>CM041817.1:33445728-33475728 GCA_023376895.1 Aspiorhynchus laticeps
TCTTAGGACATTTAGGTTTCTGTCGGTTCTCTGTGTTGACCTTAAAGGATGCTGCTGCATTCTTTACTCTGGCTTTAACATCAGAGTCTCTTTCCCAAGTAGCTAACCTGTCCAAGCTGTTTTGTAAGCTTCCAGTGGACCATGTTAGATCTAAGAAAGGCAAAGCAGATCTATACTCTGATAAAAGGCCATCAAACCATGTTCGAACTAGTGGTCCTTTATGATCCAGTACCTTCTCTGGAGTGTCAGCTATTCCACTGTATGCTGCAGCTGACTGACAAAACATTTCAGTGTACTCACTTACAGCTTCATCCTTCTTCTGCACACAACTAGTGACTTTTGACCAATCTACTTTTGGTCCAACAATGTTCTTTAGAATTTTCAAAACACCTTCTCTCAAATCGCCTTTACTGGCATGTTGTAGTTCAGAAGTAACAGAAGACTCAAAACTGTTGAATTCAGATTCAGTTAGAATTTGTGACATCAGCTGTGTGACTTCTGCTAACGACATGTCATAGAGACGCATTTTGCTGATCAATGCTCTTCTAAATTCAGAAAACTTTGTGTGTGCGGAGGGTAAGCTCTGGGATAGTCTCTCTATATCTTTAGGTCCAATCAAAACACTAAAACTTCTCTGATCAACAGAGAGTACACTTGTTAACACAGATCAACTATTGTTAACCTTCCCTGGCAAAGCAGAGGATAACACAAATTACTAGCACTTTACGCTAATCTTCCCTGCCTATAAGAACAGAGGATAAACCAAACTTATTAGCACGAAATGCTAACCTTCCCTGCCTGAAACAGAGGATAACCACTTTTTAGCACTTAATGCCAAAATCTTCCCTGCCTGAAACAGAGGATAACTTTCATCTCTAAAAGAAAAACTTTAGAGGATAAACTTAGTTAAACCAAACCCTACAGCTGTCTGTTAACTCTTCTCTGACGGCGCAGAGGATAAAAATTTGTACTGGTCTTAGGTTCTTTTGGATTAGAGACAGCACTCACCACAACCCTTGGTTGAGAGAAAAATTCAGTCTGGGAATCTTTGTTCAGCTGGAAGTTTCCAGGTGAGGAAGCTGGAGCTCTATCCGGGGCACGGCACCATCTGTAGGAAACTTTTTCCTCTTCGAAGCAGAGACCAGGAGACGTTGGGATATCTTTCAAGCAGAAGTTACTCTTTATTGAGAACTCACTGTGCGTCGCTGCAGTCATCCAAGTCTAACTAATTGCTCAGCACAGTAGAGTTTATACCTTTCAAGGGGGAGGGATACATAGAGGTGGAGACAATCTAAACAAAGCATGCAAATGCAGTACAGGAATCAGCCCATTACCAGAATTTCCCCAGCCCTGACCTCATCAGCATAACAGTGTCATTCAAATGCATAGGTGCTAATCCAATCAGCCTGACAGTATTGCCCATACCTTCACATTATCATAGAGAAAAAGGCACCTTTAACTTAGGACCCTGCACAATGGTCAGGAAGTGCATAAAGACAAAAGGTTAATGTCTCAGACACCTGGGCTACCTGAATTGATCTTCTTAGAATGTCATCATATTTACCTCAAAATGTAAAACACAATGTTTCAGTTTATATACTATTACATTGGAACCTAGATTTATCATTTTATAAATTTGTAATCCCACACAGGGAGGGGGCCAGAGCATATTACAGTGTCTGACATCGTACTTGCAAGTTCACACACCTCTTTAACATTATTTTTAGTGATCTCCGACTGGCGAAGTCGAACATCATTAGCGCCGGCGTGGATAACAACCTTACTGAATTTACGTTTAGCATTAGCCAGCACTTTTAAATTTGCCAAGATGTCAGGCGCTCTGGCTCCCGGTAAACAATGGACTATGGTGGCTGGTGTCTCTATTTTCACGTTCCGTACAATAGAATCGCCAATAACTAGAGCACTTTCACCAGGTTTCTCAGTGGGTGCGTCACTGAGTGGGGAGAACCTGTTTGATGTTCTGATCGGAACGGAAGAGCGGTGTTTTGACCCGCGACTATGCTGCCTCACAGTCACCCAGATGCCCTGCTGCGGGGGCGCTAATGCCGGAAACGAACAATGTACAGGAGTCCCTGAGCTAATCACATCCAAAGCAGTATCTACAGCCCTCACATTCTTACTGTCCTCAAATAAAGTTTGGATGCGTGTCTCTAGTTCTAAAGCCTTCTCTGTCAGCCTAACTATTTCCCTGCATTTATCACATGTGAATCCCTCATCGCCGACAGAGAGAGATAAACTATACATGTGGCAGACTGTGCAAATAACAATAGCAGGAGAAGAAGCCATTACTCACCGTGATTGATGAATGATACCAACTTAACTTACCACTTACCACCTACCACTTACCACTGTTGTTTGATGAACTTGTGAAAAACGTAGCGAGAGAGAAATGAAAACGGAGCGAGAAAAAAGAAAACAATAATAGGCGTGAATAGCAACGCGAATGGAACCGCGAGTGACAAGCTAACGCACTACACTCGCGGTTTTTGAAGCAAGCGATCAAATTAGTTTGATAGATAATACCAGAAATATGGTGGGAATTAAGTTATATATTATCACTTTAAGCAACAGAGTGAAAGTAAGGTACAGATTCAATAAAAAAAGCAGAGCTACAATCACAAACCGCACAGCAGCACAACAGACAGAAACAGACTGAAGCAATCGAACTGTGACTCAGACTGAAGCAATCGAGCGTGAAGCAAATTTAAAAAAACTAGCACATATAACAGTTATAACGAAGTGAATGGATGATGTAATTTGTGTCAGTTATAATGTGAAAGGACTGAGCAGCCCAATAAAAAGAAAGAAAATATTTAATCAGCTTAAAAAAATGCAATGCTCTATTGCACTCCTTCAAGAGACCCACCTATCTGATGGGGAATATCTAAAACTCAAAAGAGAGTGGGTGGACCAAGTTTACAGTGCCTCATTTTCTAAAGGGAAGAAGAGAGGTGTTGCAATCATGTTTTCTAAGTCAGTCTTTTTTAATATGGAGCAAGTATACAGTGATAAAGAGGGAAGATATGTCATGGTAGTTGGAACAATTTCAGGCAAGAAAATTACTATTCTTAATCTTTATGCACCTAATGAAGATCATCCACAGTTTTTCAAGAATGTTTTTTTCTCTAATGGTACAGAAAGGTGAGGGAATGTATTTAATTGGTGGAGACTTTAATTGCGCATTAGATAGCAATGTGGATAGGTTACCAGCAGAAAGGGGACCGAAGGCAAAAAAAAGTAAAGGTTCTTTTAGGAATAATGAGAGAACTAGGTTTAACAGATGTTTGGAGATACTTACATCCTAAAGAGAAGGATTTTACGTTTATGTCACATGTGCATGGCAGTTATTCTAGAATAGACCTATTTTGTACATCTAGAACAGATCTACATAATGTCAAAGAATGTCAAATAGATCCCATAACTATATCTGATCATGCACCAATTAGGTTAAAACTTCAATTAGGACAAGGTAAACAGTTTAAATACTGGAGATTAAATGTGTCAGTAATAAATGATTGTAAGGCCAAAGAAGAAATAAGAGAGCAACTAATTGAATATTTTGATATGAATGATAATGGGCTGGTTTCGCCTTCTATTTTGTAGGAGGGGGCCAAAGCGGTAACAAGAGGTAAAATAATAGAAATAACATCCAGGAATAAAAAAATGAGATTAGCTAAACAAAATGAGATAGAGAACGAAATCAGGAAACTAGAAATTGAACATAAACAAACAGGTAAAATTAAAATTCTAGAACGCCTAAAACAAGAAAGAAAGAAATTGGATGACTTACTTACATACAAAGCGGAGGGGGCACTTAGATTTGTAAGCAGAAAATATTACGAGATGAGTAACAAAGCAAACAGGCTTTTAGCCTTTCAATTACGTAAGGCTCAAGCAAGCAGAGTTGTTCCAAAAATCAAACACCCGGATACCTCAATAATGCTAACTCAACCAAAGGATATAGTTATTGCATTTGAAGATTATTATAGAAAATTATATGAGGGCCAGAATCTAATAAATAAGGAAGAAAAAGTAAAAAGTTTTTGCAACCAATTGATTTAAACAAATTAACAGAAGAAGAAGCAAAGGAAATGATATCCCCTATTACGGAAGAAGAAATAAGAGAGATTATATTAAAATTAAAAAAGAACAAGTCACCAGGGGTAGACGGATTGCCTGGGGAATTTTATAAGGCATTTGTAAATGAATTAGCTCCTAATTTATGTAAGGTATATATTTATGTACTACAGAATGAAGACCCACCACACTCATGGTCTGACGCAATCATTACTGTAATTCATAAAAGTGGAAAGGATCCTACGCAGTGTACGGCTTATAGGCCAATAAGCCTACTATGTCAAGATATGAAAATTCTAACTTCAATATTAGCAAACATAATTCAAAAACATATAACAAAATTGATTAGACCAGATCAGACTGGATTTATTAATGAAAGATATGCAATAAATAGTATAAGGAGAGCTTTAAATTTACAGCAGATTGGAAAAGACAGTAAAACACCCTCAATGCTTCTCAGCTTAGATGCTGAGAAAGCATTTGATAGGGTGGACTGGGTGTTTCTGGAACAGACTCTTAATTATATGGGATTTCATGACACTTTTGTTAAATGGGTAAAGGTTTTTTATAAAAATCCCAAATCAAGAGTCCGAGTTAATGGTCATTGCTCAGAGTTTTTTAATTTAGGTAGGGGAACCCGTCAGGGATATGCAATGTCCCAAGTCTTATTTGCACTTAGTATCGAGCCATTAGCGGAAATAATAAGAAGTAACTCTAGAATACAGGGGATAAAGGATAAAGGAGGAAAGTGTCATAAGATATCGCTATATGCAGATGATGTATTATTATTCATTGAAAATCCTCTTACATCTGTTCCGGCCCTCTTAGAATGCCTCAAAAACTATGGATCAGTTTCTGGATACAAAGTAAATGCTGATAAATCTGAAGCAATGATGATATCAGGACATTGGCCCACTCAGTTAGACAAAGGAGGTATCTTTTCGATGGTCTAGTAAGGGTTTTAGATACTTGGGGGTCATCCTTACACCTATGGCATCACATTTATACACGGCTAACTACACACAGCATTTTGAAATTATAAAAAAAGACTTGGCTAGATGGGAAGTACTACCTCTCTCTATGTTTGGTAGGATAGAAACCGTGAAAATGAACATATTGCCAAGACTTCTCTTCTTATTTTAGTCCCTTCCAGTTTGGGTTCCGGTCTCAGCATTAGAAAAATTGATTTCAAAGTTTGTATGGCAAAATAAAAGACCAAGAATAAGACTAAAAATACTTATGTCAGACAAGGATAGGGGTGGGGGTTGAACCTTCCTAATCTTAGATATTATTATTGGGCTGCTCAGCTTAGGGCTATCACTGCTTGGCTTGGTGTTGATAAGGAGGCAGAATGGGTTAGTATTGAACATAATTCACTTTCTGGAGTGTCTCTGAAAGTTCTGCCATTCATGGATTTGCAAGCACAAAAGGCAGTGAAGAAAACAAATATATGGATAAAACACACTGTAAAAATTTGGTCCACAGTACAAAAAAACATTTAGAGGAGCAATAGCCTTATCACGTGCAATACCCATTAAAGATAACCCTGATTTTCTTCCTTCTGTATCGGATAGTGTCTTTAGCAGATGGGAAAAGAATGGTTTAAAAATAATTAATCAGTTTTTTGATGGGGAGACCATAAGATCTTTTTCTCAGTTATCTAATAGGTTTATACTGAAATCTAATGATTTATTTAGATATTTACAACTACGACACTATATCACAAGTCATAAACAATGGGATATAATTAAAAGATCTCCAACAAATGTAGAAAAATATTTTATTGATATTATTGAACATGGTTCACCGACTAAAAATCATATAGCCCATTTATACAGAAAGCTAATGCAAGATAAATCTGATGACTCATTCCATACCAAAAGAAATTGGGAACTAGAATTAAATACTATAATAGAGGACGAAATGTGGACAAATGTATGTGCCAGCTGTCATAAGGGTATAAATAGTCAAATATGGAAGGAGTTCGATTGGAAGATGAAGATGAGGTTCTTCAGAGTTCCATTAGTGGTCGCTAAATTTGATAGTTCTTCACAATTAGCGCAATGCTGGAGAGATTGTGGGGAGGTGGGGGACTATGTTCATATATTTTGGGAATGCCCCAAAATACGTTAAAAGGGAGATTAGCAAAGTTTTAGGATATGATATACCAATGCACCCAGTATTTTTTTCTGCTTGATGGTTTCCCTCCTGATCAGTTTAGTAAGTCTCATCTATTTGTTCTACATATATTATTAATGGCAGCTAGGAAGATAATCACTGTGAACTGGATGAAGGTGCGCCAACCCACTTTGACAGAATGGACACAGAGACTGAATCAGATATACGTATATATTTGAGTAAATGACAGCGGACTTACAGCTGAAATTGGACATTTTTCAACAGACTTGGGCATTAATCGAAACATATCTGCTTGGTCTTTGAAATGTTGTCGAGAGGGCCGGTTTTTTTTTTTTTTTTTTTTTTTTTTTTGCTATTGCTTGTGGTAATCTGTACCATTACTTATTTATTTGTTTATTTTTCTCTGTTAATATTTCAAGTAAATGTTATGTGTATATTGTTATGTTTCTAACAAACTTAATAAAAACACAGTTAAAAAAAAAAAAAAAGAAGAGACAGAGAACATGCTGGAGGATATGGATGAAAGCGAGGATGAAGAAGATGAGGGCTTCGGGGAAGACCAAACACATGATATTACTGTGTCAAGTCTTACCGATGACCCTAGCTTCTCTGTCTCCTCCCATTTTCTGCCCTCCTCTGAGTCTCTCTCCCCCACCCAGCCTGCTGCCCCCTCTGCCCCGCCTGCTGCCTCCTCCACCTTGGCTGCTGCCACCTCCACCTTGGCTGCTGCCTCCTCCACCCAGCCTGTTACCTCCTTCATCCAGCCTGATGCCTCCTTCACCCAGCCTGCTTCCTTGTCTACCTTGGCTGCTGCTTCCTCCATCCAGCCTGCTGCCACCTCCACCTTGGCTGCTACTTCCTCCATCCAGCCTGCTGCCTCCTCCACCTTGGCTGCTGCCTCCTCCACCCAGCCTGTTACCTCCTTCATCCAGCCTGATGCCTCCTTCACCCAGCCTGCTTCCTCGTCTACCTTGGCTGCTGCTTCCTCCATCCAGCCTGCTGCCTCCTCCACCTTGGCTGCTGCCTCCTCCACCCAGCCTGTTACCTCCTTCATCCAGCCTGTTACCTCCTTCATCCAGCCTGATGCCTCCTTCACCCAGCCTGTTTCCTCGTCTACCTTGGCTGCTGCTTCCTCCATCCAGCCTGCTGCCTCCTCCACCTTGGCTGCTGCCTCCTCCACCCAGCCTGTTACCTCCTTCATCCAGCCTGTTACCTCCTTCATCCAGCCTGATGCCTCCTTCACCCAGCCTGCTGCCTCCTCCACCTTGGCTGCTGCCTCCTCCACCCAGCCTGTTACCTCCTTCATCCAGCCTGATGCCTCCTTCACCCAGCCTGCTTCCTCGTCTACCTTGGCTGCTGCTTCCTCCATCCAGCCTGCTGCCTCCTCCACCTTGGCTGCTGCCTCCTCCACCCAGCCTGTTACCTCCTTCATCCAGCCTGTTACCTCCTTCATCCAGCCTGATGCTTCCTCCATCCAGCCTGCTGCCTCCTCCACCTTGGCTGCTGCCTCCTCCACCCAGCCTGTTACCTCCTTCATCCAGCCTGTTACCTCCTTCATCCAGCCTGATGCCTCCTTCACCCAGCCTGCTGCCTCCTCCACCTTGGCTGCTGCCTCCTCCACCCAGCCTGTTACCTCCTTCATCCAGCCTGATGCCTCCTTCACCCAGCCTGCTTCCTCATCTACCTTGGCTGCTGGCTCCTCCACGCCAGGTGCATCAGCATCTCCTGATGAGTCTGTGGTATGTAAATACCTTGTTATATGTCTGAAGTTGATTCTTGTCAACAAAAAGACATCTAGAAATATGTATATATGTTTTTTTGTCTCACTTAACTGTCCTCATAATGTTGCTAATTTCTGGGTTTTTTTCAGGCTTTGTATAGTGCTGGTGTGCCAGGCATGGACAGAGTCGACAACCTGGTGGAGTATCTGGTGGAGCTAAGGAATCAGCCCTCTCTGGCCCTCACCAACCAGCAGGTCAAGAACATTCAAGTTTCTCTACTTTCACTCCTTGACCTGTCATATGTTAACACTTGCACATGTTTTGTTTTCTCATTTGCCATGTATTATATGCTTTCTCTGCTTAGGTGAGCAATATAGTTGCTCTTTGGCAGAACCTGCTGGACTATGATAAGCAGAGGGTGGTGTTTGCTGCCAGACACCAGAACAGACTGGACACAGGGAGGTTCAGATCCCCCAAAAAGAGGCAGGAGTTCACTCCAGGGGTGGAGAGTGTGAAGAGGCACGCACTTACCTGTCGTCTGGCCAGAGGAGAAATGCCCCCCCGACTGAGCCTGGTTTCTCCCAAGGTTTTTTTCTCCGTTCTGTCACCGATGGAGTTTTGGTTCCTTGCCGCTGTCGCCTCTGGCTTGCTTAGTTGGGGACACTTCATTTCCAGCAATATCGTCGACTTGATTGAACAGAAACTTTTTGAACTGAACTGAGCTGGACGATGCCATCACTGAATTCAATCATGAAATGCCTTTAACTGAAAATTGAGTGTTTAATCTTGTCATTTTACATTATTGACACTATTTTCCCATTTTGATATTGTGCAGTTGCTTTGTCACAATTTGTATTGTTAAAAGCGCTATATAAATAAAGGTGACTTGACTTGATTTACCACCACTGCCCCACTTGCCCAGTGGCCTGATTGTTGTCGTCTGATAGAGACCATTTTTGTCAAGCACTGTGCCATCCATAAGAGTCCTAAGAAGAAGGGGATTGGCACAGTCTCCAAATGGGACCTCATCTTGGAGGACTACAGAAAAATCAGGCGGCGCATTCTGGCCAATGCTGCTGTTATGCAGCAGACCACCCTGCAGCTGGTGGATGTGAGCCACACCACACTGGTTCAGTGGCATAACAGGACAGTAAAAAGGCAGGACAGTGCAGTATTGATGCAAGGGCTGCAACTGCCTAGCCGCTTGTCTGTGGCAGCTGACCCTCTACTCCCTGCCAATGTGCGCCCCCCGTCTGCAACCCCCCAACCAGGCCCAGCTCACCAATACCACCTGCCCAGTAGCACCGTGGGCCAGGCACGGATGAAGAGGAAGAGAAACATTGCTTCAGCCCCAGTGGTTTTGTCACCGCCAGCTGAGAAACCTCAAACCCAGTGGCAACTCCTCCCTGCTCCACCCCCAGGTGCTCAACTGGTGATGCTGACACCAATGTCCTCACAGGGACTAACAGGGCCTTTCCTAATTGCTGCGCCACAGGCTCTCAGGGTCAGCCTCTCCTCTGCCCCTTCTGCCCCTCCTGCTCCTGTTGCTGCTCCGGTTCGAAAACTGACTCGCAAAGTACAGCACAACACATGCAAAAAATGCGGGCAGTTCAGGACAGCGGAGACTGGGCATAGCCAATACAAGGGCATTATATACTGCCCCTCTGTAGAGACAGTACCAAAGGAGCAGTGGTTGGAGGATATTAAATAAACGAGATAAAAAAAACCAAAAAAAAAACCACTGCTCTTTGATCTGAAGTTTTATTTATGTGCATAGTTTTATTTATTTATTTTTTGCACAAGAGACATGGGAACTTGAGTTTTATTTATGTTTAAAGAATGCACAAGAGCCATGGACATTGGAAAGTTTTATTTATGTGTATAGTTTTGTTTTCTGTTCTTTTGCACTTGCAAAGAATGCACAAGAGTCATGAATATTTTAAAGATTTATTCATGCATATTGTTCTGTGCTTTCTGTTATTTTGCACTCACAAAGACTAAACAAGAGCCATGGACATTTTAAAGTTGTATTTATGTGTATTGGTCTGTGCTTTCTGTTCTTTTGCACTTGCAAAGAATGCACAAGAGCCATGGACAATGGAAAGTATTATTTATGTGTATCTTTCGGTTTTCTGTTCTGTTGCATATGCAACATAATAACTAAAATAATAAAAATGTGAATGAGTCCAGGAATTAATGAATAATTGGCTATGACTGATTGAAAAAAAATCATGATTAAATAACTCTTTTTTGTATGTTTTACTTTTATACAGTATAATTCAAAGGTTATAGGCACTATAAAATTGAAATTGTTGAGAAATTTGAGGATTCTTTCAGAAATAAATTGACTTTTTACTATAATTTTTAGAAAATAACTGCAGCAGAAATATATTTAAACTAAAAGTGCAAAAACTCAGAACTGTGAATAAAATATCAACTATCAGTAATATTGAATTGATAAAATGTTCATTTGTCATTCCAGAAATAATTTAATTAATGTGGGCATCATTTATGTGATTTTTACTGATGAAAAACAGTGAATTACAGCATTAAGTAACAACGTAAATTTCTGTCAACCGTGGGATTCGAACCGGCAACCTTGTGATCAACCTTCTTCCCACAGAAATGTATAGGAAAACATTTTTAAAAATGTTTTGCCTACAAGACCACAACTGCCACTGCACCAATATACCTAAACTCGCTGGTTCAAATTTTTGTGCCCTCCAGAAGCTTGCGTTCTGCAAGTGAACGACGCCTTGTGGTGCCATCCCAAAGAGGTACCAAATCACTCTCACGGACCTTTTCCTGGACTGTGCCCAGCTGGTGGAATGACCTCCCGATCTCAATTCGAACAGCTGAGTCTTTAGCCATTTTCAAAAAACATCTAAAGACACATCTTTTTCGCCAGCACCTGACTAACTAATACTAACTTACCTATTCTATTTAAAAAAAAAAAAAAAAATTCTAGCTACGTGTACTGTGCTAGACTAACTGAGACTTGTCATGACACTTGTATACTGTTGCTCTCTCGATGGTCTGATTGCTTCTATTGTTCTCCTCATTTGTACGTCGCTTTGGATAAAAGCGTCTGCTAAATGATTAAATGTAATGTAAATGTAAAAAGTTTTTAAAATAATTTATTGTAAACACACTTCCAAAAGCATCGCTTTGGAGGACAAAGGGATAAAAGTCCCTTTCTTCACTTTTCTCCTATTTTTTTTTCCTTTTTTTCTCCCCTTTTTCCTTCTTTTCTCTTTTCCCCCCTTCTTCCATTTCTAACCCTCTGGGGAACAATAGTCTGTTAAGGGAGGGGAAGAAATGGAAGGAGGGGGGAGAAGAGAAAAGAAAAGAAGGAAAAAGAGAGAGAAAAAAGGGAAAAATGAAGAGAAAAGTGAAGAAAGGGACTTTTATCCCTTTGTCCTCCAAAGCGATGCTTTTGGAAGTGTATGTTTAAATTATTTTAAAAACTTTTCAAAAATGTTTTCCAATAAAGGTCAATCACAAGGTTGCCGGTTCGAATCCCACTGTTGCCAGAAATTAACTTTGTTACTTAATACTGTAATTCACTGTTTTTCATCAGTAAAAATCACATAAATGATGCCCACATTAATTAAATTATTTCTGAAATGACAAATACACTGACATTCTTTCTCCTCCCGCGATTTTCCAGATCATCTGTCTTCATCTCCAGATGTGCAATCCGCTTTGTCGCCGAGGTTAATGCAGACTCTGTTTTATCAAGTTTGTCCTCTATTGCAGAAATGCGGGCATCAATTTCCTCAATCCGTTTTTCGTTGGCTGACACCTCGCGTTTAATGTCAGTCAGATTGCTCTCCAAAACTGAGATGGAGTTTGCCATTACTCCCAAGCGATTGTTTGTGCCGCCTAACGTTGAACCGAATTCAGAACGAAGCGCTTTTAGCTCAATTAGCACCTCGGGTAAGTCCGCCATGTTGCCAGCCTCCACTCTCTCTGTCGACGGTGCTGCTTTCGCACTTTGTGTGCTTGTCTTGCGCGCTTTCATAAAAACATCACATTCCTTCACCGACAGGGGTTTAGACATAATCAAGCCTAAGTTGACGACCAGGTTTGTAGAAGTTAGGGGTAGTTTTTGCGCAAAGTTGTGGAGAGCTCTCACACTATGCATCGCCCCAGGGCCAGCCCAAGCCTTTATGGGGCCCTAAGCAGAATTTTATTTGGGGGCCCTTCGGTGCTGCCAATATGGTTATTGTCAAAACAACAACTCTTAGTCTATATCTAGCTAATTGAGACATAATGATATTGGAAGATAATAGCAAAGACCCAAAATGTAGGCTAAGGTAAATAATGTTACGCTGTTATCAGTTTATGAAACAGAAGCTTATTTTTATTACAAAAATATATACCCATGAAAGTTATTTTTATGCAGAAGACAATTTTTTTTTTATCTGAAACAAAGTCAAATGTTATATTATAATAGATGTCTATTTGCTGATTTTTTGATGTTCAAACATGAACTTCTCTAAAACAAAAAGATGCCCTACCTAGGCAATAGGCTACTAATTAACTGGGGGGTTAGGGTGGTCTGATCTGATCAGGGGTGCATTTCCCAAAAGCAATGGTCGCAAGTTCTGTCGTTACCAATATAGTTCAAAGGAAATAACGACCATAGTTAGCTAACGATGCTTTTGAGAAAAGCACCCAATTTGTGCCACAAAACATGTTGAAATTGTCCCCACTCCACCCCAAAAACGCGATCAATTTTAACCCTTTGACGCGCCACGCTTTGGCTGGCACTGAGCCAGAGAGAGACGAGATCAGAAAAAAAAGGAAAGACGTGCTCATGCTTTTCATATTTCATAACTGTTCAGTGTTTTCAACCGAATAAAGTTTATTTTAGGTTTCAGACATTTAAATACACTTCAATTAAGTAAAAAAGACATTTAGTTTGTTAAATAGGCTACACGCTGATTTCTATGGAAAGTGGCAATAATAATCCTTTCAATTAGCCTAATGGACGAAGTGTTTTATTCCCATCAAATACACATTGTGTAGGTTACTATAAATTTACTCTGTTTTTCTCCCAGCTAACTGTATTTCGGGAGAAATAGGTGAATTTACGTGATGTTAATCCGAGAGATCCACACGGCAGCGTCCAGCGCAAATTATCAACAGTGCCTGCATAACACGTCGCTATGGAGATAATAAAATATGTATAGATTAATTATTTAATATTGCACTTTCGTATAATTACCACTGTCCATTGACATAAAATATTACGGATTAAAATAAAATAAAATAGTCTGTCAATTCTTGGGGGCCCTCTGGTGGCCACGGGGGCCCTAAGCAGCCGCTTAGTTCGCTTATGCCTTGGGCCGGCTCTGCATTGCCCCCCTCCCCCCCTGCAATGTTTTTGAGATGATAGTATGCTGATTTAGTTACTGCTTTGACATGACTACTGAAATAAGGTCTGTCTCCAGAATCACCCCAAGATTCTAGACTTGATTTTTAGTTGTTTGACCCCTAGGGTCAAGGTATGCATTCACCTTGAAAACTTCACCTTTGTTTCCAAATGCGATGATCTCAGTTTTCTCCTCGTTTAACTGAAGAAAGTTTTGGCACATCCAACTGTTAATTTCATCAATGCATTGGCAGAGGGATTCAATGGGGCTATAGTCATTTGGAGATAAGGCTTGGTAAATCTGGGTATCATCTAGGGATGCAACGATACCATTTTTTCAGATCCGATCCGATCCAGAAAATTCTGAGTATCGGCCGATTCCGATCCGATCCGATACAGCGCAGTTTTTTTTTTTTAAAATCAATGTAGAATTTCCATACTTCTGTGTCACTCTTTTGTGTGTTAAACACAATTTACTAGACAACTTCATTTTAATGAAAAATAAAATGAAAAAATATATAGGGGCTGTTTACACCTGGTCACTTCATGTGTTTTGTAATATAAATCTGATCGCTCAAACCACTTCAGGAGGAGGTCTGGGCCACATTCCAGATGAACTGGACATGTGTAAATGCACCTGATTGTTGAAACCACATATGTAAATTTTACTCCTCCCAAAATGTAAAAAATAATAAACGTTTGAAGAGCGTGTTATAGGCTATATGACATTATAGTCAGATATGACTGCACTAATGCAACACGCATCACCACGGACGAGTAGCTGAGCATCTCTTCAGCAAGCAGACGCACAAACTGCCACGAATGAAACTGAAAGTAAGACGCAGACGGTCAACACACAATCATCTTCATTAAAAGTAGTAAGACAAACTTATCTTTCCAGTGCTGATGCCGCACACTCTCCTATTGCGATCTTTGATCTTGAAATGAGCTGATAATTAATAAAATGCAGCGCTTATCTTTTGATTTCGTTGACGTGTTAAATTTAAATATAGCACGAGAATTGAAGATCGGATTTATGATATCCATTTTGCGACTATGTGGCCAAGTGTAAATGGAAACGTACAAATCAGATTGATATCCGATCAGCAAAAATGCATGAAATGACCAGGTGTAAACAGGCCCATTCATAATCTATGACAAAAATACTATTATAAACTAGGTTAGTGGATAATTTAGCAGAAAAAGTTATTCTAGAAAAATCATGAGTGCACAATTTTATCAAATCTAAACATTTAGTGAAATAACTATTTATTGGGGAACAAATAAAAGTGAATATGTGAAGGACTAAATCTGGTAAAATGTTACACATTGCTCTTTGCATTGTTTAAAATACATTAATGAAAACAAGTAAATGTATTTATTTATAAATATAAACTACTAAATTAAAAGAGATTTCTTATATAGCACACTTCCTCTGCAAACTCAGAAGAGCCAGAGCCCCGGCCCCCATCATGTGCACCTTCTACAGAGGCACCATCGAGAGCATCCTGACTAGCTGCATCACTGTGTGGTATGGCGCCTGCAACGCGTCCTGCCGCAAGTCCCTTCAACGGATAGTGAGAGCAGCTGAGAAGATCGTTGGTGTCTCTCTCCCCTCCCTCCAGGACATCTACAGCACCCGTCTCACCCGCAAAGCCCTCAGCATTGCAGGTGATCCCACCCACCCGACACACAGCTTCTTCAGTCTGCTACCATCAGGGAGGAGACTGAGGAGTCTCCAGGCCAGGACAACCAGACTGAAAGACAGCTTCATCCACCAGGCTGTCAGGAAGCTGAACTCCCTCCCGTCCTTGCCCCCCCCCCTCTCTTACCCCACGCACCACTGAACTCTGACCCCACCCCATCAATCTGCCAAAAAAAAAAAAAAAAAAAAACCTAAGCGTCCTATGCTGGGGTTGTTAATGTTGCTTACATGTTCTTAGGTTTTGTTAGCATGTTTTAGCATATTTTAATATGTTGCTGAGTGTTGCATATTTGAACATGTGTGACACATTGTCAGCAAGTTTCTAACCTGTTTTAGCACATTGCTAGCATGTTTTACGACATTAACATGTTTAACACACTGATAGCACATTTTTAGCATGTGATAAGCTAAATGATAAACAGGATTTTTTTGAGTTGTGAACAGGTTGACATGTTGAAGTGTCTGATAAATAACTGCTTGCTAGTCTACAAAAAGATTGTTGCTTTTGAAGTTATTACTCATTAAGCATAATTTTTATGATGTATTTCACAATATATTGTCATTATTTTTGGTTTTAAATGTACTTAATGTGTAAATAATGTTTAAATAATAAATAATGCTAAATTAATAAATGTAACTGTAATAGTAGAACATAGATATTACTTTAAAAAAACAATAAAATAATTTTAAAAGGCTGCTCTGTGAACTACAAAATTATTTTTTAATCAAATTAGCCAGTCGCTGGCTGTAATAAAACCACACACAAACTATATACACACATATGCAAAGGATAAACACAAAAAACACACTGTGAATCTACTTTCTTCTCATTTTCTCAAGCCACTGCTCTTTGGACAGGGTTTCTGTGGCGGGGCAGTAGATAGTGCCTCTAAACTGACTGTGTCCGGTCGCGGCCGTCCTGAATGCCCCGCACTTCTTGCAGGTGTTGGCTTCTACCTTCCTCTTGTAGGCACGCGGGGCGGCGGGACGCTGAGAACCAGGGGTGCTCGAATATGGGAGGATGTGAGCAGTTGAGGGGATGAACACGAGCGTGGCCGGGGTTGGAGGAACAAGGTGTTGTGGGATCGCAACCACAGTGAGGGTCGAGGCTGGGCGAGGGTCGAAGGTCACCAAATTCCTCAGAGGCTGCGTTTTTCTTGCTAGCTTGGGTCTGGCAGCTGGACATTTGGCTATATCTACTGGCGGCGTCTTCAGTGTAGCTTGTTTTTCTGTGGCAGCGCAGGTTTGGTTACGCCACTGCATCAGACTGCTCTGACTCACATTCACCAGCTGCAGGTTAGCATTAGCCAGGATCAGCTCCCGTATCTTGCTGTAATCCTGTAAAATTAGGCACCATGCCGTCTCCTCCTCACCTGGACCCCTGTGGATCTTACAAAGCCTGAGTAGAATGGCGTCCATGAGGCGGCAGTGATCAGGCTGCTGCGCGGGTGAGTCTGTGGAGCTCGACTGCTGTTTGTCAAATTCAGACAGGTTCTGCCACAGCGCCATAATGTCACTGACCTAAATAAAACCAAAACAGACATGGATGTTAACATATTATAGCCTGCTGTTATCATGATTTAACACATTTTGCCTACCATGTTGCTAACATGATTTAATGCATGTTGATAAGATGTTTTAGCCATTACCAGCATGTTTCACGCATGTTTTAACACATTGCCAGCATGTTTTAGCAGGTCACCAACTTCTTTCTATTATGTTTTAGCCAGTTGGTAGCATGAATTCACATATTGCTAGCCCATTACTAACATGTTTTAGCATACAGGTAAAAAAAAATTAAACATTGATGAGGATGAGTGACATAACTTCAAGGTTCAAGGTTCAAGGTTCTTTATTATTTGTCACATACACAATCATACAGGGTATAATCAGTAGTGAAATGTAGGACAGGACGGGCCTGCTCAATGGACATTGCAAAAATATAAAATAAAAGATGAAACATAACACAGGAGAGTATATATAAATATAGGTAAGAGTAAGATAAAAAATAAGTAAAAAATAAAATGAAATAAAATAAGGAGTAAAATGTGCAATGAAATAAAATGTGCAATACAGTCTACTGTGGATTTAATAAATATCAATATAAACAGGGATGTGCAAGAGGAATGTGCAAACAGGTTGTACCGGGTATGTACACATAGCAGCAATGTGGATGATGGAGAATAATGGGTGTTTTTTACAGTTTATTAAATTGAGTCCTGTAGATGTTATGAGACTGAGTTTAGGAGCCTGATGACCTGAGGGAAGAAGCTCCTCCTCAGTCTCTCAGTTTTTGCCATCATGCTCCTGAAGCGCTTGCCAGATGGCAGTGAGATGAAAAGACGGTTACCGGGGTCATTTGAGTCCTTGATTATTTTTGCAGCGTTTGAGGTAGATGTCCTGCAGAGAGGGGAGGGCAGACCCTGAGATGCGCTCAGCTAAGCGCACGACTCTCTGCAGAGCTTTGCAGTCCTGATTTGTGGCGTTACTGTACCACACTGAGATGCACTGAGTCAATACACTTTCTATGGCCCCTGAATAGAAAGTTTTCAGGATTGCTGGTGAGACCCTGAATTTCCTCAGCTGTCGCAGATGGTACAGTCTTTGCCTGGCTTTCTTGACCTGTGTTTGAATGTGTGCAGTCCAAGTCAGGTCCTCGGAGATGTTTACACCGAGGTACTTGAAGCTGCTCACCCTCTCCACAGGGGTCCCGCTGATCATAAGAGGAGTGTAAGGCCGCTGCTGTCTCTTCCTGAATTCTACAATCAGCTCTTTAGTTTTGCTCATGTTCAGAGAGAGACAGTTGTCCTGGCACCATGATGTTAGTCTCTCTACCTCACCCAAGTATGCGGTCTCATCATTGTTGGAAATGAGGCCCAGAACCACAGTATCATCAGCAAATTTAACAATAGAAGTGGAGCTGTGAGAGGACACACAGTCGTGTGTGTAGAGAGAGTAGAGCAGGGGACTCAGGACACAGCCCTGCGGGGCTCCTACGTTCAGGGTGATGGAGTTGGAGGTGAACTGGCCCATTTTCACCACTTGTGGTCTGCCGGGGTGGATGTCTTGGATCCAGTCACAGAGTGTAGTGTATAGGCCGAGGTCTGAGAGTTTGACAGCTAGCTTGGTGGGGACTATAGTATTGAAAGCTGAGCTATAGTCAATGAATAGAAGTCTGACATAGTTGCCATTTTTGCTGTCAATGTGTGTGAGGGAGGAGTGCAGTACCTGAGAGATGGCATCATCAGTAGACCTATTTGGGCGATAGGCAAACTGAAGAGGGTCCAAGGTAGCAGGGATGGAGGAGCATATGTGTTTCTTTAAAAGTCTCTCAAAAACCTTCATGACTGTTGATGTGAGGGCAACTGGGCAATAGTCATTCAGGCAAGAGGGTTTACTGTTCTTAGGCACAGGGATGATGACAGATTTCTTAAATGAGGTGGGAACCACAGAGGTAGCAAGGGACTCATTAAAGATGGAAGTAAACAAACCAGCAAGCTGGTCGGCGCAGGATCTCAGAACGCGGCCGGTAATCCCATCAGGTCCAGCGGCTTTCCTGATGTTTACTCTCCTTAGTTCTCTCCGAACCTCGTCCTCCGACACGGTGGTAACATGATCAACATCGCTGCTCTGTCTGCTGCTTCCTGACGCGCTGATCGGCACAGTCGCGCTGCCGTTGCATTCGAAGCGGACGTAGAAGGTGTTTAGCTCTTCGGCCAGTAATGGATCTGCTCTCACCTCGGCGGAGGGGTTATTTCCAGAGGAACAGATGGTCTTCAGTCCCTGCCACATGCATCGAGAGTCATTGAGCTGAAAATGTGACTCAATTCTCTCTCTGTATCGGAGTTTAGCAGCTCTAACTGCCCGTCGGAGAGCATAACATGATGCTTTGTACTCGCTCATGTTTCCTGACAAAAGACCGGCGTTGTATGCGGCAGTGCGTTGGTTAACCGTAGCACGGATTGTTCTGTCCACCCACGGTTTCTGATTAGAGAATGTCCTTATTGTTACCGTTTCAGTGGCTTGGTCGGTTAGCATGTAAACAAAGCTTAATGCTACATCCGTGAACTCGCTGACGTCAGCTGAACTCGCCCGGAACATGTCCCAGTCGACATCATCAAGAGACGCCTGTAGCATAGCTTCAGAGGGGAGGACCAGCGCGTCACTTCCCTCACCCCCGTGGATTCCTGAACGATCCTTTGTTTATATTCCGGTGTGAGGAAAATGGCGGCGTGGTCCGATTTGCCAAGGGCCGGCAGGGAACGAGCTTTATAGGCATTCTTAAACTGAGTGTAGCAATGATCCAGTGTATTCGGTCCTCTAGTTGGACAGGATACATGCTGATGGAAGGTCGGCATGACCTTCCTGAGGTTGGCTTTGTTAAAGTCCCCTGCGATGATAGAGGCAGTGTCAGGGTGTTTGTTGATGTAGCCGCTTACCTCCTCGTGGAGTCTGGACAAAGCCAAGCTCGTGTCTGCCTGTGGTGGAATGTAAACGGCAGTAGCGATGACCGCGGAGAACTCGCGGGGTAAATAGAATGGGCGGCAGATAATGGAGAGATGTTCCAGATGAGGCGAGCAGGAACGCGACAGAATGGAGATATTCCTGGGGTCGCACCATTTCTTGTTAATCATGAAACACACTCCACCACCATTGATTTTTCCGGCCTCGGCTGTTCTGTCCATCCGTAAAACAGAAAAGTTATCAGACGGTGTTACAGCGGTATCCGGGACCGAGGGAGTGAGCCATGTTTCAGACAAACAAAGGATGTTACAGACCCTAATGTCCCGTTGGAAACTTGTCCTGGCTCTAAGATCGTCTATCTTATTTTCCAAGGATTGGACATTTGCGAGCAGAATACTCGGAAGAGGAGGGCTGTGAGCCCTGTTTCTCAGTCTGTCATGAATTCCAGCTCGTCGCCCGCGGTGTTTCTTTCGCCTCCTGGGATTATTCAGACGGCCTTTGTTAACCTTGGCGTTCCGAAGAATCTCCACTGGCCACGCTGGATCCGTGGATAAAGTGTCCTGAAGCAGGTTAGTGCAGCGGTGTCCAATGTCCAAAAGTATTCTTTTGTCGTATATAAATAGTGCAGACATTATGCGTGTAAAAAGAGAAAGTAAAAATACGTTAAAAAGTATATAAAAGCACAGATTGAGCGGAGCCATCCTTTAACGTCGACTGAACAAAGCAGCGCCGGAAGCGGAAACGGGATGCATAAAATATGGATGCATAAAATATGCACTTAGGATGCATAAAATGATCAGGCCCACACAATCTAAGTTTGTTGACATTATTACGGTTTTTGTTTAAACACACACACACACACACACACACACACACACACACACACACACACATGTATATAAACATATAACCCGAATTCCAGAAATGTTGGGATGTTTTTTAAATTTGAATAAAATGAAAACTAAAAGAATTTCAAATCACACGAGCCAACATTTTATCCACAATAGAACACAGATAACATAAATGTTTAAACTGAGAAATTTTACAATTTTATGCACAAAATGGGCTCATATCAAATTTGATGCCTGCTACAGGTCTCAGAATAGTTGGGCCGGGGGCATGTTTACCATGGTGTAGCACAGGGGTCACCAAGTTCGGTCCTGGGGGGCCGGTGTCCTGCAGAGTTTAGCTCCAACCCTAATCAAACACACCTGAAGCAGCTAATCAAGGTCTTACTAGGTATACTTCAAACATCCAGGGAGGTGTGTTGAGGCTAGTTGGAGCTAAACTTTGCAGGACACCGGCCCTCCAGGATCAAGTTTGATGACCCCTGGTGTAGCATCTCCTCTTCTTTTCAAAACAGTTTGAAGACGTTTGGGCATTGAGGTCATGAGTTTCTGGAGTTTTGGTGTTGGAATTTGGTCCCATTCTTGCCTGATATAGGTTTCCAGCTGCTGAAGAGTTCGTGGTCATCTTTGACGTATTTTTTTGTTTAATGATGCACCAAATGTTCTCTATAGGTGAAAGATCTGGACTGCAGGCCAATTCAGCACCGGACTCTTCTACTACGATGCCATGCTGTTGTAATAGCTGCAGTATGTGGTTTTGCATTGTCCTGCTGAAATACACGTCCTCTGGAGGGGAGCATATGTTGCTCTAAAATCTTTATATACCTTTCAGCATTCATAGTGCCTTCCAAAACATGCAAGCTGGCCATACCATATGCACTTATGCACCCCATACCATCAGAGATGCTGGCTTTTGAACTGAACGCTGATAACACGCTGGAAGGTCTCGCTCCTCTTTAGCCCGGAGGACACGGCGTCCGTGATTTCCAACAAGAATGTCAAATTTAGACTCGTCTGACCATAGAACACTTTTCCACTTTGAAACAGTCCATTTTAAATGAGCCTTGGCCCACAGGACACGACGGCGCTTCTGGACCATGTTCACATATGGCTTCCTTTTAGCATGATAGAGCTTTAGTTTGCATCTGCAGATGGCATGGTGGATTGTGTTTACCGACAGTGGTTTCTGGAAGTATTCCTGGGCCCATTTAGTAATGTCAATGACATAATCATGCCGATGAGTGATGCAATGTCGTCTGAGGGCCTGAAGACCACGGGCATCCGACAAAGGTCTTCGGCCTTGTCCCTTACGCACAGAGATTTCTCCAGATTCTCTGAATCTTTTGATGATGTTATGCTCTGTAGATGATGAGATTTGCAAAGCCTTTGCAATTTGACGTTAAAGAACGTTGTTTTTAAAGTATTCCACAATCTTTTTACGCACTCTTTCACAGATTGGAGAGCCTCTGCCCATCTTTACTTCTGAGAGACTGCCTCTCTAAGAAATCCCTTTTATAGCTAATCATGTTACAGACCTGATGTCAATTAACTTAATTAGTTGCTAGATGTTCTCCCAGCTGAATCTTTTCAAAATGTATTGCTTTTTCAGCCCTTTGTTGCCCCCGTGCCAACTTTTTTGAGACCTGTAGCAGGCATCAAATTTGAAATGAGCTCATTTAGTAGATAAAAGTGTAAAATTTCTCAGTTTAAATATTTGTTATGTTCTCTATGTTCATTGTGAATAAAATATTGGCTTGTGTGATTTGAAAGTCTTTTAGTTTTCATTTTATTCAAATTTAAAAATGTCCCAACATTTCCGGAATCCGGGTTGTAAATATATATATACATACATATGTACATATATATGTATAAATGTGTATATATATATATATATATATATATATATATATATATATATATATATATATATATATATATGTGTATATATATATATGTATATATATATATGTATATATATATATATATATATATATATATATATATATATATATATATATATATATATATATATATATATGTATATATATATATATATATATATATATATATACATACATATATATACACACATACATACAGTTTTTGTTTATATTTAACTTTTATATCATTTTAAATTATATACATTTAAAACTATTTAAAAATCAGGAATCTAAGGATGCAAAATATACTATTTTCTATATTCTTATTTTCTTTATTCACCTCAAGCTATGTAAATGTTTTTGGCATGAATTGACATTGATACATGAGAACTTGATCATATAACAAACACAGCTCACACACAAATGTCTAAATTATATCATGTAAACATACACTTCTTTTTAAAAGTTAGTTTTGATTTATGTTTCGTACCTGCTGGCTGCTGAGATGATTCTCTGTCCTCAGATCCACAAGATAATCAGCGAGTCTGTCTACGTGATCCAAGTCTGACAGATTCTCCTTTTTCACTGTCTGAATAATCAAAAGATGAGAAAATCATCAGAACATAATGCAATTCTTTGAGATAACTTTAAATTACAATCACATATTATAACCTGAGAAATCAACAGGATCAAAACCAAACAGAGAAATTAACACAGAAAGGCCTACTCTAGCACAATAACAATATTATTATTATTATTATTATATACAAAATAATAGTTATATATAATAAAATACAATTATATAAATATTAGGGATGCACGATATTAGATTTTTGCCGATATCTGATATGTCGATATTTTCAACTCATTTTGGCATACAGCCGATACCGATATATTTCCTATTGCTTGAAAACCACACCAAGTCTCTCCTGTGCAGAAATTATAAACAAATAATTTTAAATTTTGGTTAGTTTTTAACAAAAAACTTATTTGTTAGAATTAAATAAACAATAATGACGTTCTTTTATAATGACAGTACATTGAAAGCTTAGAAAATAATTATTAATTATTAACTATCAATCGCTGCATTTATAATTTTTTTCCCAGAAAGATGTAGTACTAACCATAAAATATTATTTTAAGATTTAACATTTGTAGATGGTCCAAGGTAAAAAAGTTGTAAAAACTCTTTTAGAGCTCATAATTCGATAAAAAAAAAAATTACACAATGAATAAATCTGTATATATTAAATTATTTAATTTACAAGTGTCATGTTTTGTGATTTTTTTATTCATGTTAGCTATAGCTAAGGATTATTAAATCAAAACATACTCATAATTTTATGACATTGATACTGCTTTATTTAATCAGAAACACACGTTTCTTAGAGATATACTTTACTTTTTATTTTGTTACAAGTAGGCCAACAGCGCCACATATGTAAATACAATTAAATGCAGCGATCCATAACACTCAACATAATCATCATTCAGACCAAACTGTGCTTCAAGAATGAGTCACACACTGCTGATCTAATCACTAACACACCCTGAGCACATGTGAGTTATGTATTCCTCTTATCAGCAACACATATCGTCATCATTTTTCATATCGGGCCGATACCGATATTTACATTTAAAGCCATTATCGGCCTGAAAAATATATCAGTCCGATAATATCGTGCATGCCGTATAAATATCATAATTGTAATTATAACCAACTATATAAAAAAAAACGATTATTTTAATAATATAATGAATATAGTCAAATTAACATTATTAATTATGGCATTCTTTATGGCATTAAATTAAATTTAATTAATGACATCTTAAAGTGTTCTAGTATGAAGCTTAGAATGCAGCTGAACAAAAACATAATTAAATCATTATTTAAAGAAAGACTGACTAAATATTTATGGCTGCATCAACTGCTGGTTGTAAAATGTTCTGCTTCATAAAGTGTTGTATTTGTAATGCATATATTGACGTACCGCAGGGATCTGAATCGGGGCATCTTCAGCTGTGGACGGGGAGGGAAAGGCTGGTGGATCATCAAGGAATAAACTCACAGTCGGGTCATCAAACCCCTCATCCTCCTCCCCTTCATAATTAACATCCTCCAGCAGCTGGACGGTCTCCGCAGCGTCTGGGTCTACCGTTTGAGGCGGCCGCCCCATTTGCCTGAGCAGATAGTCCACTCCAATGAGCTCTCCTAGAAAAAACAGAGCGAAGGAAATACTAGTGTACAGCATACGTACAAAAAAATAGCATGTAAATCAATATATAAATCAAAACATTTCAAAATTTGTTGACATACACTACTGTTCAAAAGTACGCTAAGATATTTAAAAAATGCTTTTGAAAGAAGTGTCTTCTGCTCACCAAGGCTGCATTTATTTGATCAAAAATACAGTAAAAACATAAAAATTGTGAAATATTATTACAGTTTAAAATAATTGTTTCCTATTTGAATATATTTTAAACTAATTTATTTCTGAGATCAACGCTGTATTTTCAGCATCGTTACTCCAGTCTTCAGTGTCACATGATCCTTCAGAAATCATCCTAATATGCTGATTTGAATATTATCAATGTTGAACACGGTTGTGCTGCGTAATATTTTTGTGGAAAAAAAATTCAGGTTTCTTTGATGAATAGAAAATTCACAAGAACAGCGTTTAATTGAAATAGAATCTTTGTAGCATGTCTTTACTGTCACTTTTGATCAATTCAATGCATCCTGCATAAATGTGAATGAATGAATGAATGAAGCATTTATATAGCGCTTTATTGTGTATTGTTGTACACCCAAAGCGCTTTACAATCATGTGGGGGGTCTCTCCTCAACCACCACCAGTGTGCAGCATCCACTTGGATGATGCGACGGCAGCCACAGGACAACGGCGCCAGTGCGCTCACCACACACCAGCTACAGGTGGAGAGGAGAGAGAGATAGAGCCAATCAAGTGGATGGGGATTATTAGGCGGCCATGATTGACAAAGGCCAGTGGAGGGAATTTGGCCAGGACACCGGGGTTACACCCCTACTCTTTACGAGAAGTGTCATGGGATTTTTAATGACCACAGAGAGTCAGGACCTCGGTTTAACGTCTCATCCGAAAGACGGTGCTCTTTTGACAGTATAGTGTCCCCATCACTATACTGGGGCGTTAGGACCCACAGAGACCACAGGGTGAGCACCCCCTGCTGGCCTCACTAACACCTCTACCAACAGCTACCTAGTTTTCCCAGGAGGTCTCCCATCCAGGTACTGACCAGCTCAACCCTGCTTAGCTTCTGTGGGCAACCAGTCTTGGGCTGCAGGGTGATATGGCTGTATGGCATACTTGTACAATACATAAATGTGCATATTTATTTATTTATTGCCAAACACCCTGCTTGGTGAGCTCATCAACAATGATAACATACATTAAATACATACATAAGTACATACACATACATAAATCCAACTATACATATATGTCCTATCAATTATGAGGAGTGAAATACAGATGCATAGATACCAGAGGAATTAAGAGCATGCACAATCTTACAATAAGTGCTGTTCAGAAACCATGTGGACTTAGTTTTAATTGCTCTAAGGCAGTGGTTCTCAAAGTGTGGTACGTGTACCACTAGTGGTACGTAAGCTGCTTCTAGTGGTACGCAGAGGAATCTCTGAATTGAATATAAATTAGGCCACATGTCCACCAAAGCGCGTTTTTTTTCCCTGAGGCTAGCGATTTTTTTATTGTTTTAAATGGGAGCGTCTTTTTCATGCTGAGCACTCGGGTGTTTTTTTCTCGGCGCTGAGAGTTGAAAAATTTTCAACTTTGGGTAAAACTTAGTGCTCATCACTGTCGCTTTTTAGTCAGCTAACCAATCACAGTGGAGGATGGGCGGGACTAATACTGTCACACCCTGCTTGTACTCATCACTGTCACTTTCTAGTCAGCTAACCAATCACAGTGGAGGAGGGGCGGGACTAATACCGTCACACCCTGCTTGTACTAAGACTGAACAACAATGGAGAAGTTAATATTGCTTGTCTCCGAGTATTTATGTCTTTACGAGATGGAATTGCCGGAGTACCATAATATTGTTATGAAAAATAATGCTTGGAGAAACACTTAATTCGCGATGCGTCTGCCATATTACTTCGGCGGATATTCCATATCATAGCAACCACAGCATCTCAAAATACAAAAAACAAAAATACGCTGCTCTCTCAAGTGCTCACAGCTGGCTTTGGTGGACACGTGGCCTGATTGTTGTTACTTGCAGCTACACATACAGCCTGTGTTATTTTTATTTTTTTTAATCAAGTACTTTTTTATTTAAAAGTTAAATAAAAACTGCACTGTACATAAATAAAGATTAAATGAAAATGTACTGTAGCTAATTAAAAGTTAAATAAAAACTGTAAGTTACTGTACTTAAATGTTAAGTACAATACATTTTCATTAAATTTTTAAGTACAGTTTTTTTTAACATTTAAAATACAGTACAGTTTTTATTTCACTTTTAGGTACAATATATTTTAATTTAATAATTAATTTTTTTTATTTACCTGGAAGTAAGCACAGTGCAGTGTTAATGTTCAAACTGTGTATTTACAATGTTTTAAGAGGCTGACAATAATAAACAATCTTATTAGGAATAAAAAAAAATGTTTTTAAACTGTGCATAGTGCTACTGTATTTTAATGTTGGTCATAATGGTGGTACTTGGAATGCCAAATAATTTCTGAGGTGGTTCTTGGTGTAAAAAGTTTGAGAACCACTGCTCTAAGGCGTCTGCCTGAAGGAAGAGGCGTAAAAATATGGTGCACATTCTGCAAAGTACAGATGCTGCTAACGGAGACAGACTCCAGGGAGAGCGAGGGCTTTACCAGTGTATTGTTCAGGCGGTGGGAAGGTGCGCACAAGCTTCCGGCCGAACAGCTGCAGGCAGTTGTTGTTGACGTAGTCCACTATCTCTCCTGCATAACTGAGCACAGATGAGGGTTTGGTGCCGAGTGACGATGCTAACCGCTCCTGATTCCACTTGTACAAGCCTTCCACAAGATACAACTGGAGATTCAGGCTGTTAGCACTGGCACCTGTTCAGAACAAAAGAGCTTCTTGAACTGAGTGACTGTCAAACTCTAGGCATTTAAACAAGATTGTGTTTATAAAGTGTCAACAAAGTAGAGTGTTAATCGATTAACAAATTTCAGAGAAGCAGTTTAATTAATAAAATAAGTAATTCAGCATTTATTTAATATATTTAATTTTATTGTATTGTAAATTTGTAATATTATAATATTTAATTTTTAGCTTAATAATAATAATAAATGTATATACCTCATTAAAGTTAGTTCATTTAAACAACTAAATTAAGTAAGGAAAATTATTCGAAATACATTCTCTAAAAAGAAGTCATCTTATGCATCTCTAAGCATTTCAACAAGATTGTATTTATAAAGTGTCTTACCAAAGTATACAGAGTGTTAACCAACTCATTTATTTACTCATTTCAGAAAATGATTTCCATTAATTCACTACAAATGCGTTCTCTGGTATGCATTCAAACTAATCCACTCAAAATTATTTTAATATATATTTTTTTTATATTTCATGTAATTATATTTTAATATTTAGAATTATGTATTATTATATTTTTATTTTTTTATAATAATAATGCATAAACATCATTAAAGTACATAATTGATAATTTAATAGAGTTTAATTATATTTTAATATTTATAATTATTCTTTATTATTTCTAATTATATTTTTTTAAAATGTATTATTATTATCACTATTATTATTAATGAATGAATACATCCTTATTAAATATTTAATATTACATATTAAATGTAAACAATAAAAACACTTGGAAATGGCATAAGAAAACTCTATAAAAACTATAAAAAGTTTCCTATCAAATGCAACTTTTCTTCTCAAAATACTATATTTTAGTTTATTAGTTTAAATATATATTTTTAACTGAAAAACATACATTGGAGGTTATTTTCCTTTAATGTTGATTGTGTTATAATTCAAATGAGCCACAGACCTGGAATGAAGCTGTTGAGGTGGCGGTGGAAAGACCGGAGGTCCGTCAAGCCCCTGGCACACCTGTATTTAGTGAGAAGGAGTCCTCTTTCGGTGACGGTGGTGCCCGTCTCAGTGTACAGAATCACACCTGGCACATCCTGAATGCACGACACATGCTTCTTCTGATCCTGCCAGATGTTCTCCATCTTAACCGCGTCCAGCAGAGCGATGCCGAACGGATCCCTCCAGTTCTTCAGCTCCTGCAAAAGCTGCTCGATGCAGCGGACGCTGGTCTCCACTCCACGGGTCCTGCGGCGGCAGTAAAGCGCCAGCTCTCTCGCGCTGATCTGCCCGTCCACGAGGTCATTCTCGTCCTGATCCAGATGCTCTCTTTTCATCTGCCGCAGCAGGGCGACGTCGAGCGGGTCCCACTGGAAGATACACGCCGATAGTCGTTTGATAAAAGCCGAGTAGAAGGGATGATTGTCAGACGTGCACCCGGCCGCCAAACGGAGCATGAAGCTCCAGACATCCAGCCTGATGTGGAGGTCAGGCCATCCTCCAAACCTGGCCTGCATCTCGCTCATGTGCCCGCTCTCCCCGCAGCAGCCCGAGTCCACATACAGCAGCACCGGAGGAGCCGCAGCAGCCTGCCGGTACCGATTCATCAAGCCCGAGGCCATGGAGTCCAGACCGGGTCCTTCCTGAGCTGTGAGGACGCTGATGAGCACCTGACCCGTCTCGCTGGAGACGGAGGACAACCAATGCTTGGCTCCTTCAGCTGTACCCGACAGTTTCCTTGCAACCTGAAATAAAAGTAAAAAACTGTTGCATTATTTTATTCTACATGCAAATATTGCAGATGCACATAAGATTTCAAATTCTGAAAGTTGTATCTGTTACATAAATTATAATATTGTTTTATAAAATTACTAATTATGGCGTTTTGACAATTTTATGCATATTTTCTATGCTGTTTATTTAGTTTGACATTCTTTTAATGGAGTGTTATTATTGTTAACTAAAAATAAAACCATTAAAAAACACTTTTGTTACTTGAAATAAAATAAATGTTAGCTTAAATAAAGTAAAATAAAATATTTAACAAATTAGTTGCCAAGGCAACATTTCTCATTTTCATTTACTCTACTAAAATGTACTAAAATAACTAAAATGAAAACAGACAAAAAAAAACTATATAGACGTATTTTAAAAAAAAGAAATGTAAAAGAAATTTAAAAAAAAAGAAATTATAAAAGAAAAATTTAAATGGAAATCAAAATATTAATAAAAATATAATAGTATCTCAATCCCATTTGCTACTTACTACTATTGCTAGTCAAAATAGGTTGTGTTGGGAAAAAGGGATGCTCGCTTTTATTTTTATATTTTATTTTGGGGTACACTGTCATTCCAAAGAGCATTTTTCTGGACAAAATATACATATGCCATTGATTTCCCATAAAAGATTGTGAGTTTTATAAAACATACATCTGCTAAGAGTTATTTTGCAGTTATTATGCAGACTTAAAGGGAACATTTTAAAATTCTGTAAAAATGTGCAAAAACATTTGTGTCATTTCAAATCTGTATGACTTTCTTGTTTGGAACATAACAATACGATTTTTCTGAAAAATACCTCAGCTTTTTTTCTTTATCTATACCATGTTTTTTGGACCATGAACTTTTTTTTGTGATCCACAGAAGAAAGAAAGATTGTTTTG
>CM041817.1:33480728-33525727 GCA_023376895.1 Aspiorhynchus laticeps
CAGTTCAGTGGCCAGCAACCTTTGGGTCAAACTCACACATAGATGGCTGGGGTTGTATTTTACCTCTCAAATAATAATAAAAAAAAGATATTCAATTGTTAAACACATATATTATATTAATATATAACACACCAACAAACTGCTTGTTTGCACCATCATCAAATTCATTGATGATACTACATTAGTGGGCCAAGTCTCAAAGGGGGACGAGGCTGCCTATAGAGATGAGATCCTGAGATTATCAGCCAACAACCTCACACTCAACACCACCAAAACAAAGGAAGACCCCGCTCCCCTCTACATCAATGGAGACTGCGTAGAGAGGGTTCAGACATTCAAATTCCTCTTATCATAATTAAAAACATTTTCTTCCCAAATTCTACCAAATGTAAATCTGCATTAATTAAATTTAGTATAAGGATTGTAACCATGATGTATAGACAGGGATTCCCAAACATTTTTTTGTCAGCCGAACACCTAAAATATTTACTTGAAGCACCCACAGAAATTAATTATAATTTCAATAATTTAACAACACGTTTGCATGTCTGTGGTTCTTGGTTAAGCATCATATGAGATGCAGGTAAACAAATAAAATTTAAATTTTTTCAAAATAAGTGTTTTTTTGTTTTAAAATTAACTTTACATTATTATGATGTAATTAATTATTCGTTTTTTATCAATTCACGAACCCCTCTCAGATCCCTCACGCATCTCAGTTTAGCAAACCCTAATGTAGACTAACAATAGCACTTTACAATTTAAATAATGTACCACTATTTTGTTCACATTATAAGAAAATGGGACTTTTTTGCATTACTATTGGCTACTGACAATCGGGGTATGAGGTTTAATTATAAACTATTGTGATGTACTAAAAAAAAAATGATGTTATATATACACTGTATATATATATCAAATGATTGATTGAGTCAGTGTGGAAGAACTTGACTGGTCTGCATAAAACCCTAATCCCAGTTTAACACCTCTGGTGTGACTGTAAATGCAGACATTGAGCCAAAAACTCATCACCAAACACCAATGACTTGTACATACACTATATAGACAAAAGTATTGGCACCCCTTCTTTAGAACAGATGCACTTCCAAATCTGACAACAACGATGGGAACATAATTCATGTATTTAAAAATTGTATTTCATCTCTGTTGCAACAGTTTTGTAAGTGTCTAAAATGACTGAACCCATATGTACAAGTCATTGGTGTTTGGTGATGAGTTTTTGTCTCAAGGTCTGCATTTACAGTCACACCAGAGGTGTTAAACTGGGATTAGGACTTGGTTTTATGCAGACCAGTCAAGTTCTTCCACACTGACTCAATCAATCATTTCTTTTTGAACCTTGTCTTATACACAGAGACAGTGTCATGTTAGAATAGAAAAGAGTCCAAACTGTTGCTATAATATTAGAAGCACACGATTCACTAGAATATCATTATATGCTTTAACATTAAGATTTGTACTCATAGAAATTACTAAAGTAGTCAAACCTGTTCATTAGAAGGGGTGCCAATACTTTTGGCAATATAGTGTCTCTTAATGGTTAATATAACCTGCGGTTTATTGTCAGTTCCTGTGAGATTGACCATGGCTTAATGCGTGTCGTGTCCACACATACCTGCTGAAAGAGGTCATGCCATTTCTTCTGCCGGGGAGCAGGTCTGTTTCCAGCATCTGACGGCCAGTTCTGTGTGGATGCAAACCGCTGCAGGCGGGACATCCACGCCTCGTCACTCATCGCCTTATGGGATTTTAATTTGGACATGATCTGACAACAAACATGAACATGAATAAGCTTTTTCATTAGAAATGTGCTCCACAAGACATGTGTTGTAATATGTATACGTATTTGAATTTGATTACATTCAAACCCCAATGAAATGATGGTGTCTAGAAACACACTAGGCTTAAAATACTGCATTGTTACATTTGTAACAGTTTTATGCTCTGATTTATGTAAAATGAGGAACTCACTGGGTGAAGTATTTCATGTTTGACCATAAGTGTGAAATGGATAAATTACAGTCATGTAGGTCTGAAAAATTGCTATAACAAGTCTGAGTTAGCTTAACACAGGACACATAGCAAGGTCTATATACAGTGTATATATATATATATAAGGGTCATTCCTGGGATTCGGTAACATTTCAACTTGGAATATACATTTTATTCAACTACATGTGATTCAATATCTAAATATCCCACATCATTAGGCACATATCAAACCTCCAAAATAATCATATTTTCACACCTCGGGCATTAAAGACCTTTTATTATTTTCAGCTTTAGATTGGTTTAAAAAGGATTTTACACAGAAATTGTTATAAAACAAACATGTACCTACTGCTCATGTGTCCCTCATAGCAATTTAATGATAGCAAATAGGGGTGGGCGATATGGGAAAAATATCATATCACGATTTGTTTTAGAAATATCACGATTCTCGATTTTATCACGATTCTTTGTCATGTTGGTTTTACTATTTTGCAAGTTGTCTGAGCATTACAGGCAAACTAATTTCCCTATTATAAACACAAACCTTTCAAGGTAACAAAAAAAGAAAGGCAGATATTTAGGCCAAAGTGGGAGAAGATAAAAATCTTTGTCATTATTTTATCTTTCTTATTAAAAAATAAGAACAAAGATACACATTACAAATACACATAAAATTACAAATAAAACAAACAGTGCTTTAGGTACAATAGGTGTATTTAGCGTGAATGAACAAATATAAAACTAAAACTATATAGACTGATTCCTAAAGCAACTGTTTTAAAGTTTTTCAGTCAAGAGTAGTGAGTGATTTTTCTCTTTGTGTTTTGTTTTATTAACGTTAAAGGAATAGTTCACCCAAAAATAAAAGTTCTGTCATCTGTCTGTCAATTCTGTCAAAGTGTTTTATGTTTATACCATCATTTACTCAAAAGTTGTTTTAAACCTGAGTGTGTTTGCTTCTTCTGCTGAACATAAATGCTATTTTGAAGAACGTGGAAAACCAAACAGTTTCTGGTCCACAGTGACTTACATAGGATTTTTTTCCTAATATCAAATTCAATGTGGACCAGCAACTGTTTGGTTACCAATGTCTTCTTTTGTGTTCAGCACAAGAAAATAATTAATACAGGTTTGGGACAACATGTGAGTGAGTAAATAATGACAGATAGTACATTTTAGGGTGAACTATCCCTTTAATGACAGTCGGCAGCATGTTTAATAGGCCTACTGTCCCTTTAAGAGCTGCACGCATCTAATATACAGACATGCATCTGTTTCTCTCAGCTGTTTACTTTCATTTTAGACATAACTAACTGAGTCTATATGTAAACCTTGTGTGTTTTGACAGTATTAGCGCAAAAGTTCAGTTAACAGGCCTGTTAGACAGGCTTTTAGCGCGCGCGCTTCTGGTGTATGAGCTCAGAAAAAGCGCACGTCACACCAGCGAATGAAACATTTAACCGGCAAGACTTGTATGCAAATAATGTACATTTGCGATCGTGAATAAGTGCAGAGTCCTGTCAGAGTAACTCTACCGTGTTGTACAGTATATAGAGACGGAGGCACCAGAACTGCAGCTGATGTAATGTGCGCTGTATATAGCACGATACTACCATATTTCTTCAAAAGTATTCGTGGAGACATTTTTATCGTCCACGATCAAAAATCATCATATCGAACACCCCTAATAGCAAACGTAATATTTATCACAATTTTCACATTTTTTTATAGGACTGAAGCTAACAATACACAAAATTGTGTGTCTACGGTCTCTTTATTTTTGTAAAAAAATATTTTAATTTAAAATTTTAACTAAAACCACAATGGTATTGTTTTAGTCCTGAACATGTCAGATGTAATCAGCAAGAAATACTTTTGTTCTTTATTGTCTTCCTTATTTTTTTTCTAAAAATATTAATGTGACCAGGTGTGACGGGGTTGAACACATTTGAAGGGATACATTGCTTTAAATTAAAATGTTTGGTTTTGTTTCTCTCTCATATTGTCCCGTTGTTTCTGGGTCAACATTGTCTTTCTGCTGCAAACGTGGGAGCAATTTCTGATGTATGATGCTTGTCAATATTTAAGTGGACATATTACATCAAAAATTCTATTTAAAACAAAAATATGAGTTGTCATTATTTTGGAGTATATATATTTACTGAAATCATGACTATTTTATATTTTTTCATTAAAATTATTAAGAAAATGAAGTAAATAACTCAACCCTGTCACAAGTTACCAACCCCGTAACAATGAGAAATACATATATTTGTGACGGGGTTGAGGTTTTTCACTCAAGATGGCCACTGCTCCTCATGTAGTGTACGAGAGTAGACCGTATATGGCAGCAATAAAATACGTACATTGTATATACTTATGGGGCCTCATTTATGAAACGAACGTACGACCGAAATTTGGGCGTACGGTCGTTTCTACGCAAAACTTGGAATTTATCAATATGGACGCGAGCGGTGGCTACGATCAAATCTCACGTCAGGTCTGAGCTCGTGTACGCAAGCTTTTGAGTCAGCCTGAACTTGCGTGCAGCAAAGAGAATTTCAGAGAATTGTATAATGACAGCATTTTGTTCATTTAGATTATTTTCCTAAACCGACAAACGAAGCTTTTTTTTTTTCTTTCTTTCAGGGCTTTAGCTTTATGCGCAAATAGCAGCATAAACAACAGACCGTGAGGAATCACACATCGTCGTATCACACACCTGCAGCGCTTCTGTGAATGGAGAAAAACTGATAGGGATACACGAAATATATTTCTCTTAATTAACAGATTAACAAAATAAAAAAACAGTGCGACAAGTATAGGCCACTTTCGTTTTTGTGACACTCTTAATGCATTTTATTTGTTTTCTATAACTTTTATTTATTTTAACTGACGGGGTGATCACGCAGGTGCCTCACACACACACACACACACAGCATTACTAACTTGACATTCCAGCCATTAATCAAACTAAAATGCAGTCAACCAAACATAAATTACACTGCACAATTCTGAAACAAGCATTTATTGCGCATGTGAAGGGTGATATTTTACATGGATATTGGAAGTGAAGTACAAAGCCTTGTTTACATCATAGATAATAGTTTAGCACCCAAATGTTACATGGCAAAAATGGAAACATTTGGATGTCGAAAGAGAGAGGCTTGTGAGCCCAATACCATTTAGTCTCGCTTTAATTAATTCATTTTAGCTTGACGTTGTAGCCTATTCTGTTTATAATGAATGCCACTATAGCCTAATTTGTGTTTTACTTCATAGTTTAATATAAAATTTTATAGCTACTAATTTTTTCATTCTTGTTTTGTAATACCGTTAAATTTAAAGGGTTTGTTGTGGATTAAGGAGAACTAAATAATCTATATAGTGTTTATAATATTTATAAATTTTTCGTTATATTTACTGGTATTTAATATACATATAAATGAATGCCATTGTTTGCAATTATAAGGTTAAAGGGTGTTTTTGGAGTAAGATCAGTTTCTCTTTAATGAGATACTTCCTCTTTTTGGCCGGGTTATGTTTCTCCGTGTCGTAAACTCTAGGGGCGGGGCTTCTAAACCGGGGTGTTTTTAGGGGCGTAACATTCAAATGACGATTGTTTTCAGCCGCCACATTTATCAACGTATGATCTTTCGTACGATGGGATTGGCGGCATACGAATGTTTCATAAATCACACGTGAGCTCTGTCGTAAATTGATTTGTGCGCTCGAATCTGCGCTCGTTTCTACGTTAGATTGATAAATGAGGCCCATGGATTCAAATAAAATGTTGAAAAAGTAATAATTTTCCACCTTAATTTTATGTGACGGGGTTGAGTTGTTAAGCTTGACAATACCCTCCCTGACTATAACCTCAAAATGCCTCAAAAATATGAATAAAAAATTATGATACTACAAACCAATTTCTGCACCGCTATTAAAGAGACCTGAATGATGTCATTTCTGGTAAATTATGTCACATATGTGTGGAGTCTAAAGTATTATAGGCGTAGCATCGTTAGTGTGACGGGGTTGAGTTCAGACTGAGGGACGTAACTTTAAAATCAGTTTTTTATCAAATATTTTGCTTTTTTTTATATATTTTTTACAAGAAAGGAACACAAATAAATGCTTACATTGTTGCCAAAAATCACAGACGCTATGCACATTTTGTTAATTATTTTCTAAGTACAAACTCAGAGATGTGCCTCAGGGACATGACAAAATGCTTGGTTTAAGATAGATATAAGATATTATTTTATGCTAAAAAATATTAAAATGCAATAATTATTTTATTCATTATAATGGTCATCCCAAAGTTTTGTGAAAAGCTTCTAACAATTAATTTTGTTGAACCACCACTTTAGAAATTGCGGGGGACTGAAATATTACATATATATATATATATACACTGCCGCTCAAAAGTTTTGATCAGTAAGATTTTTTATGTTTTTAAGGGAGTCTCTTCTGCTCATCAAGGCTGTATTTATTCGATCAAAAATACAGAACAAACAGTAATATTGTGAAATCTTAATGCAATTTCTAATATTGGTTTTCTATTTTAATATACTTTAAAATAGTATTTATTTCTGTGACGCAGCGCTGTATTTTCAGCATCATTCCTGCAGTCTTCAGTGTCACATGATCTTCAGAAATCATAACGATATGCTGATTTATTACGAGTGTTGTGCTGCTTCATATTGTTTTTTGGAACGCAATACTTTGTTCTTTGATGAATACAAAGTTAAAAAGAGCAGCATTTGTTCAAAATAGAAATCTTTTCTAACAATATAAGTCTTTGCTATGAATTTTTATTCATTTAACACATCCCTTCTGAATAAAAGTATTAATTTAAAAAAAAAAAAAAAAAAAAACGAAAAAATTTACTGACCCCAAACTTTTGAATAGCATTGTATATTGTAACAATTTTATTTATTTTTTTTAATAAATGCTGTTCTTTTTAACTTTTTTATTAATCAAAGAATCTTAAAAATATATATATATATCACAGGTCCCAAAATAAATATGAAGCAGCACAACGGTTTCCAACATTGATAATAAATCAGCATATCGTTATGATTTCTGAAGATCATGTGACACTGAAGACTGCAGGAATGATGCTGAAAATACAGCGCTGCGTCACAGAAATAAATACTATTTTAAAGTATTAAATAGAAAATTGCTATTTAAAATAGCAATAATATTTCAGAAAAATAAAAAAAAAAATCTGTATTTTTGATCAAATAGATACAGACTTGATGAGCAAAGAAACTTCTTTAAAAACTTACTGATCTCAATCTTTTGAGTGCAGTGTATAAACACACACATACATACAATAAAAAGAAAACAAGTGATGGTTAAGCTCATCAAAGTTAAATTATGTGTATTGTGTGTCTGTTTCATGCATGATGTTAGTGCTGATGTTTTGTCTGTTAGGTGTAAGGTGAGCTAGTTCATGGTTACAAGACTCTGGGTTAGTTGTAACATCAATGAAACATGTTATAATGTGCTCAAAGTAAATTCTTTGTTTTATTTTTGACAAGATCCTTATTGCATGCCACATCTCACTCCTGTGGATATCATAATTTTACATCTGACCCCAGGGTATGTTACAACTAACCCAGACTATGGGGTTTCACTCCTCGTGTTTGAAACTAAACATGCATTTTCTGTTTGTGCTGCAAAGATAACAGTTATGCCATTTAATAGCAGACACTTGTAACTAGTTTGAATCACATTTTGAGGCTCAAAAGAACTCAAGATACAGACAGAAATGTCAAAAATGTTACAACCATCCCTGGTCTACCCTACATTATGGATGTTTTTCCAACTAAAATGTTCCTCAACGGGGACCTTATATATATATATATATATATATATATATATATATATATATATATACACACACACAAGTGTAGGCTACAAGCTTTTGTAAAAATAATAATAATAATAATAATAAAAAAGATCGTGCCTGTAAATTGTTTCGTCGGCGTCGTAACTTCACTGAGAAGACTGCTGTGTTTAAAGTCCCGTTCGGTGGTGTAGCAGTTTAATGTGAATTATGATATTTATATAATTTACAGTGAGGATGATAGTTTGGCCCTCGCTGCGGTCTCAGTATGTAAACAAACAAACACGTGAAGATTCTTAACTTGGCTAAAGTTGGTTTTATATTCGCTCAGTTCAATAACTTTGCTTATCTGCATAAAAAAAGGGTAATTTCGGTCAATTATCATTACCGACTATTATGAGCACAAACAACAACACGTTATTCTGTCGAACTGAACGTTTTAAAGCAGCTGATAAACACGCTTACCTCTGTGGAGTGTCGTGACGTCATCGCGTATCTGAGGGACCATCTACAAATTACATGTTTTCTTCTGATTTTTCAGTTAAAATTAATCTAATGAAAATTCTGAAGGTGAAAAAAATGATTTGTTACTTTGAGAATGATGCTAAAAAATATTCACAATTTTGTAAATTTTATCATCCTGAATGGCAAATTTTTCATTCATAAATGTAGATCCTCCTTTATACAAGGTTTTCTCATGAACTCATGTTGTTAATGAAGTCTCTTAAAGTTGTGAAAAATGTAAAAGCTGTGTCTATTGTAAGATATTACGAATCTGTATTTGGCGTCTTGTGAATGTCTTTTTTCCCCCTTTTTTTGTTCTTCAACCATCTTTGGAGCTTCTGTTTTTGATGCCTGTTTTTCTGTAATAATGTTGTTTTCATGTTCTTAATATAAAAAATATAATAATTGGCATGTTTCCATTAAGACAGCCTGCAATGATTTACTGTGCATGGTACTAAAGTCATCAGAGAACACATAGAGGAGGTTTATTTGGACAAACTCTTACATTTTAAACAGCTGGAACAAATACTTTAAAAACATTTTAAACAATAATAAATGTAAATGTATTTTGTAATTTTCTAATTATAATTTTTCAATTATGAATTCTGACTTTAGTGTTAGGAATGTTTATCATCTTGATCTTGTATGTTACAATGAGATATTTATTAATTTGCTTTGTCAGACACATAACTGTTGGAACAAGACAGTTGTACATGTTTTCCAGCAGAGGTGATCTTCGCTACTATTGCATTCATACAGCATTTTTTTTTTCATGTAAAGTGTTTATTGAAATTACATATTTATATCAAATCTATAGTTTTGTTCTCAATTGATTATAAAACCTATTCAGCTGTAGATGCACAAATACACTAATGAAAATACATTTATTGCAAAGTTCTTCAACAGGGAGTTTTGTTTTATATATATATATATATATATATTGTATATACCAAAACGCAGTGTCTATTTCACTAATGGCGCTTTTCCACTGCATGGTACGGTTCAGTACGGCTCACCTTTGGGGAGTTTTCCACTGGGTACAGTACCTGGCACCTGGTAATTTTTTTAGTACCACCTCGGCCGAGGTTCCAAGCGAACGTACCGTTACCAAAACGTGACGTGTAAACTCTGCTGATCACTGATTGGCCGGAGAAAATCGTCATTACTGCGTCACTGAACTTGCGACACGAGACACGACAGACCCGCTAGATTTAATTCAGCACAGTCAGCGAAGGATCGGACGCAACTTTTGTTTGAACAAACACACCTTTTTTAACAACCAAAAAATGGCTGTTTCGTGGTCTGTTGAGAAAGTACAGACGTTCCTCTCGTTGATAGCCGAGGAGCGGTTTATTGGCAGAATGCCTTATTGGCAGAAGCTATTTAGACTAACTCCACCCACCAATGTGTCAATACTACAAAAGACATTTCCAGTGGCGTATGTGATAAAATGTGTGCTTTTGACACGATCGACCCGAGTTCAAGACCGCCTTTTTCCAAACTTTTTTCTCCCTTTTCAAATCTCATATCTATGGAAGCCCGTTTCCGCCACTGAATAAAAAAAAAAAAAAGGTTATTGCGACTTTTTATCTGACAATTCGGACATTTTTTCACAGAATTGTGAGATATAAACTCGCAATTTTGAGAACATATCAGTCTTTTTCTTTTCCCTCAAAACTGGACTTCAACTCGCAATTGTGAGTTTATATCACGCAATTATGAGAAAAAAAAGGATTGTGAGATAAAAAGTCGCAATTAGCCAGCAGCAATATCACCCTGTAATAGGGTTACCACCCATCCCGCATTTTGCGGGACAGTCCCGAATTTGGGAGCTTTGTCCCGCGTCCTGTAAGACGTAAGCTGTGTCCCGGGCAGCCGTGGCCTAATGGTTAGAGAGTTGGATTTGTAACCCAAAGGTTGCAGGTTCGATTCCCAGGTCCGGCAGGGATTGTTGGTGGGGGGGAGTGAATAACAAGTGCTCTCTCCACCTTCAATACCACGACTGAGGTGAGACCCTTGACCAAGGCACCAATCCCCCAACTGCTCCCCGGGCGCCGCAACATGGCTGCCCACTGCTCCGGGTGTGTGTGTGCACTTGGATGAATGAATGAATGAATGATTGATGCATTTATATAGCGCTTTTATTGTGTATTGCCATACACCCAAAGCGCTTTACAATCATGTGGGGGGGTCTCTCCTCAACCACCACCAGTGTGCAGCATCCACTTGGATGATGCGACGGCAGCCACAGCACAACGGCGCCAGTGCGCTCACCACACACCAGCTACAGGTGGAGAGGAGAGAGAGATAGAGCCAATCAAGTAGATGGGGATTATTAGAAGGCCCATTATTGGATGGGTTAAATGCAGAGGACAAATTCTGAGTATGGGTCACCATACTTGGCCACACACCACTTCCCTTTCCCCTTTTTTTTTCCCTTTTCAATTATGTATTCTGTTAGTTTTTTTTTTCATCCCAGAAATTGAAATACCAAAATAAGAAATACATTAAAAACTGTGACTGGCATTTAAAAATCCATTACCTGTGAAAATAACCAACCGACGCAGCCGCAGAGAGGGTTTTTTTCCGCTGATGTCGACTGCTCGAGGAGCACCACCGACGGAAATGGTCGAGCGCACACGGAAAAACACGATGTTCTCCTTTCATTAAAAAAAACAAAAAAAACGGGTTACACTTTATTTCGATAGTCCACTTTAGACATTCTACTAACTATAAGTAACTTTGTAACTACATGCCAACTAATTCTCATTAATTTGCAACTAAATATCTACTAACTCTCAGAGTAGACTGTTAGGGTAGGTTTAGGGTTAGTAGAATAAGTTGACATACTTGCAAAGTTTCTCATAGTCAGTATGTTGTATGTTGTGGATCCATCAAAATAAAGTGTTAGTAGATATTAATCAGACAGTCTACTAATACTCCAATGACTGCTTGCTGACATGAAGTTGCAAAGTTACTTACTGTTAGTAGAATGTCTAAAGTGGACTATCGAAATAAAGTGTTACCAAAAAACGATTGCAGCTTTCAGACATGACTTTCTTCTCATTTTAATAGTTTGTTTGAGGCAGTTTCTATGGCGTTATTTTATTGACAAGTGTCCAGAGCGCATTATTGTAATGCGAGAGCGCAACAAATGTCTCCGCTCGCAGGATTCTCTTCACTCTCACACAAAACAGATGCGCTCTCTCTCTCGATCAGACATTAGGCCTACGTGTGCGTGATCAAACCTTATACTCTCTCCTGGATTAAATGCTGCCAGAAGCGCAACCTCGAGTGTGGGCAATGGGCATCCACCAGCAGAAACATAAATCGGTGCATAAGACAACGGATGTAATGTAAATCAGTATTTAAATAGCATAAGAGTAGTAAATGTATCTGTCTCACACGTGTCCCGCATTGTCCCGCAAAATCACATCTACTGTCCCGCAACAGATCTATTGCCAGGTGGTCACCCTACCCTGAAAGCCCAAGACCGGTTTCCCACTGAAGCTAAGCAGGGCTGAGCCTGATCAGTACCTGGATGGGAGACCTCCTGGAAAAACTAGGTTGCTGCTGGAAGAGGTGTTAGTGAGACCAGCAGGGGATGCTCACCTTGTGGTCTGTGTGGGTCCTAACACCCCAGTATAGTGACGGGGACACTATACTGTAAAAAGCACCGTCCTTTGGATGAGACGTTAAACCGAGGTCCTGACTCTCTGTGGTCATTAAAAATCCCAGGATGTCCTTCGAAAAAGAGTAGAGGTGTTACCTCGGCATCCTGGCCAAATTTGGCCTCTGACCATCATGGCCTCCTAATCATCCCCATACACTGATTGGCTTCATCACCCTGTCTCCTCTCCACCAGTAAGCTGGTGTGCGTGGGGCGTTCTGGCGCACTATGGCTGCCGTCGCATCATCCAGGTGGATGCTGCACACTGGCGGTGGTTGAGGAGATTCCCCCTTGTATGTAATGCGCTTTGAGTGCCTTGAAAAGTGCTGTATAAATGTAACGAATTATTATTATTATTATTATTATAATTACCTTTTTTATTTTTTATTCAGTGGTGGAAACGGGCTTCCATACATATATATGATACTGTTAAGTGCTTTGACACAATCTGTATTGTTAAAAGCGCTATATAAAAAATAAAGGTGACTTGACATATCACTTTATCTTCAATAAAAATGAAAAAAATAATCAAAAAGTTGAAAATAAAGTATCGGGTTGGGTTAGGGTAGGTGTAGGGAGGGCTTTATTGTCCCAACTGCTCAAGTTCTGTTCAACCAAGTGTTCAGAATTTCCGGAATACCTGATGATATTGTTACTGACCGAGGATCACAGTTTGCATCACGGGTTTGGAGAGCCTTTTGCAAACAGTTAAACATCAATGTCAGTCTCGCATCTGGCAATCACCCTCAAGCTAATGGACAAGTTGAGCGTCTCAATCAAGAAATTGGTAGATATTTAAGATCATACTGTAGCCAGGAACAGGAGAAGTGGAGAATATTCCTTCCCTGGGCAGAGTATGCCCAAAATTCCCTTACACACTCTTCTACTGGTTTGATCCCCTTTCAATGTGTATTCCCATGGTCTGGGGAGCCATCTGAGGTGCCTGCTGTGGATGATTGGATTAGAAGAAGTGAACAGGTATGGGACAATGCTCATGTCCGCCTTCAGCGAGGTATTCGATCTCAAAAGATCCAAGCCGATCGGCACAGACATCACCATCCTGAGTATAAGCCAGGTCAAATGGTGTGGCTTTCTATTCATGACCTACGCCTGAAACTCCCTAGTAAGAAGTTAAGTCCAAGGTATTTAAGATTTTACATCAAGTTAATCCTGTCACATACTGTTTAGAATTGCCTGCTAATTACCGCATCTCTCCCTCCTTTCATGTGTCCCTCCTGAAACAGGCCCACGTGTCACCGAGCTCTAAAGCTCCTGACATGGATCCTCCACTTGAGATCGATGGAGCTCCTGCCTACCTAGTTCGGGAGATCTTGGATTATCACAGGAGGTGGAATACCTTGTAGACTGGGAGGGATACGGCCCGGAGGAGAGATTGTGTGTAGCAACTAAGGACATCTTGGACCCATCGCTTATCAGACTTTCACCTAGCTCACCCAGATTGTCCGGCACCCAGACCCAGGGGTAGTCCTAGGAGAAGAACACCAGGAGGTGTTCCTGGAGGGGGGAAACTGTAACATCTGATCAGGCTCCCATCCTTCAGAGGGAGCCCTCACCTGAATATTGAACTCTGTCCACTTCCTGTTCCTGCCACATCAATTCCTGTCTTGTCATTTCCTGTTACCATGTATTTAAGCTATGTGTTTCCACTACCATTTTGCGACATCAAGTCAAGTCACTATTATGTGTATAGTGCTTTTTCGCGTATTTCTAAGATGGCGCAGCAGATGGCAGCTACAGTGCTTTGCTCTTCAGTGTTCGTTCTGTTTTTGTTTGTTTTTTCCTGTTTTTTGTTTCTCAAACACGATCAGTTTTACCAGGGATGAACTGCTGAACATTCGGCAGAGCAAACCACAAAATATTTTACCGGATTTTGATTATTCGGATGTTTTGCTGGACATTGTAGTTGGCGGAGCCATAGCTCTGGTCAAACGCTTCAGGACGCGCAGACAGGGGAAGCGAGCCGGCGCGCTCGTGAAGCTTCGTCAGTGCGGATTAAGAACGCCTTTGCCTAGCATCCGGCGGCGGGACGTGCTTTTACATCAATGAGAGGTGGTGTACAGATGTAACTGTGTTAAAGAAGATGTGCTGTTCTGATCTAGAAATGCTCTTCATTAACTGCAAACCGTTCTATTCGTCATGGGAGTTTTGTTCATTCATTCTCGCGAGTGTCTACATTCCACCACAAGCGCACGTGAGCTCGGCTTTACAGAATCTTGCTGATCAGATCACAGAGACAGAACAACAACAACCGGACTCTGTTTTAATCATTCTAGGGGACTTTAATAAAGCAAATCTCTCCCTTGAACTGCCAAAATACAGACAGCACATCACATGTCCCACCAGAGACAGTAATATATTGGATCACTGTTACACAGCGATAAAGGATGCATATCACTCTGTCCCACGGACAGCTTTAGGACTCTCTGATCACTGTTTGGTTCATCTTATACTGACCTACAGGCAGAAACTTAAATCTGCAAAACCAGTATTAAGAACTGTTAAAAGATGGACTAATGAAGCAGAGCAAGATTTAAAAGCTTGTTTTGACCTCACTGATTGGATTGTTTTTGAAGCTGCTGCCACCGATCTGGACGAGCTCACAGAGACTGTAACATCATATATCAGTTTAGAAGATATGTGTATTCCTACCAGGACTCATTTAACCTACAACAACGACAAACCATGGTTCACTGCAAAACTCAGACAGCTCCGTCAGGCCAAAGAAGATGCTTACAGAAAGGGGGATAAAGTCTTGTATAAACAGGCCAAATACACACTGGAAAAGGAGATCAGAGTGGCAAAGAGTAATTATTCTGGCAAGCTAAGGAACAAATTCTCTTCCAGTGATTCTGCTTCAGTGTGGAAAGGCATGAAAGACATCACCAGTTACAAGACACCATCCACCAGCACTGTGGAGAATCAACAAATGGCAGACGATCTGAATGAGTTCTACTGCAGGTTTTTAAAAATACCATTCACACCTCCTGCAACCCCCCTCTCCCCCACACCTGCACTCCAGATAAGAGAAGATGACGTGCGCCAGGTCTTCAAAAAGAACAAAAGGAGGAAAGCACCAGGCCCAGATGTGTCACCAGCCTGCCCAAAATCCTGTGCTGACCAGCTGGGCCCCATCTTCACACAGATCTTCAACAGATCACTGGAGCTGTGCGAAGTCCCCTCATGCTTCAAACGCTCCACCATCATCCCCGTCCCAAAGAAACCCAAAATTACTGGATTTAATGACTACAGACCTGTGGCTCTAACATCTGTGGCCATGAAATCATTTGAAAGACTGGTTTTAAATTCTTGAGAGCGTGCTCCATACAGTGCAGAAACAATTAACATATAGACAGTACCATTACATACTTACAGACTTATACAGATGACAATGTGCAATATACACATACATATACTCAGTACACACAGTGTACTATTAGACATACTTACAGTTATCAATACACATTATACACCGTATGTACACATTCTACATTATGTACACATGTATACACACACAGTAATATGCAAAGGTGCAGTAGATTATACATATGCTGGATATGCAAATGTCATGGATGTGCATTGGATGTATCCAGTGGTAGCAGATAGATTGTTGTATTTGTGCAGTGTGTACGTGTAGTCCAGTTTGAACTGTGGAGTTAAAGTGCAGTGCATGGCATATTGTAAAGTGGGAGTGTGCTGTAGGGTGTATTAGTTCTGACTGTTCATTAGCCTGATAGCCTGAGGGGAAAAAGCTATCCCTCAGTCGGCTAGTGCGGGATCGGATGCTGCGGAGACGTCTTCCTGAGGGCAGCAAAGAGAACAGTCTGTGGGACGGGTGGCTGGATTCATTGATGATCCTCCGCGCTTTCCTTCTTTTTTTTTTCCCGGCCTGTCAGTAACACAGATAACACATGACAGTACGTATGTGTGGCTATGCTATCATCATTCACAGCCTTTTTTTTTTTTTTTTTTTTTTAATATTTATTTATTTATTTTATTTATTTATTTATTTATTTTATTTTTAATTAATTAATTTAATTTTATATACCCTTTTATTTAACCACACTATGACAGACAAGACCAGGGGACAGAGAAAACAAGAGAGAGAAGAAATTAAAAAAATAAAAAAATAAATAAAACAAACAAAAAACACAAAACCAGACAATTTGCTTCGATACCTGCTGACAAAAAGAGAAAACAACAGAAGAAAACAACAGAAGACACAACATCCGAGAGACTGCAGCAACAACCAACATCTGTATGAATCACAATAAATTCTAAATGTTTAATGTTATTGAGCAGCACACATAACTAATATTACAAAATAAGTTTTGAAGCAACAGCAGATCAAGACAATGTGTGTCTGTGAGCACCTGTTTTTACACCAATGTGAATGCTTGAGTGTACACCTGTGTGTGTGAGCGCGCTTGTGTTCATAAGGTTCCTCCATGTAAATGTTTAATAGTGTGTGTGGGGAACAACAGTGCCGCGCTTTCCTTATACACCGCGTGGTGTAGATATCCTGGAGGGAGGGAAGCTCACCTCCAACAATGTGGCGGGCAGTTCGCACAACCCTTTGCAGAGCTTTGCGGTTGCCAGCGGTGCTGTTTCCAAACCAGGCGGTGATGCAGCTGGTCAGGATGCTCTCCACAGTGCAGGTGTAGAATGTTCTGAGGATGCTGGGGCTCATTCCAAACTTCCTCAGCCATCTCAGGAAGAAGAGACGTTGATGTGTCTTCTTCAGCAATGCATCTGTGTGAGTGGACCATGTGAGATCCTCAGTGATGTGAACGCCGAGGAACTTAAAGCTGTTTACCCGCTCCACAGGTGTCTTGTCAATGGTGATGGGTGTGTATTCTCTGCTCTGTCTCCTGAAATCCACCACCAGCTCCTTGGTCTTGTCGATGTTGAGTGAGAGGTGGTTCTCCTGACACCATTTAGTCAGGGTACTCACCTCCACTCTGTAGGCCGTCTTATCATTGTCAGTGATCAGGCCTATCACTGTTGTGTCGTCAGCAAATTTGACGATGACGTTGGAGCTGTGTGTGGCTGCACAGTCATGTGTGTACAGGGAGTACAGGAGTGGGCTGAGGACGCAGCCCTGTGGAGCACCAGTGTTGAGGGTCAGCGGAGATGAAGTGTTGTTGCCCATTCTGACCACCTGACTTCTGCCTGTCAGAAAGTCCAGGATCTAGCTGCACAGAGATCTGTTTAGTCCTAGAGTCTGGAGCTTCGCAACCAGCGTGGCAGGCACTATGGTATTGAATGCGGAGCTATAGTCCACAAACAGCATTCTCACATAGGTGTTCTTGTTTTCCAGGTGGGAGAGAGCAGTATGCAGGGTGAAGGCAATAGCTTCGTCTGTGGAACGGTTGCTGCGATATGCAAATTTCAGCGGATCCAGTGAGGCAGGCAGCACAGAGCAGATGTAGTCTCTGATGAGTTTCTCAAAACCCTTTTTTTTTTTTTTTTTTTTTTTATTTAACCAGGGGGGTCATATTGAGACTATAGTCTCTTTTTCAAATGGTCCCTGGCCAAGAAAGGCAACACTTAAAAATAGAAATAGAGAAACCTCATCTACAGCAAACAAAACATACCACATTATACAATAACATAACAACACCACAAAAAACCATACCACAACACCTAACAAGAGCAAAAGTAAATAAAATAACAAACAAAATATAACACAAAAATATATCATAATAACCAAGACATCATACACCAAGCAATATAAAAAGGCACAGGCAGAATACAAAACAAAACAATGACCTATATACAATCACACTTATATCTGAAGGTTTCTGTAACATATAATGTAAAATCATTAAGTATAATAAAAGTGCTTAGCTTCAACTGTTTCTGCAGAGCATTCCAGGTTGAAGGGGCATTGTAACGGAAAGCAAGTTTACCAAATTCAGATTTTACAGCAGGTATAGTAAAAAGAATGCTATTTTTAGACCTAAGATTGTACCTATTGTTTTCTACAAAAGAGAAGACTGATAAATAAGGGGGCAATAATCCTATCACTGCCTTATAAATAAAAATAAGCCAGTGATGCTGTCTACGAATTGAAAGTGGAGGCCAACCTGATAAACTGTATAAACTACAATGATGTGTAGAATACTCAGCCTTAATAACAAAGCGTAAGGCAGAATGGTAAACAGAATCCAGTGAGTGTAATACAGACTTTGCTGCATGCATATAAAGAATATCTCAATAGTCTACAACAGATAAAAAGGTAGCAGCAACAAGTTCCTTTCTTACTTTTAAATTAAAACAAGCCTTATTTCTATAATAAAAAACTTAATTTAACTCTCATATTTTTTACCAAGTTGTCTACATGGGGTTTAAATGAGAGCTTTTCATCTAATAAAAAACCCAAGTAATTATAACATGACACTCTCTCAATTTCCTAGTCATATAGAGTAACAATTTGAGGCAAATCCTGTACATGACTAAAGTGAGTAAATAACATAAATTTTGTCTTTTTAGAATTTAGTACCAATTTTAAATTAAGTTTTTTTTTTTTGTAAAGTTGTGAAAGCATCCTGCAATTTCTTTAATGCTTCATATGGAGATCTAGCAGTACTGTATATTATAGTATCATCCGCATAGAGGTGTACAGCTGCATCTACATTTGTACAAATATCATTTATGTAGATTGTAAACAACAAAGGCCCTAATATGGAACCTTGAGGGACTCCAACTATTAGTTCCGTCTCCCCTGACACTTGCTGAAGATGGGTGTCAGAGCAACGGGCCTCCAGTCATTCAAGTATGTGATTTTATTTTTCTTTGGTATGGGCACAATGGTGGATTTTTTGAAGCATAAGGGAACCACAGACAGAGAGAGGGAGAGGTTGAAAATGTCTGTGAAAACCCCGGCTAGCTGGAATGCACATGCTCGGAGCACATCAGGATGCCATCAAGATGCCATCAGGACCCACAGCCTTGTGGATATTCACCCGTTTGAAGGATCGGGTTACATCCACGACAGAAATGGAGATTGCACTCACCTCTTCTGCAACAGCCGCGCCCTCGGTCCCGGACACCACTGCAACACCCTCTGATAACTTTTCTGTTTTACGGATGGACAGAACAGCCGAGGCCGGAAAAACCAAAGGTGGTGGAGTGTGTTTCATGATTAACAAGAAATGGTGTGACCCCAGGAATATCTCCATTCTGTCGCGTTCCTGCTCGCCTCATCTGGAACATCTCTCCATTATCTGCCGCCCATTCTATCTGCCCCGAGAGTTCCCAGCGATCATCGCTACTGCCGTTTACATTCCACCTCAGGCAGACACTGGCTTGGCCTTGTCCAAACTACACGATGAGCTCAGCGGCTACATCAACAAACACCCTGACGCTGCCTCTATCATCGCGGGGGACTTTAACAAAGCCAACCTCAGGAAGGTCATGCCGAACTTCCATCAGCATGTATCCTGTCCAACTAGAGGGCCGAATACACTGGATCATTGCTACACTCAGTTTAAGAATGCCTACAAAGCTCGTTCCCTTTTGGTAAATCGGACCACGCCGCCATTTTCCTCACACCGGAATATAAACAAAGGATCGTTCAGGAATCCCCAGGGGAGAGGGAAGTGACGCGCTGGTCCTCCCACTCTGAAGCTATGCTACAGGCGTCTCTTGATGACGTCGACTGGGACATGTTCCGGGCGAGTTCAGCTGACGTCAGCGAGTTCACGGATGTAGCATTAAGCTTTGTCAACATGCTAACCGACCAAGCCACTGAAACGGTAACAATAAGGACATTCTCAAATCAGAAACCGTGGGTGGACAGAACAATCTGTGCTGCGGTTAACCAACGCACTGCCGCATACAACGCCGGTCTTTTGTCAGGAAACATGAGCGATTACAAAGCATCATGTTATGCTCTCCGACGGGCAGTTAGAGCTGCTAAACTCCGATACAGAGAGAGAATTGAGTCACACTTTCAGCTCAATGACTCTCGACGCATGTGGCAGGGACTGAAGACCATCTGTTCCTCTGGAAATAACTCCTCCGCCGAGGTGAGAGCAGATCCATTGTTGGCCGAAGAGTTAAACACCTTCTTCGGCCGCTTTGAATGTAATGGCGGCGCGACTCTGCCGATCAGCGCGTCAGGAAGCAGCAGACAGAGCAGCGATGTTGATCATGTTACCACCGTGTCGGAGGACGAGGTTCGGAGAGAACTAAAGAGAGTAAACATCAGGAAAGCCGCTGGACCTGATGGGATTACCGGCCGCGTTCTGAGATCCTGCGCCGACCAGCTTGCTGGTTTGTTTACTTCCATCTTTAATGAGTCCCTTGCTACCTCTGTGATTCCCACCTCAGTTAAGAAATCTGTCATCATCCCTGTGCCTAAGAACAGTAAACCCTCTTGCCTGAATGACTATTGCCCAGTTGCCCTCACATCAACAGTCATGAAGGTTTTTGAGAGACTTTTAAAGAAACACATATGCTCCTCCATCCCTGCTACCTTGGACCCTCTTCAGTTTGCCTATCGCCCAAATAGGTCTACTGATGATGCCATCTCTCAGGTACTGCACTCCTCCCTCACACATATTGACAGCAAAAATGGCAACTATGTCAGACTTCTATTCATTGACTATAGCTCAGCTTTCAATACTATAGTCCCCACCAAGCTAGCTGTCAAACTCTCAGACCTCGGCCTATACACTACACTCTGTGACTGGATCCAAGACTTCCTCACCGGCAGACCACAAGTGGTGAAAATGGGCCAGTTCACCTCCAACTCCATCACCCTGAACGTAGGAGCCCCGCAGGGCTGTGTCCTGAGTCCCCTGCTCTACTCTCTCTACACACACGACTGTGTGTCCTCTCACAGCTCCACTTCTATTGTTAAATTTGCTGATGATACTGTGGTTCTGGGCCTCATTTCCAACAATGATGAGACCGCATACTTGGGTGAGGTAGAGAGACTAACATCATGGTGCAGGACAACTGTCTCTCTCTGAACATGAGCAAAACTAAAGAGCTGATTGTAGAATTCAGGAAGAGACAGCAGCGGCCTTACACTCCTCTTATGATCAGCGGGACCCCTGTGGAGAGGGTGAGCAGCTTCAAGTACCTCGGTGTAAACATCTCCGAGGACCTGACTTGGACTGCACACATTCAAACACAGGTCAAGAAAGCCAGGCAAAGACTGTACCATCTGCGACAGCTGAGGAAATTCAGGGTCTCACCAGCAATCCTGAAAACTTTCTATTCAGGGGCCATAGAAAGTGTATTGACTCAGTGCATCTCAGTGTGGTACAGTAACGCCACAAATCAGGACTGCAAAGCTCTGCAGAGAGTCGTGCGCTTAGCTGAGCGCATCTCAGGGTCTGCCCTCCCCTCTCTGCAGGACAACTACCTCAAACGCTGCAAAAATAATCAAGGACTCAAATCACCCCGGTAACCGTCTTTTCATCTCACTGCCATCTGGCAAGCGCTTCAGGAGCATGATGGCAAAAACTGAGAGACTGAGGAGGAGCTTCTACCCTCAGGTCATCAGGCTCCTAAACTCAGTCTCATAACATCTACAGGACTCAATTTAATAAACTGTAAAAAACACCCATTATTCTCCATCATCCACATTGCTGCTATGTGTACATACCCGGTACAACCTGTTTGCACATTCCTCTTGCACATCCCTGTTTATATTGATATTTATTAAATCCACAGTAGACTGTATTGCACATTTTATTTCATTGCACATATTACTCCTTATTTTATTTTATTTTATTTTTTACTTATTTTTTATCTTACTCTTACCTATATTTATATATACTCTCCTGTGTTATGTTTCATCTTTTATTTTATTTTTTTGCAATGTCCATTGAGCAGGCCCGTCCTGTCCTACATTTCACTACTGATTATACCCTGTATGATTGTGTATGTGACAAATAATAAAGAACCTTGAACCTTGAACCTTGAAGTTATGTCACTCATCCTCATCAATGTTTAAATTTTTTTTACCTGTATGCTAAAACATGTTAGTAATGGGCTAGCAATATGTGAATTCATGCTACCAACTGGCTAAAACATAATAGAAAGAAGTTGGTGACCTGCTAAAACATGCTGGCAATGTGTTAAAACATGCGTGAAACATGCTGGTAATGGCTAAAACATCTTATCAACATGCATTAAATCATGTTAGCAACATGGTAGGCAAAATGTGTTAAATCATGATAACAGCAGGCTATAATATGTTAACATCCATGTCTGTTTTGGTTTTATTTAGGTCAGTGACATTATGGCGCTGTGGCAGAACCTGTCTAAGTTTGACAAACAGCAGTCGAGGAGGAGACGGCATGGTGCCTAATTTTACAGGATTACAGCAAGATACGGGAGCTGATCCTGGCTAATGCTAACCTGCAGCTGGTGAATGTGAGTCAGAGCAGTCTGATGCAGTGGCGTAACCAAACCTGCGCTGCCACAGAAAAACAAGCTACACTGAAGACGCCGCCAGTAGATATAGCCAAATGTCCAGCTGCCAGACCCAAGCTAGCAAGAAAAACGCAGCCTCTGAGGAATTTGGTGACCTTCGACCCTCGCCCAGCCTCGACCCTCACTGTGGTTGCGATCCCACAACACCTTGTTCCTCCAACCCCGGCCACGCTCGTGTTCATCCCCTCAACTGCTCACATCCTCCCATATTCGAGCACCCCTGGTTCTCAGCGTCCCGCCGCCCCGCGTGCCTACAAGAGGAAGGTAGAAGCCAACACCTGCAAGAAGTGCGGGGCATTCAGGACGGCCGCGACCGGACACAGTCAGTTTAGAGGCACTATCTACTGCCCCGCCACAGAAACCCTGTCCAAAGAGCAGTGGCTTGAGAAAATGAGAGGAAAGTAGATTCACAGTGTGTTTTTTGTGTTTATCCTTTGCATATGTGTGTATATAGTTTGTGTGTGGTTTTATTACAGCCAGCGACTGGCTAATTTGATTAAAAAATAATTTTGTAGTTCACAGAGCAGCCTTTTAAAATTATTTTATTGTTTGTTTTTTTAAAGTAATATCTATGTTCTACTATTACAGTTACATTTATTAATTTAGCATTATTTATTATTTAAACATTATTTACACATTAAGTACATTTAAAACCAAAAATAATGACAATATATTGTGAAATACATCATAAAAATTATGCTTAATGAGTAATAACTTCAAAAGCAACAATCTTTTTGTAGACTAGCAAGCAGTTATTTATCAGACACTTCAACATGTCAACCTGTTCACAACTCAAAAAAATCCTGTTTATCATTTAGCTTATCACATGCTAAAAATGTGCTATCAGTGTGTTAAACATGTTAATGTCGTAAAACATGCTAGCAATGTGCTAAAACAGGTTAGAAACTTGCTGACAATGTGTCACACATGTTCAAATATGCAACACTCAGCAACATATTAAAATATGCTAAAACATGCTAACAAAACCTAAGAACATGTAAGCAACATTAACAACCCCAGCATAGGACGCTTAGGTTTTTTTTTTTTTTTTTTTTGGCAGATTGATGGGGTGGGGTCAGAGTTCAGTGGTGCGTGGGGTAAGAGAGGGGGGGGGGGGGGCAAGGACGGGAGGGAGTTCAGCTTCCTGACAGCCTGGTGGATGAAGCTGTCTTTCAGTCTGGTTGTCCTGGCTTGGAGACTCCTCAGTCTCCTCCCTGATGGTAGCAGACTGAAGAAGCTGTGTGTCGGGTGGGTGGGATCACCTGCAATGCTGAGGGCTTTGCGGGTGAGACGGGTGCTGTAAATGTCCTGGAGGGAGGGGAGAGAGACACCAACGATCTTCTCAGCTGCTCTCACTATCCGTTGAAGGGACTTGCGGCAGGACGCGTTGCAGGCGCCATACCACACAGTGATGCAGCGAGTCAGGATGCTCTCGATGGTGCCTCTGTAGAAGGTGCACATGATGGGGGCCGGGGCTCTGGCTCTTCTGAGTTTGCGGAGGAAGTGTGCTATATAAGAAATCTCTTTTAATTTAGTAGTTTATATTTATAAATAAATACATTTACTTGTTTTCATTAATGTATTTTAAACAATGCAAAGAGCAATGTGTAACATTTTACCAGATTTAGTCCTTCACATATTCACTTTTATTTGTTCCCCAATAAATAGTTATTTCACTAAATGTTTAGATTTGATAAAATTGTGCACTCATGATTTTTCTAGAATAACTTTTTCTGCTAAATTATCCACTAACCTAGTTTATAATAGTATTTTTGTCATAGATTATGAATGGGCCTGTTTACACCTGGTCATTTCATGCATTTTTGCTGATCGGATATCAATCTGATTTGTATGTTTCCATTTACACTTGGCCACATAGTCGCAAAATGGATATCATAAATCCGATCTTCAATTCTCGTGCTATATTTAAATTTAACACGTCAACGAAATCAAAAGATAAGCGCTGCATTTTATTAATTATCAGCTCATTTCAAGATCAAAGATCGCAATAGGAGAGTGTGCGGCATCAGCACTGGAAAGATAAGTTTGTCTTACTACTTTTAATGAAGATGATTGTGTGTTGACCGTCTGCGTCTTACCTTCAGTTTCATTCGCGGCAGTTTGTGCGTCTGCTTGCTGAAGAGATGCTCAGCTACTCGTCCGTGGTGATGCGTGTTGCATTAGTGCAGTCATATCTGACTATAATGTCATATAGCCTATAACACGCTCTTCAAACGTTTATTATTTTTTACATTTTGGGAGGAGTAAAATTTACATATGTGGTTTCAACAATCAGGTGCATTTACACATGTCCAGTTCATCTGGAATGTGGCCCAGACCTCCTCCTGAAGTGGTTTGAGCGATCAGATTTATATTACAAAACACATGAAGTGACCAGGTGTAAACAGCCCCTATATATTTTTTCATTTTATTTTTCATTAAAATGAAGTTGTCTAGTAAATTGTGTTTAACACACAAAAGAGTGACACAGAAGTATGGAAATTCTACATTGATTTTAAAAAAAAAAACTGCGCTGTATCGGATCGGATCGGAATCGGCCGATACTCAGAATTTTCTGGATCGGATCGGATCTGAAAAAATGGTATCGTTGCATCCCTAGATGATACCCAGATTTACCAAGCCTTATCTCCAAATGACTATAGCCCCATTGAATCCCTCTGCCAATGCATTGATGAAATTAACAGTTGGATGTGCCAAAACTTTCTTCAGTTAAACGAGGAGAAAACTGAGATCATCGCATTTGGAAACAAAGGTGAAGTTTTCAAGGTGAATGCATACCTTGACCCTAGGGGTCAAACAACTAAAAATCAAGTCTAGAATCTTGGGGTGATTCTGGAGACAGACCTTATTTCAGTAGTCATGTCAAAGCAGTAACTAAATCAGCATACTATCATCTCAAAAACATTGCAGGGGGGGAGGGGGGCAATGCAGAGCCGGCCCAAGGCATAAGCGAACTAAGCGGCTGCTTAGGGCCCCCGTGGCCACCAGAGGGCCCCCAAGAATTGACAGACTATTTTATTTTATTTTAATCCGTAATATTTTATGTCAATGGACAGTGGTAATTATACGAAAGTGCAATATTAAATAATTAATCTATACATATTTTATTATCTCCATAGCGACGTGTTATGCAGGCACTGTTGATAATTTGCGCTGGACGCTGCCGTGTGGATCTCTCGGATTAACATCACGTAAATTCACCTATTTCTCCCGAAATACAGTTAGCTGGGAGAAAAACAGAGTAAATTTATAGCAACCTACACAATGTGTATTTGATGGGAATAAAACACTTCGTCCATTAGGCTAATTGAAAGGATTATTATTGCCACTTTCCATAGAAATCAGCGTGTAGCCTATTTAACAAACTAAATGTCTTTTTTACTTAATTGAAGTGTATTTAAATGTCTGAAACCTAAAATAAACTTTATTCGGTTGAAAACACTGAACAGTTATGAAATATGAAAAGCATGAGCACGTCTTTCCTTTTTTTTCTGATCTCGTCTCTCTCTGGCTCAGTGCCAGCCAAAGCGTGGCGCGTCAAAGGGTTAAAATTGATCGCGTTTTTGGGGTGGAGTGGGGACAATTTCAACATGTTTTGTGGCACAAATTGGGTGCTTTTCTCAAAAGCATCGTTAGCTAACTATGGTCGTTATTTCCTTTGAACTATATTGGTAACGACAGAACTTGCGACCATTGCTTTTGGGAAATGCACCCCTGATCAGATCAGACCACCCTAACCCCCCAGTTAATTAGTAGCCTATTGCCTAGGTAGGGCATCTTTTTGTTTTAGAGAAGTTCATGTTTGAACATCAAAAAATCAGCAAATAGACATCTATTATAATATAACATTTGACTTTGTTTCAGATAAAAAAAAAAATTGTCTTCTGCATAAAAATAACTTTCATGCGTATATATTTTTGTAATAAAAATAAGCTTCTGTTTCATAAACTGATAACAGCGTAACATTATTTACCTTAGCCTACATTTTGGGTCTTTGCTATTATCTTCCAATATCATTATGTCTCAATTAGCTAGATATAGACTAAGAGTTGTTGTTTTGACAATAACCATATTGGCAGCACCGAAGGGCCCCCAAATAAAATTCTGCTTAGGGCCCCATAAAGGCTTGGGCTGGCCCTGGGGCGATGCATAGTGTGAGAGCTCTCCACAACTTTGCGCAAAAACTACCCCTAACTTCTACAAACCTGGTCGTCAACTTAGGCTTGATTATGTCTAAACCCCTGTCGGTGAAGGAATGTGATGTTTTTATGAAAGCGCGCAAGACAAGCACACAAAGTGCGAAAGCAGCACCGTCGACAGAGAGAGTGGAGGCTGGCAACATGGCGGACTTACCCGAGGTGCTAATTGAGCTAAAAGCGCTTCGTTCTGAATTCGGTTCAACGTTAGGCGGCACAAACAATCGCTTGGGAGTAATGGCAAACTCCATCTCAGTTTTGGAGAGCAATCTGACTGACATTAAACGCGAGGTGTCAGCCAACGAAAAACGGATTGAGGAAATCGATGCCCGCATTTCTGCAATAGAGGACAAACTTGATAAAACAGAGTCTGCATTAACCTCGGCGACAAAGCGGATTGCACATCTGGAGATGAAGACAGATGATCTGGAAAATCGCGGGAGGAGAAAGAATGTCAGTGTATTTGTCATTTCAGAAATAATTTAATTAATGTGGGCATCATTTATGTGATTTTTACTGATGAAAAACAGTGAATTACAGTATTAAGTAACAAAGTTAATTTCTGGCAACAGTGGGATTCGAACCGGCAACCTTGTGATTGACCTTTATTGGAAAACATTTTTAAAAAGTTTTTAAAATAATTTAAACATACACTTCCAAAAGCATCGCTTTGGAGGACAAAGGGATAAAAGTCCCTTTCTTCACTTTTCTCCTATTTTTTTTTCCTTTTTTTCTCCCCTTTTTTCTCCCCTTTTTCCTTCTTTTCTCTTTTCCCCCCTTCTCCCCCTTCTTCCCCCTCCTTCCATTTCTAACCCTCTGGGGAACAATAGTCTGTTAAGGGAGGGGAAGAAATGGAAGGAGGGGGGAGAAGAGAAAAGAAGGAAAAAGAGAGAGAAAAAAGGGAAAAATGAAGAGAAAAGTGAAGAAAGAGACTTTTATCCCTTTGTCCTCCAAAGCGATGCTTTTGGAAGTGTGTTTACAATAAATTATTTTAAAAACTTTTTAAAAATGTTTTCCTATACATTTCTATGGGAAGAAGGTTGATCACAAGGTTGCCGGTTCGAATCCCACGGTTGACAGAAATTTACGTTGTTACTTAATGCTGTAATTCACTGTTTTTCATCAGTAAAAATCACATAAATGATGCCCACATTAATTAAATTATTTCTGGAATGACAAATGAACATTTTATCAATTCAATATTACTGATAGTTGATATTTTATTCACAGTTCTGAGTTTTTGTTTTAGTTTTAGTTTAAATATATTTCTGCTGCAGTTATTTTCTAAAAATTATAGTAAAAAGTCAATTTGTTTCTGAAAGAATCCTCAAATTTCTCAACAATTTCAATTTTATAGTGCCTATAACCTTTGAATTATACTGTATGAAAGTAAAACATACAAAAAAGAGAGTTATTTAATCATGATTTTTTTTTCAATCAGTCATAGCCAATTATTCATTAATTCCTGGACTCATTCACATTTTTATTATTTTAGTTATTATGTTGCATATGCAACAGAACAGAAAACCGAAAGATACACATAAATAATACTTTCCATTGTCCATGGCTCTTGTGCATTCTTTGCAAGTGCAAAAGAACAGAAAGCACAGACCAATACACATAAATAAAACTTTAAAATGTCCATGACTCTTGTTTAGTCTTTGTGAGTGCAAAATAACAGAAAGCACAGAACAATATGCATGAATAAATCTTTAAAATATTCATGACTCGTGCATTCTTTGCAAGTGCAAAAGAACAGAAAACAAAACTATACACATAAATAAAACTTTCCAATGTCCATGGCTCTTGTGCATTCTTTAAACATAAATAAAACTCAAGTTCCCATGTCTCTTGTGCAAAAAATAAATAAATAAAACTATGCACATAAATAAAACTTCAGATCAAAGAGCAGTGTTTTTTTTTTTTGGTTTTTTTTATCTCGTTTATTTAATATCCTCCAACCACTGCTCCTTTGGTACTGTCTCTACAGAGGGGCAGTATATAATGCCCTTGTATTGGCTATGCCCAGTCTCCGCTGTCCTGAACTGCCCGCATTTTTTGCATGTGTTGTGCTGTACTTTGCGAGTCAGTTTTCGAACCGGAGCAGCAACAGGAGCAGGAGGGGCAGAAGGGGCAGAGGAGAGGCTGACCCTGAGAGCCTGTGGCGCAGCAACTAGGAAAGGCCCTGTTAGTCCCTGTGAGGACATTGGTGTCAGCATCACCAGTTGAGCACCTGGGGGTGGAGCAGGGAGGAGTTGCCACTGGGTTTGAGGTTTCTCAGCTGGCGGTGACAAAACCACTGGGGCTGAAGCAATGTTTCTCTTCCTCTTCATCCGTGCCTGGCCCACGGTGCTACTGGGCAGGTGGTATTGGTGAGCTGGGCCTGGTTGGGGGGTTGCAGACGGGGGGCGCGCATTGGCAGGGAGTAGAGGGTCAGCTGCCACAGACAAGCGGCTAGGCAGTTGCAGCCCTTGCATCAATACTGCACTGTCCTGCCTTTTCACTGTCCTGTTATGCCACTGAACCAGTGTGGTGTGGCTCACATCCACCAGCTGCAGGGTGGTCTGCTGCATAACAGCAGCATTGGCCAGAATGCGCCGCCTGATTTTTCTGTAGTCCTCCAAGATGAGGTCCCATTTGGAGACTGTGCCAATCCCCTTCTTCTTAGGACTCTTATGGATGGCACAGAGCTTGACAAAAATGGTCTCTATCAGACGACAACAATCAGGCCACTGGGCAAGTGGGGCAGTGGTGGTAAATCAAGTCAAGTCACCTTTATTTATATAGCGCTTTTAACAATACAAATTGTGACAAAGCAACTGCACAATAAATATTTCAAAATGGGAAAATAGTGTCAATAATGTAAAATGACAAGATTAAACACTCAATTTTCAGTTAAAGGCATTTCATTATTGAATTCAGTGATGGCATCGTCCAGCTCAGTTCAGTTCAAAAAGTTTCTGTTCAATCAAGTCGACGATATTGCTGGAAATGAAGTGTCCCCAACTAAGCAAGCCAGAGGCGACAGCGGCAAGGAACCAAAACTCCATTGGTGACAGAACGGAGAAAAAAACCTTGGGAGAAACCAGGCTCAGTCGGGGGGCATTTCTCCTCTGGCCAGACGACAGGTAAGTGCGTGCCTCTTCACACTCTCCACCCCTGGAGTGAACTCCTGCCTCTTTTTGGGGGATCTGAACCTCCCTGTGTCCAGTCTGTTCTGGTGTCTGGCAGCAAACACCACCCTCTGCTTATCATAGTCCAGCAGGTTCTGCCAAAGAGCAACTATATTGCTCACCTAAGCAGAGAAAGCATATAATACATGGCAAATGAGAAAACAAAACATGTGCAAGTGTTAACATATGACAGGTCAAGGAGGGAAAGTAGAGAAACTTGAATGTTCTTGACCTGCTGGTTGGTGAGGGCCAGAGAGGGCTGATTCCTTAGCTCCACCAGATACTCTGCCAGGTTGTCGACTCTGTCCATGCCTGGCACACCAGCACTATCCAAAGCCTGAAAAAAAAACAGAAATTATCAACATTATGAGGACAGTTAAGTGAGACAAAAAAACATATATACATATTTCTAGATGTCTTTTTGTTGACAAGAATCAACTTCAGACATATAAAAAAGGTATTTACATACCACAGACTCATCAGGAGCTGCTGATGCACCTGGCGTGGAGGAGCCAGCAGCCAAGGTAGATGAGGAAGCAGGCTGGGTGAAGGAGGCATCAGGCTGGATGAAGGAGGTAACAGGCTGGGTGGAGGAGGCAGCAGCCAAGGTGGAGGAGGCAGCAGGCTGGGTGAAGGAGGCATCAGGCTGGATGAAGGAGGTAACAGGCTGGATGAAGGAGGTAACAGGCTGGGTGGAGGAGGCAGCAGCCAAGGTGGAGGAGGCAGCAGGCTGGGTGAAGGAGGCATCAGGCTGGATGAAGGAGGTAACAGGCTGGGTGGAGGTGGCAGCAGGCTGGATGGAGGAAGCAGCAGCCAAGGTAGACGAGGAAGCAGGCTGGGTGAAGGAGGCATCAGGCTGGATGAAGGAGGTAACAGGCTGGGTGGAGGAGGCAGCAGCCAAGGTGGAGGAGGTAGCAGCCAAGGTAGATGAGGAAGCAGGCTGGGTGAAGGAGGCATCAGCCAAGGTAGACGAGGAAGCAGGCTGGGTGAAGGAGGCAACAGGCTGGGTGGAGGAAGCAGCAGCCAAGGTAGACGAGGAAGCAGGCTGGGTGAAGGAGGCAACAGGATGGATGAAGGAGGCAACAGCCAAGGTGGAGGAGGCAGCAGGCGGGGCAGAGGGGGCAGCAGGCTGGGTGGGGGAGAGAGACTCAGAGGAGGGCAGAAAATGGGAGGAGACAGAGAAGCTAGGGTCATCGGTAAGACTTGACACAGTAATATCATGTGTTTGGTCTTCCCCGAAGCCCTCATCTTCTTCATCCTCGCCTTCATCCACATCCTCCTGCATGTTCTCTGTCTCTTCTTTTTTTTTTTTTTTTTACTGTGTTTTTATTAAGTTTGTTAGAAACATAACAATATACACATAACATTTACTTGAAATATTAACAGAGAAAAATAAACAAATAAATAAGTAATGGTACAGATTACCACAAGCAATAGAAAAAAAAAAAAAAAAAAAAAAAAAAACAGGCCCTCTCGACAACATTTCAAAGACCAAGCAGATATGTTTCGATTAATGCCCAAGTCTGTTGAAAAATGTCCAATTTCAGCTGTAAGTCCGCTGTCATTTACTCAAATATATACGTATATCTGATTCAGTCTCTGTGTCCATTCTATCAAAGTGGGTTGGCGCACCTTCATCTAGTTCACAGTGATTATCTTCCTAGCTGCCATTAATAATATATGTAGAACAAATAGATGAGACTTACTAAACTGATCAGGAGGGAAACCATCAAGCAGAAAAAAATACTGGGTGCATTGGTATATCATATCCTAAAACTTTGCTAATCTCCCTTTTAACCCCCTGCCAATACACTTGTATTTTGGGGCATTCCCAAAATATGTGAACATAGTCCCCCACCTCCCCACAATCTCTCCAGCATTGCGCTAATTGTGAAGAACTATCAAATTTAGCGACCACTAATGGAACTCTGAAGAACCTCATCTTCATCTTCCAATCGAACTCCTTCCATATTTGACTATTTATACCCTTATGACAGCTGGCACATACATTTGTCCACATTTCGTCCTCTATTATAGTATTTAATTCTAGTTCCCAATTTCTTTTGGTATGGAATGAGTCATCAGATTTATCTTGCATTAGCTTTCTGTATAAATGGGCTATATGATTTTTAGTCGGTGAACCATGTTCAATAATATCAATAAAATATTTTTCTACATTTGTTGGAGATCTTTTAATTATATCCCATTGTTTATGACTTGTGATATAGTGTCGTAGTTGTAAATATCTAAATAAATCATTAGATTTCAGTATAAACCTATTAGATAACTGAGAAAAAGATCTTATGGTCTCCCCATCAAAAAACTGATTAATTATTTTTAAACCATTCTTTTCCCATCTGCTAAAGACACTATCTGATACAGAAGGAAGAAAATCAGGGTTATCTTTAATGGGTATTGCACGTGATAAGGCTATTGCTCCTCTAAATGTTTTTTTGTACTGTGGACCAAATTTTTACAGTGTGTTTTATCCATATATTTGTTTTCTTCACTGCCTTTTGTGCTTGCAAATCCATGAATGGCAGAACTTTCAGAGACACTCCAGAAAGTGAATTATGTTCAATACTAACCCATTCTGCCTCCTTATCAACACCAAGCCAAGCAGTGATAGCCCTAAGCTGAGCAGCCCAATAATAATATCTAAGATTAGGAAGGTTCAACCCCCACCCCTATCCTTGTCTGACATAAGTATTTTTAGTCTTATTCTTGGTCTTTTATTTTGCCATACAAACTTTGAAATCAATTTTTCTAATGCTGAGACCGGAACCCAAACTGGAAGGGACTAAAATAAGAAGAGAAGTCTTGGCAATATGTTCATTTTCACGGTTTCTATCCTACCAAACATAGAGAGAGGTAGTACTTCCCATCTAGCCAAGTCTTTTTTTATAATTTCAAAATGCTGTGTGTAGTTAGCCGTGTATAAATGTGATGCCATAGGTGTAAGGATGACCCCCAAGTATCTAAAACCCTTACTAGACCATCGAAAAGATACCTCCTTGTCTAACTGAGTGGGCCAATGTCCTGATATCATCATTGCTTCAGATTTATCAGCATTTACTTTGTATCCAGAAACTGATCCATAGTTTTTGAGGCATTCTAAGAGGGCCGGAACAGATGTAAGAGGATTTTCAATGAATAATAATACATCATCTGCATATAGCGATATCTTATGACACTTTCCTCCTTTATCCTTTATCCCCTGTATTCTAGAGTTACTTCTTATTATTTCCGCTAATGGCTCGATACTAAGTGCAAATAAGACTTGGGACATTGCATATCCCTGACGGGTTCCCCTACCTAAATTAAAAAACTCTGAGCAATGACCATTAACTCGGACTCTTGATTTGGGATTTTTATAAAAAACCTTTACCCATTTAACAAAAGTGTCATGAAATCCCATATAATTAAGAGTCTGTTCCAGAAACACCCAGTCCACCCTATCAAATGCTTTCTCAGCATCTAAGCTGAGAAGCATTGAGGGTGTTTTACTGTCTTTTCCAATCTGCTGTAAATTTAAAGCTCTCCTTATACTATTTATTGCATATCTTTCATTAATAAATCCAGTCTGATCTGGTCTAATCAATTTTGTTATATGTTTTTGAATTATGTTTGCTAATATTGAAGTTAGAATTTTCATATCTTGACATAGTAGGCTTATTGGCCTATAAGCCGTACACTGCGTAGGATCCTTTCCACTTTTATGAATTACAGTAATGATTGCGTCAGACCATGAGTGTGGTGGGTCTTCATTCTGTAGTACATAAATATATACCTTACATAAATTAGGAGCTAATTCATTTACAAATGCCTTATAAAATTCCCCAGGCAATCCGTCTACCCCTGGTGACTTGTTCTTTTTTAATTTTAATATAATCTCTCTTATTTCTTCTTCCGTAATAGGGGATATCATTTCCTTTGCTTCTTCTTCTGTTAATTTGTTTAAATCAATTGGTTGCAAAAACTTTTTACTTTTTCTTCCTTATTTATTAGATTCTGGCCCTCATATAATTTTCTATAATAATCTTCAAATGCAATAACTATATCCTTTGGTTGAGTTAGCATTATTGAGGTATCCGGGTGTTTGATTTTTGGAACAACTCTGCTTGCTTGAGCCTTACGTAATTGAAAGGCTAAAAGCCTGTTTGCTTTGTTACTCATCTCGTAATATTTTCTGCTTACAAATCTAAGTGCCCCCTCCGCTTTGTATGTAAGTAAGTCATCCAATTTCTTTCTTTCTTGTTTTAGGCGTTCTAGAATTTTAATTTTACCTGTTTGTTTATGTTCAATTTCTAGTTTCCTGATTTCGTTCTCTATCTCATTTTGTTTAGCTAATCTCATTTTTTTATTCCTGGATGTTATTTCTATTATTTTACCTCTTGTTACCGCTTTGGCCCCCTCCTACAAAATAGAAGGCGAAACCAGCCCATTATCATTCATATCAAAATATTCAATTAGTTGCTCTCTTATTTCTTCTTTGGCCTTACAATCATTTATTACTGACACATTTAATCTCCAGTATTTAAACTGTTTACCTTGTCCTAATTGAAGTTTTAACCTAATTGGTGCATGATCAGATATAGTTATGGGATCTATTTGACATTCTTTGACATTATGTAGATCTGTTCTAGATGTACAAAATAGGTCTATTCTAGAATAACTGCCATGCACATGTGACATAAACGTAAAATCCTTCTCTTTAGGATGTAAGTATCTCCAAACATCTGTTAAACCTAGTTCTCTCATTATTCCTAAAAGAACCTTTACCTTTTTTTGCCTTCGGTCCCCTTTCTGCTGGTAACCTATCCACATTGCTATCTAATGCGCAATTAAAGTCTCCACCAATTAAATACATTCCCTCACCTTTCTGTACCATTAGAGAAAAAACATTCTTGAAAAACTGTGGATGATCTTCATTAGGTGCATAAAGATTAAGAATAGTAATTTTCTTGCCTGAAATTGTTCCAACTACCATGACATATCTTCCCTCTTTATCACTGTATACTTGCTCCATATTAAAAAAGACTGACTTAGAAAACATGATTGCAACACCTCTCTTCTTCCCTTTAGAAAATGAGGCACTGTAAACTTGGTCCACCCACTCTCTTTTGAGTTTTAGATATTCCCCATCAGATAGGTGGGTCTCTTGAAGGAGTGCAATAGAGCATTGCATTTTTTTAAGCTGATTAAATATTTTCTTTCTTTTTATTGGGCTGCTCAGTCCTTTCACATTATAACTGACACAAATTACATCATCCATTCACTTCGTTATAACTGTTATATGTGCTAGTTTTTTTAAATTTGCTTCATGCTCGATTGCTTCAGTCTGAGTCACAGTTCGATTGCTTCAGTCTGTTTCTGTCTGTTGTGCTGCTCTGCGGTTTGTGATTGTAGCTCCAGAACGGAGAAAAAAACCTTGGGAGAAACCAGGCTCAGTCGGGGGGGCATTTCTCCTCTGGCCAGACGACAGGTAAGTGCGTGCCTTTTCACACTCTCCACCCCTGGAGTGAACTCCTGCCTCTTTTTGGGGGATCTGAACCTCCCTGTGTCCAGTCTGTTCTGGTGTCTGGCAGCAAACACCACCCTCTGCTTATCATAGTCCAGCAGGTTCTGCCAAAGAGCAACTATATTGCTCACCTAAGCAGAGAAAGCATATAATACATGGCAAATGAGAAAACAAAACATGTGCAAGTGTTAACATATGACAGGTCAAGGAGGGAAAGTAGAGAACCTTGAATGTTCTTGACCTGCTGGTTGGTGAGGGCCAGAGAGGGCTGATTCCTTAGCTCCACCAGATACTCCACCAGGTTGTCGACTCTGTCCATGCCTGGCACACCAGCACTATCCAAAGCCTGAAAAAACCCCAGAAATTAGCAACATTATGAGGACAGTTAAGTGAGACAAAAAAACATATATACATATTTCTAGATGTCTTTTTGTTGACAAGCATCAACTTCAGACATATAACAAGGTATTTACATACCACAGACTCATCAGGAAATGCTGATGCACCTGGCGTGGAGGAGCCAGCAGCCAAGGTAGATGAGGAAGCAGGCTGGGTGAAGGAGGCATCAGGCTGGATGAAGGAGGTAACAGGCTGGATGAAGGAGGTAACAGGCTGGGTGGAGGAGGCAGCAGCCAAGGTGGAGGAGGCAGCAGGCTGGATGGAGGAAGCAGCAGCCAAGGTAGACGAGGAAGCAGGCTGGGTGAAGGAGGTAACAGGCTGGATGAAGGAGGTAACAGGCTGGGTGGAGGAGGCAGCAGCCAAGGTGGAGGTGGCAGCAGGCTGGATGGAGGAAGCAGCAGCCAAGGTAGACGAGGAAGCAGGCTGGGTGAAGGAGGCATCAGGCTGGATGAAGGAGGTAACAGGCTGGGTGGAGGAGGCAGCAGCCAAGGTGGAGGAGGCAGCAGGCTGGATGGAGGAAGCAGCAGCCAAGGTGGAGGTGGCAGCAGGCTGGATGGAGGAAGCAGCAGCCAAGGTAGACGAGGAAGCAGGCTGGGTGAAGGAGGCATCAGGCTGGATGAAGGAGGTAACAGGCTGGGTGGAGGAGGCAGCAGCCAAGGTGGAGGAGGTAGCAGCCAAGGTAGATGAGGAAGCAGGCTGGGTGAAGGAGGCATCAGGCTGGATGAAGGAGGCAACAGGCTGGGTGGAGGAGGCAGCAGCCAAGGTGGAGGTGGCAGCAGGCTGGATGGAGGAAGCAGCAGCCAAGGTAGGCGAGGAAGCAGGCTGGGTGAAGGAGGCAACTGGATGGATGAAGGAGGCAACAGCCAAGGTGGAGGGGGCAGCAGGCTGGGCAGAGGGGGCAGCAGGCTGGGTGGGGGAGAGAGACTCAGAGGAGGGCAGAAAATGGGAGGAGACAGAGAAGCTAGGGTCATCGGTAAGACTTGACACAGTAATATCATGTGTTTGGTCTTCCCCGAAGCCCTCATCTTCTTCATCCTCGCCTTCATCCACATCCTCCTGCATGTTCTCTGTCTCTTCTTTTTTTTTTTTTTTTAACTGTGTTTTTATTAAATTTGTTAGAAACATAACAATATACACATAACATTTACTTGAAATATTAACAGAGAAAAATAAACAAATAAATAAGTAATGGTACAGATTACCACAAGCAATAGCAAAAAAAAAAAAAAAAAAAAAAAAAAACAGGCCCTCTCGACAACATTTCAAAGACCAAGCAGATATGTTTCGATTAATGCCCAAGTCTGTTGAAAAATGTCCAATTTCAGCTGTAAGTCCGCTGTCATTTACTCAAATATATACGTATATCTGATTCAGTCTCTGTGTCCATTCTATCAAAGTGGGTTGGCGCACCTTCATCCAGTTCACAGTGATTATCTTCCTAGCTGCCATTAATAATATATGTAGAACAAATAGATGAGACTTACTAAACTGATCAGGAGGGAAACCATCAAGCAGAAAAAATACTGGGTGCATTGGTATATCATATCCTAAAACTTTGCTAATCTCCCTTTTAACCCCCTGCCAATACACTTGTATTTTGGGGCATTCCCAAAATATATGAACATAGTCCCCCACCTCCCCACAATCTCTCCAGCATTGCGCTAATTGTGAAGAACTATCAAATTTAGCGACCACTAATGGAACTCTGAAGAACCTCATCTTCATCTTCCAATCGAACTCCTTCCATATTTGACTATTTATACCCTTATGACAGCTGGCACATACATTTGTCCACATTTCGTCCTCTATTATAGTATTTAATTCTAGTTCCCAATTTCTTTTGGTATGGAATGAGTCATCAGATTTATCTTGCATTAGCTTTCTGTATAAATGGGCTATATGATTTTTAGTCGGTGAACCATGTTCAATAATATCAATAAAATATTTTTCTACATTTGTTGGAGATCTTTTAATTATATCCCATTGTTTATGACTTGTGATATAGTGTCGTAGTTGTAAATATCTAAATAAATCATTAGATTTCAGTATAAACCTATTAGATAACTGAGAAAAAGTTCTTATGGTCTCCCCATCAAAAAAACTGATTAATTATTTTTAAACCATTCTTTTCCCATCTGCTAAAGACACTATCCGATACAGAAGGAAGAAAATCAGGGTTATCTTTAATGGGTATTGCACGTGATAAGGCTATTGCTCCTCTAAATGTTTTTTGTACTGTGGACCAAATTTTTACAGTGTGTTTTATCCATATATTTGTTTTCTTCACTGCCTTTTGTGCTTGCAAATCCATGAATGGCAGAACTTTCAGAGACACTCCAGAAAGTGAATTATGTTCAATGCTAACCCATTCTGCCTCCTTATCAACACCAAGCCAAGCAGTGATAGCCCTAAGCTGAGCAGCCCAATAATAATATCTAAGATTAGGAAGGTTCAACCCCCACCCCCCCCCCTATCCTTGTCTGACATAAGTATTTTTAGTCTTATTCTTGGTCTTTTATTTTGCCATACAAACTTTGAAATCAATTTTTCTAATTTATTAAATGCTGAGACCGGAACCCAAACTGGAAGGGACTAAAATAAGAAGAGAAGTCTTGGCAATATGTTCATTTTCACGGTTTCTATCCTACCAAACATAGAGAGAGGTAGTACTTCCCATCTAGCCAAGTCTTTTTTTATAATTTCAAAATGCTGTGTGTAGTTAGCCGTGTATAAATGTGATGCCATAGGTGTAAGGATGACCCCCAAGTATCTAAAACCCTTACTAGACCATCGAAAAGATACCTCCTTGTCTAACTGAGTGGGCCAATGTCCTGATATCATCATTGCTTCAGATTTATCAGCATTTACTTTGTATCCAGAAACTGATCCATAGTTTTTGAGGCATTCTAAGAGGGCCGGAACAGATGTAAGAGGATTTTCAATGAATAATAATACATCATCTGCATATAGCGATATCTTATGACACTTTCCTCCTTTATCCTTTATCCCCTGTATTCTAGAGTTACTTCTTATTATTTCCGCTAATGGCTCGATACTAAGTGCAAATAAGACTTGGGACATTGCATATCCCTGACGGGTTCCCCTACCTAAATTAAAAAACTCTGAGCAATGACCATTAACTCGGACTCTTGATTTGGGATTTTTATAAAAAACCTTTACCCATTTAACAAAAGTGTCATGAAATCCCATATAATTAAGAGTCTGTTCCAGAAACACCCAGTCCACCCTATCAAATGCTTTCTCAGCATCTAAGCTGAGAAGCATTGAGGGTGTTTTACTGTCTTTTCCAATCTGCTGTAAATTTAAAGCTCTCCTTATACTATTTATTGCATATCTTTCATTAATAAATCCAGTCTGATCTGGTCTAATCAATTTTGTTATATGTTTTTGAATTATGTTTGCTAATATTGAAGTTAGAATTTTCATATCTTGACATAGTAGGCTTATTGGCCTATAAGCCGTACACTGCGTAGGATCCTTTCCACTTTTATGAATTACAGTAATGATTGCGTCAGACCATGAGTGTGGTGGGTCTTCATTCTGTAGTACATAAATATATACCTTACATAAATTAGGAGCTAATTCATTTACAAATGCCTTATAAAATTCCCCAGGCAATCCGTCTACCCCTGGTGACTTGTTCTTTTTTAATTTTAATATAATCTCTCTTATTTCTTCTTCCGTAATAGGGGATATCATTTCCTTTGCTTCTTCTTCTGTTAATTTGTTTAAATCAATTGGTTGCAAAAACTTTTTACTTTTTCTTCCTTATTTATTAGATTCTGGCCCTCATATAATTTTCTATAATAATCTTCAAATGCAATAACTATATCCTTTGGTTGAGTTAGCATTATTGAGGTATCCGGGTGTTTGATTTTTGGAACAACTCTGCTTGCTTGAGCCTTACGTAATTGAAAGGCTAAAAGCCTGTTTGCTTTGTTACTCATCTCGTAATATTTTCTGCTTACAAATCTAAGTGCCCCCTCCGCTTTGTATGTAAGTAAGTCATCCAATTTCTTTCTTTCTTGTTTTAGGCGTTCTAGAATTTTAATTTTACCTGTTTGTTTATGTTCAATTTCTAGTTTCCTGATTTCGTTCTCTATCTCATTTTGTTTAGCTAATCTCATTTTTTTATTCCTGGATGTTATTTCTATTATTTTACCTCTTGTTACCGCTTTGGCCCCCTCCTACAAAATAGAAGGCGAAACCAGCCCATTATCATTCATATCAAAATATTCAATTAGTTGCTCTCTTATTTCTTCTTTGGCCTTACAATCATTTATTACTGACACATTTAATCTCCAGTATTTAAACTGTTTACCTTGTCCTAATTGAAGTTTTAACCTAATTGGTGCATGATCAGATATAGTTATGGGATCTATTTGACATTCTTTGACATTATGTAGATCTGTTCTAGATGTACAAAATAGGTCTATTCTAGAATAACTGCCATGCACATGTGACATAAACGTAAAATCCTTCTCTTTAGGATGTAAGTATCTCCAAACATCTGTTAAACCTAGTTCTCTCATTATTCCTAAAAGAACCTTTACCTTTTTTTGCCTTCGGTCCCCTTTCTGCTGGTAACCTATCCACATTGCTATCTAATGCGCAATTAAAGTCTCCACCAATTAAATACATTCCCTCACCTTTCTGTACCATTAGAGAAAAAACATTCTTGAAAAACTGTGGATGATCTTCATTAGGTGCATAAAGATTAAGAATAGTAATTTTCTTGCCTGAAATTGTTCCAACTACCATGACATATCTTCCCTCTTTATCACTGTATACTTGCTCCATATTAAAAAAGACTGACTTAGAAAACATGATTGCAACACCTCTCTTCTTCCCTTTAGAAAATGAGGCACTGTAAACTTGGTCCACCCACTCTCTTTTGAGTTTTAGATATTCCCCATCAGATAGGTGGGTCTCTTGAAGGAGTGCAATAGAGCATTGCATTTTTTTAAGCTGATTAAATATTTTCTTTCTTTTTATTGGGCTGCTCAGTCCTTTCACATTATAACTGACACAAATTACATCATCCATTCACTTCGTTATAACTGTTATATGTGCTAGTTTTTTTAAATTTGCTTCACGCTCGATTGCTTCAGTCTGAGTCACAGTTCGATTGCTTCAGTCTGTTTCTGTCTGTTGTGCTGCTCTGCGCTTTGTGATTGTAGCTCCAGAACGGAGAAAAAAACCTTGGGAGAAACCAGGCTCAGTCGGGGGGGCATTTCTCCTCTGGCCAGACGACAGGTAAGTGCGTGCCTTTTCACACTCTCCACCCCTGGAGTGAACTCCTGCCTCTTTTTGGGGGATCTGAACCTCCCTGTGTCCAGTCTGTTCTGGTGTCTGGCAGCAAACACCACCCTCTGCTTATCATAGTCCAGCAGGTTCTGCCAAAGAGCAACTATATTGCTCACCTAAGCAGAGAAAGCATATAATACATGGCAAATGAGAAAACAAAACATGTGCAAGTGTTAACATATGACAGGTCAAGGAGGGAAAGTAGAGAACCTTGAATGTTCTTGACCTGCTGGTTGGTGAGGGCCAGAGAGGGCTGATTCCTTAGCTCCACCAGATACTCCACCAGGTTGTCGACTCTGTCCATGCCTGGCACACCAGCACTATCCAAAGCCTGAAAAAACCCCAGAAATTAGCAACATTATGAGGACAGTTAAGTGAGACAAAAAAACATATATACATATTTCTAGATGTCTTTTTGTTGACAAGAATCAACTTCAGACATATAACAAGGTATTTACATACCACAGACTCATCAGGAAATGCTGATGCACCTGGCGTGGAGGAGCCAGCAGCCAAGGTAGATGAGGAAGCAGGCTGGGTGAAGGAGGCATCAGGCTGGATGAAGGAGGTAACAGGCTGGATGAAGGAGGTAACAGGCTGGGTGGAGGAGGCAGCAGCCAAGGTGGAGGTGGCAGCAGGCTGGATGGAGGAAGCAGCAGCCAAGGTAGACGAGGAAGCAGGCTGGGTGAAGGAGGCATCAGGCTGGGTGAAGGAGGCATCAGGCTGGATGAAGGAGGTAACAGGCTGGGTGGAGGAGGCAGCAGCCAAGGTGGAGGAGGTAGCAGCCAAGGTAGATGAGGAAGCAGGCTGGGTGAAGGAGGCATCAGGCTGGATGAAGGAGGCAACAGGCTGGATGAAGGAGGCAGCAGCCAAGGTGGAGGTGGCAGCAGGCTGGATGGAGGAAGCAGCAGCCAAGGTAGACGAGGAAGCAGGCTGGGTGAAGGAGGCAACTGGATGGATGAAGGAGGCATCAGGCTGGATGAAGGAGGCAACAGCCAAGGTGGAGGGGGCAGCAGGCTGGGTGGGGGAGAGGGACTCAGAGGAGGGCAGAAAATGGGAGGAGACAGAGAAGCTAGGGTCATCGGTAAGACTTGACACAGTAATATCATGTGTTTGGTCTTCCCCGAAGCCCTCATCTTCTTCATCCTCGCCTTCATCCACATCCTCCTGCATGTTCTCTGTCTCTTCTTTTTTTTTTTTTTTTAACTGTGTTTTTATTAAATTTGTTAGAAACATAACAATATACACATAACATTTACTTGAAATATTAACAGAGAAAAATAAACAAATATATAAGTAATGGTACAGATTACCACAAGCAATAGCAAAAAAAAAAAAAAAAAAAAAAAAAACAGGCCCTCTCGACAACATTTCAAAGACCAAGCAGATATGTTTCGATTAATGCCCAAGTCTGTTGAAAAATGTCCAATTTCAGCTGTAAGTCCGCTGTCATTTACTCAAATATATACGTATATCTGATTCAGTCTCTGTGTCCATTCTATCAAAGTGGGTTGGCGCACCATCATCCAGTTCACAGTGATTATCTTCCTAGCTGCCATTAATAATATATGTAGAACAAATAGATGAGACTTACTAAACTGATCAGGAGGGAAACCATCAAGCAGAAAAAATACTGGGTGCATTGGTATATCATATCCTAAAACTTTGCTAATCTCCCTTTTAACCCCCTGCCAATACACTTGTATTTTGGGGCATTCCCAAAATATATGAACATAGTCCCCCACCTCCCCACAATCTCTCCAGCATTGCGCTAATTGTGAAGAACTATCAAATTTAGCGACCACTAATGGAACTCTGAAGAACCTCATCTTCATCTTCCAATCGAACTCCTTCCATATTTGACTATTTATACCCTTATGACAGCTGGCACATACATTTGTCCACATTTCGTCCTCTATTATAGTATTTAATTCTAGTTCCCAATTTCTTTTGGTATGGAATGAGTCATCAGATTTATCTTGCATTAGCTTTCTGTATAAATGGGCTATATGATTTTTAGTCGGTGAACCATGTTCAATAATATCAATAAAATATTTTTCTACATTTGTTGGAGATCTTTTAATTATATCCCATTGTTTATGACTTGTGATATAGTGTCGTAGTTGTAAATATCTAAATAAATCATTAGATTTCAGTATAAACCTATTAGATAACTGAGAAAAAGTTCTTATGGTCTCCCCATCAAAAAAACTGATTAATTATTTTTAAACCATTCTTTTCCCATCTGCTAAAGACACTATCCGATACAGAAGGAAGAAAATCAGGGTTATCTTTAATGGGTATTGCACGTGATAAGGCTATTGCTCCTCTAAATGTTTTTTGTACTGTGGACCAAATTTTTACAGTGTGTTTTATCCATATATTTGTTTTCTTCACTGCCTTTTGTGCTTGCAAATCCATGAATGGCAGAACTTTCAGAGACACTCCAGAAAGTGAATTATGTTCAATGCTAACCCATTCTGCCTCCTTATCAACACCAAGCCAAGCAGTGATAGCCCTAAGCTGAGCAGCCCAATAATAATATCTAAGATTAGGAAGGTTCAACCCCCACCCCTATCCTTGTCTGACATAAGTATTTTTAGTCTTATTCTTGGTCTTTTATTTTGCCATACAAACTTTGAAATCAATTTTTCTAATTTATTAAATGCTGAGACCGGAACCCAAACTGGAAGGGACTAAAATAAGAAGAGAAGTCTTGGCAATATGTTCATTTTCACGGTTTCTATCCTACCAAACATAGAGAGAGGTAGTACTTCCCATCTAGCCAAGTCTTTTTTTATAATTTCAAAAAGCTGTGTGTAGTTAGCCGTGTATAAATGTGATGCCATAGGTGCAAGGATGACCCCCAAGTATCTAAAACCCTTACTAGACCATCGAAAAGATACCTCCTTGTCTAACTGAGTGGGCCAATGTCCTGATATCATCATTGCTTCAGATTTATCAGCATTTACTTTGTATCCAGAAACTGATCCATAGTTTTTGAGGCATTCTAAGAGGGCCGGAACAGATGTAAGAGGATTTTCAATGAATAATAATACATCATCTGCATATAGCGATATCTTATGACACTTTCCTCCTTTATCCTTTATCCCCTGTATTCTAGAGTTACTTCTTATTATTTCCGCTAATGGCTCGATACTAAGTGCAAATAAGACTTGGGACATTGCATATCCCTGACGGGTTCCCCTACCTAAATTAAAAAACTCTGAGCAATGACCATTAACTCGGACTCTTGATTTGGGATTTTTATAAAAAACCTTTACCCATTTAACAAAAGTGTCATGAAATCCCATATAATTAAGAGTCTGTTCCAGAAACACCCAGTCCACCCTATCAAATGCTTTCTCAGCATCTAAGCTGAGAAGCATTGAGGGTGTTTTACTGTCTTTTCCAATCTGCTGTAAATTTAAAGCTCTCCTTATACTATTTATTGCATATCTTTCATTAATAAATCCAGTCTGATCTGGTCTAATCAATTTTGTTATATGTTTTTGAATTATGTTTGCTAATATTGAAGTTAGAATTTTCATATCTTGACATAGTAGGCTTATTGGCCTATAAGCCGTACACTGCGTAGGATCCTTTCCACTTTTGTGAATTACAGTAATGATTGCGTCAGACCATGAGTGTGGTGGGTCTTCATTCTGTAGTACATAAATATATACCTTACATAAATTAGGAGCTAATTCATTTACATATGCCTTATAAAATTCCCCAGGCAATCCGTCTACCCCTGGTGACTTGTTCTTTTTTAATTTTAATATAATCTCTCTTATTTCTTCTTCCGTAATAGGGGATATCATTTCCTTTGCTTCTTCTTCTGTTA
>CM041817.1:33525827-33769653 GCA_023376895.1 Aspiorhynchus laticeps
TGATTGTTAGTGATTATAAAAGTGGAGTCATGATGACGTTAAGAGGCTGAGTTGAGTTTAAGAGCCTGATGGCCTGGGGGAAGAAGCTCCTCCTAAGTCTCGCAGTTTTTGCCATCAGGCAGTGGAAGTGCTTACCAGATGGCAGCAAAGTGAAAAGACAGTTACCAGGGTGATTTGAGTCCTTGATGATTTTGACAGCTCTGCTTCTGCAGCGTTTGAGGTAGATGTCCTGCAGAGAGGGGAGAGCAGACCCTGAGATGCGCTCAGCTAAGCGCACAACTCTCTGCAAGGCTTTGCAGTCTTGACTGGAGCTGTTTCCATACCACACTGAGTCAATGCACTTTCCATGGTCCCTGAATAGAAAGTTTTCAGGATTGTTGGTGAGACCCTGAATTTCCTCAGCTGTCGCAGATGGTACAGTCTTTGCCTGGCTTTCTTAACCTATGTTTGAATGTGTGCAGTCCAAGTCAGGTCCTGGGAGATATTTGAAGCTCCTTATCCTCTCCACAGGGGTCCCACTGATCATAAGAGGAGTGAAAGGCCGCTGCTGACTTTTTCTGAAGTCCACAATCAGCTCTTTAGTTTTGCTCACATTCAGAGAGAGACAGTTGTCCTGGCACCATGATGTAAGTCTCTCTACCTCATCCAAGTATGCGGTCTCATCATTGTTGGAAATGAGGCCCAGAACCACAGTATCATCAGCAAATTTGATAATAGATGTGGAGCTGTGAGAGGACACGCAGTCATGTGTGTAGAGAGAGTAGAGCAGGGGACTCAGGACACAACCCTGTGGGGCTCCTACGTTCAGGATGATGAAGTTTGAGGTGAACTGGACGACTTTCACCACTTGAGGTCTGCCGGTGAGGAAATCTTGAATCCAGTCGCAGAGTGAAGAGTTTAGGCCGACGTCTGTGAGTTTAGAAGACAGCTTGATGGGGACTATGGTGTTGAAAGCTGATCTACAGTCAATGAATAGCAGCCTTGCAAAGTTCCCATTGCTGCTGTCAATGTGTGTGAGAGAGGAGTGGAGTATGTGAGAGATGGCATCATCAGTAGATCTATTGGGACGATAGGCAAACTGAAGAGGATCTAAAGTAACAGGGATGGAGGAGCTAATGTGGCTCTTAACAAGTCTCTCAAAAACCTTCATGACTATTGATGTGAGGGCCACTGGACGATAGTCATTCAGGCAAGAGGGTTTATTGTTCTTAGGCACAGGGATGATGATGATGGATTTTTTAAAGGAGGTGGGAACCACAGAGTTAGCAAGGGACTCATTAAAGATAGACGTGAACAAACCAGCAAGCTGATCAGCGCAGGACCTCAGAACACGGCCAGTAAAACCATCAGGTCCGGCCGCTTTCCCTACGTCCACGCTCTTAAAGGCCCTCCGAACCTCGTCCTCCGACACGGTGATCACATGATTATCGCTACTCTGCCTGCAGCTTCCTGACACACTGCTCGGCAGAGTCGCGCTGCCGCCATTGCATTCAAAGCGGCCATAGAAGTTGTTTAATTCGTCGGCCAGCAATAGATCTGCTCTCACCTCCACAGAGGATTTGTTTCCAAAGGCACAGATGGTCCTTAGTCCCTGCCACATGCGTCGAGAGTCATTGATCTGAAAATGAGACTCAATTCTCTCCTTGTATCAAAGTTTGGTGTCTCTTACTGCACGACGGAGAGCCTAGCACGATGCTTTGTACCCGCCCAAAAAGTCAAAGTTTGCTTTATTGTCAATTCTGCCACATGTACCGTACATACAGTACATACAGAGAATTGAAATTGCGTTACTCTCTTACTCCCTGGTGCATACAGATAACACTAAACACTAACAGTAGAACGCAAAAGTACAGTGTGGCGAGGGGGGCGTGGTTCAGCGGGCTCTGCAGCGGGAGAGAGCAATGGGAGACGAGCGGGGAGAAAGTAGGTCAAGTGCAAATGATGATCACCTGTGTCTGATTGCAGTGATTGGCGGGGAGAGACCGCTTAAGAGACGCGGGAGAGCTTCACAGGCGGAGAGAGAGATGGAGACTCGTGTGCGTGACTGCCCGGCTGCGAGGGAAAAGCTGGAAAAACTCTGAACCTGTAAAAGCTGTGTGTTTATTGAACTGTGCCGTTGTGGCAACCTTTATTTTTATGTTTTCTTTATAATAAAGTCATACGAGTCTCCGAACGCCAACCTTGTCCTCTTCCTTCCACACTCTGAAACTGGGCTGTATTACACTGGTGCCGAAACCCGGGAAGGAAGAAGGAAAGCCGCTACCGTCATGTTGTCCCAGTCGAGTTCGCCATTTGTGGACGTTATCCATTCGCTCGCGGGTCTCCACCAGGAGCACCATCAAGCGCTGCTGGACATGAGGGAGGACCAGGAACGTCGTTTCCAGACCCTCGTCCGGACGCAGCAGGAGGACCGCGAGCTGTTCCGGAGCTGGATGGACCGGGAGGTTCGGGCCGGGGGAGCGATCGCTGGAGCTGGGGGAAAACAGCCGGCCCTTCGTGATGGCTCAACAGCTCCGGGACGCGTGCCGCAGATGGCTGTTGGCTGGGGGAGACGATGTCGACCAGATAGTGGATCGGGTGGTGCTGGAGCAGTTCATCGCGCGGCTACCCAAGAAGACCGCGCAGTGGGTCCAGTGCCACCGGCCGACATCGTTGGACCTGGCCATTCAACTGGCGGAGGACCAGATGGTAGCGTGCCATGGGGTTGGCGAGGCCCTTCCAGCGGCCTCTCTTTCTCTCTCTCTCTCTCTCCCCTCCTTCCTGTCCTAAACCTGTCCCTCTCCCTAGGTCGTGGGTGAATCCTCCTCCTCGAGCCCCACCCCGCTGGAGGGGTGGGCCGGCCCCGGAGACCAGAGGCCTGAGGTCCTGGCCCAGGGGGGCGGGGCCTACTGGACCGGCTGGTGTCCCCGATTCTGGACCCTCGCTCTCTCCTCGCCAAAACCTTGACCCGCTTCCCGCCACTAGAGCGGCGGGGAAGTCTGGGCCGGCCTGTTGGCGTTGCGGGGACCCAGGGCATTTTATCGATCGGTGCTCGGTAATGGAGGTAGGGGCACTGATCCGGGTTCCGGACTGCCCGCAGGCCGCCCCCGATCAAGCCGGCCTGTAACAAATACCTGTGAGTATTAAGGGGGGTACTTATTGGGCTCTGGTGGACTCAGGGTGTAACCAAACCTCGATCCATCAAAGCCTAATTCAACCAGAGGCATTGGATAAGAGCTGCATGGTACAGGTGCGGTGCATACACGGGGATGTGGTAAAATACCTGGTAATGCTCTTAGCCATCCAATTTCGGGGACAAAAGCATAAGGTGGAGGTGGCTGTTAACCAGCACCTCAGACATCCGCTGATTTTGGGGACCAATTGGCCAGCGTTTAGTCAATTATTGGGGTATTTATGTGCGGATGTCGCTTGGGAAGGGAAGCGAGGGGGGGAGGTGGCCGTGCAGGCTGGGGAGGCGGAGCCTAGACTGGCCGAGCCAGGGCCAGGGGAACCGAGCGCAATCGAGAGGCTGATCCTTTCTGATCCTTTCCCCTGGAACAGTCTCGGGATGAGACGCTAAAACATGCATTTGAGCAGGTCTGTTCCATCGACGGTCAGCCCCTCCAGTCAGCGCGACCCCTTTCCTATCCTTATTTTGCTATTTTAAAAGATCGGTTGTATCGAGTGACCCAAGACACTCAAACAAAGCAGGATACAACACAGCTGTTAGTGCCTAAAAGCCGCCGGGAAATGCTTTTCCAGGCGGCTCATTATAATCCCATGGCAGGGCATTTGGGGCAGACAGCTACACTAAACCGTCTAATGACCCGATTCTTTTGGCCGGGCATTCACGAGAACGTATGCAGGTGGTGCGCGGCTTGTCGTGAGTGTCAGTTAGTAAATCCACCGGCCTCCCCAAAAGCGCCTTTGCGCCCCCTCCCTCTTGTGCAGGTCCCCTTTGATAGAATTGGTATGGACCTCATCGGGCCATTGGAACGGTCAGCACGGGGGCATCGCTTTGCATTGGTCCTGGTGGATTATGCAATGCGGTACCCCGAGGCAGTGGCGCTCTGCAGCATTTTGGCGAAAAGCGTAGCTGAGGCACTGTTTCGTATAGTCTCCCGAGTGGGAATCCCGAAAGAGATTCTCACGGACCAAGGCACAGCGTTTATGTCATGTACGATTCGTGAGCTTTACGAGTTATTGGGCATTAAATCAGTTCGCACCAGCGTTTTTCACCCACAAACGGACGGCCTGGTGGAACGATTTAATCGCACTTTGAAAACCATGATTCGTAAGTTCGTTCATGAGGACGCAAAAAATTGGGACAAGTGGCTGGAACCCCTTTTGTTCGCGGTACACGAGGTCCCGCAAGCCTCCACGGGGTTTTCCCCCTTCGAGCTCCTCTACGGACACCAGCCCCAGGGGGTTTTGGATGTCCTAAGGGAAACTTGGGAGGAGGGACCTTCAGAGAGCAAAAACGAAATTCAGCATGTGCTGGACCTGAGAACAAAACTCCACACTTTGGGGCAGCTCTCGATGGAGAATTTGTTACAGGCCCAGGACAAGCAAAGCCAAATGTACAATCGGGGTACCAAGCTACGCAAATTTGCACCGGGAGAGAAAGTGCTTGTATTGCTCCCAACTGCTAGATCTAAATTGCTCGCTAAGTGGCAAGGGCCGTTTGAGGTCACACGGCGGATAGGAGATCTCAATTATGAGGTGATTAGAACGGACAGGAACGGGGCACGTCAGATATATCACCTCAACCTCCTTATAAAATGGACGGAGGTAGAACCCGTGATGCTGGCGACGACCGTGAGTAGAGAGGATGATCTCGGGCCAGAGGTAAACACCAAAACCCATTCTCTCCCTCTGGCTCCGGGCGGAGATCACCTCTCGCCCTCCCAGCTCACGGACGTAGCGAGATTGCAGGCTGAATTTGCTGATGTGTTCTCGTCCCTGCCCGGTCGAACCAACCTTATTCAGCACCATATTGAGACCGAACCGGGCATGATTGTGCGCAGTATCCCTTACAGGCTACCTGAACACAAAAAACAGGTAGTTCAGACAGAATTAGGCGCGATGCTAGAGATGGGAGTAATAGAGGAGTCTCACAGCGATTGGGCGAGCCCGATAGTTTTGGTACCCAAAACCGACGGCTCGGTGCGATTCTGTGTGGATTATCGGAAGGTGAATGCGGTGTCGAAATTCGACGCCTATCTAATGCCGCGGGTTGACGAGTTGCTTGATCGGCTGGGTACAGTTCGTTTTTATTCGACTCTGGATTTAACGAAAGGATATTGGCAGATCCCCTTATCGCTCTTATCCAAAGAAAAAACAGCCTTCACCACGCCGTTTGGATTACACCAATTCGTTATGCTTCCGTTCGGTTTGTTCAGGGGCTCCGGCCACGTTTCAGCGGCTCATGGACCGAATCCTCCGTCCGCATGCTGCCTATGCCGCTGCCTACCTGGATGACATCATCATCTATAGTCAGGACTGGCAGCGTCATATGGCACATCTGCGGGCGGTCCTGCGGGCGCTGAGAAGGGCCGGTCTCACGGCCAACCCGAAGAAGTGTGCGGTTGGGCGGGTGGAGGTCAGGTATCTGGGTTTCCACTTGGGTCATGGGCAGGTGCGTCCCCAAATTAATAAGACGGTGGCAATTGCGGCCTGTCCGTGACCCAAGACCAAAAAGGAGGTGAGGCAGTTCCTGGGGCTGGCGGGATATTATAGAAGGTTCATTCCTAATTATTCGGACCTCACCAGCCCGCTGACTGACCTCACTAAAAAGGAATTCCCAGATCTGGTCCAGTGGACGGAGCTGTGTCAGCAGGCTTTTACCCAGGTGAAGGCTGCTCTGTGTGGCGGCCCGCTGTTACATTCTCCTAATTTTTCTCTCCCTTTCTTGCTGCAGACAGACGCGTTGGACAGGGGGCTGGGAGCGGTTCTGTCCCAGGAGATGAAGGGTGAGGAGCGGCCAGTGCTGTACATCAGTCGGAAGCTCTCTAAGAGGGAGGCGATGTACAGCACCATTGAGAAAGAATGCTTGGCCATCAGGTGGGCCGTGCTCACCCTCCGCTATTATCTCCTGGGATGGGAATTCACTCTCTGTTCGGACCACGCGCCCCTACAGTGGCTCCACCGCATGAAGGATACCAACGCGCGGATCACCCGTTGGTATCTGGCGCTACAGCCCTTTAAGTTCAAGGTGATCCACAGGCCGGGGGCGCAGATGGCGGTGGCTGACTTTCTCTCCAGGAATGGGGGGGGGGGCGCAGACCGGAGGGCTCCCTGGCTTGAGTCGGGCGGTGGGGGTATGTGGCGAGTGGGGCGTGGTTCAGCGGGCTCTGCAGCGGGAGAGAGCATTGGGAGACGAGCGGGGAGAAAGTAGGTCAAGTGCAAATTTTGATCACCTGTGTCTGATTGCAGTGATTGGCGGGGAGAGACCGCTTAAGAGACGCGAGAGAGCTTCACAGGCGGAGAGAGAGAGACGGAGACTCGTGTGCGTGACTGCCCGGCTGCGAGGGAAAAGTTGGAAAAACTCTGAACTTGTAAAAGCTGCGTGTTTATTGAACTGTGCCGTTGTGGCAACCTTTATTTTTATGTTTTCTTTATAATAAAGTCATACAAGTCTCCGAACGCCAACCTTGTCCTCTTCATTCCACACTCTGAAACTGGGCTGTATTACATACAGATAAGTACAAATCAAATATATACATATATATATATACATACACATATACATACACATATACATACACATATACACACACACACACATACACAAAATGCAACTATTACAAATAAGGACATGTAGAAAAAAATAAATAAATAAAAAAATAGATAAAGTGGCATAAGGTACATGGTAGATAGAGTGCAAACCAGTGAAATAAACAAACAGTGCAGAATATGAATGGTGTAGTACAAAGAGCTTAAGTTAATTCTATTTAAAGTGACAAAAAGAGAGCAGTCTTTATTCAGACTGTCAGAAGAGGTAGTTGAATGAGGTCAGTCCAATCCAATGCTGTGCAAAGTGACTCGTGCTGGTCACAGTGTGTGTGTGTGTGTGTGGGGGGGGGTGTCAGTGTTCAGTGGTGGTGGTGGTGGGGTCAGAGTTCAGTGGTGCATGGTGTTGGGGAGGGGAGGGGAGGGGAGGGGAGGGGAGGGGGGGGGGGCAAGGACGGGAGGGAGTTCAGCTTCCTGACAGCCTGATGGATGAAGCTGTCCTTCAGTCTGTTGGTCCTGGCCTGGAGACTCCGCAGTCTCCTCCCTGATGGTAGCAGACTGAAGAAGCTGTGTGTCGGGTGGGTGGGATCACCTGCAATGCTGAGGGCTTTGCGGGTAAGACAGGTGCTGTAGGGGAGAGAGACACCAACGATCTTCTCAGCTGCTCTCACTATCCGTTGAAGGGACTTGCGGCAGGACGCGTTGCAGGCGCCATACCACACAGTGATGCAGCTAGTCAGAATGCTCTCCATGGTGCCTCTGTAGAAGGTGCACATGATGGGGGCCGGGGCTCTGGCTCTTCTGAGTTTGCAGAGGAAGTAGAGACGCTGTTGTGCTTTCTTGGCCAGTGCTGCAGTGTTGTTGGTCCAGGAGAGGTCCTCTGTGATGTGTACACCCAGGAACTTGGTGCTGATCACTCTCTCCACGGTCGCACCATTGATGGTCAGAGGAGCATGCAGAGAGTGCACTCTCCTGAAGTCAACGACAATCTCCTTCGTCTTCTCCACATTCAGAGAGAGATTGTTGTCACTGCACCACCCGGCCAGGCGGCTCACCTCGCTCCTTTAGTTTGTCTCATCTCTGTTGCTGATGAGACCCACCACAGTCATGTCATCCGCAAATTTAATGAAGAGGTTGGAGTTGTGTGATGGTGTGCAGTCGTGGGTCAGCAGAGTGAAGAGAAGGGGGCTCAGCACACATCCTTGGGGGGCCCCTGTGTTCAGTGTGATGGTGCTGGATGTGTTACTGCCGACCCGTACTGCCTGAGGTCTCCCGGTCAGAAAGTCCAACAGCCAGTTGCACAGCGACGTATTGAGCCCCCGCTGGACCAGTTTATGAATGAGCTGTTGAGGGATGATTGTGTTGAATGCTGAACTGAAGTCTATGAACAGCAATCTGACATACGTGTCCGTTTTGTCCAGATGTGTGAGGGCTGGGTGGAGGGCAGTGGCGATGGCATCATCGGTCGAGCAATTGAAACTATATGCAAACTGGAAGGGGTCCAGGGAGGGGGGGGGAGGACAGATTTGATATTTTGAATGACTAGCCATTCAAAGCAATTCATGAGAATAGGAGTGAGTGCTACTAGACGGTAGTCATTGAAGCAGGATGGAAATGACTTCTTCGGGACTGGAATGATGGTGGTAGCTTTGAAGCATGTGGGGACAACAGCCTGACTTAGTGAGATGTTGAAGATGTCTGTGAAGACATCAGTGAGTTCCACTGCACAGTCTCTCAGTACACGCCCAGGAATGTCGTCAGGACCCGGAGCTTTGCGTGCATTGATCCTGCTGAGGGATCTCCTCACGCTGTCCGGGGACAGCGTCATCACCTGGTCACTGGGAGGAGGTGGAGTCTTCTGTGCAGTGGTGCTGTTTTGTGCCTCAAAGCGAGCAAAGAAGGTATTCAGCTCATTCAGCAGGGGGATGGTGCTGTCACAGGTATGCGGCGGGGGCTTATAGTCCATAATGGTCTGTATTCCCTGCCACAGGCTCCGAGTGTCTCTGCTGTTGCTGAAACGATGGGCTATCCTCTTGGAGTACTATCTCTTGGCCTCTCTGATGACGCTGGATAGGTTGACCCTAGCTGTCTTCAAGCCCTCCTCATCTCCAGCTCTAAAGGCAGCGTTCCGAGCCTTCAGAAGTCTGTAAACCTCCCTTGTCAGCCACGGTTTCTGGTTGGCGTGGACAGTGATAGTCTTTGTGACCGTTACATCATCAATGCACTTGGTAATGTAGGCAGTGACAGTCACTGTGTACTCTTGGAGGTCAGTAGTATTGCTGTATGTGGCAGCCTGCTTAAACATATTCCAGTCAGTGGAGTCGAAACAGTCTTGAAGTGCCTCTGAAGACCCTTCCGGCCACACTTGTATCTGTTTGTGTATTGGTTTGATGACTTTAACGAGCGGTCTGTATGCAGGCATTAGCATGACAGTGATGTGGTCTGAGGCTCCGAGGTGGGGGGCCTTGTATGCTCCTCTCTGGGTGGTGTAAACAAAGTCCAGCATATTTTTTCGCCTTGTTGGGAAGTCAACATGCTGGTGTATTTTTGGGAACACGCTCTTTAAGTCTGCGTGATTAAAGTCTCCAGCCAAGATGAGAAAAGCATCTGGGTGGGCGGTCTGGTGCACACTGATGTGCTGGTACAAATCATGTAGTGCCTCACTCCTGTTGATGTTGTTGGAGCTGGGAGGGATGTATAGAGCAACGAGCAGAATGGCTGTATATTCCCTCGGTAGATAGAATGGCCGGCACTTAATCATAAACTCCACCAGGGGTGAGCAGTGTTTGCAGACCACAACAGCGTCGCGGCACCATACATTATTGATGTAAACAAAGCCCGCCGCCGTGTCTCTTACCTCCCTTGACGAGAGCTCTGTCTGCGCGATAGCATGTTAGCTGCTCGAACTGAATGGCGCAGTCCGGAACGCTGTTGTTAAGCCATGTTTCCGTAAACACAAAAGTCTTACAGTTCTCTGAGTAGAGCGAAGTAGTCGGATGTAGTCCAGTTTATTGTCCAAAGAGCGTACGTTCGCCAGTATGATGGTGGGGATAGCTGGCTTGTGTGGGTTAGCCGCTAGCCTAGCTTGGATACCTCCGCGCTTACCCCTCTTTCTGCTTCCTCTCACGCCGCTTGTAGCGCCTCCGCTGTGGGCGAGATGCAGTCAGTGATGGTGTAGGCCTCCGGAACAGACAGAGGTCACGCAGCTCTTTGGCGTGCGCAGAGTTTAACTCAAAAAATGTGGTTCTGCCGACATAGAGCAGAAACTCATGACTGTATGTGCGCTTAAAGACAGGTAGACGAGATGACTATACAAAAACATTGTGACTCACAAGACAAAAAAAAAAAAAAAAAACACCATTCTGTCGGGAGAGAGAAGCCGCTGCATCTGTTGTGCGTGCCGCCATCTCCCGCTTGCATTGTGATCTGTAAACCCTTGCTTCGATTTACCCACCATATTTATTTTTAAATATTTTATAAACCACTCCATGGAATATTTAATTCCCATTTGGTGGCCTTATGTGTCCAAAATGGTGCAAAAACATTGTGGGACAACGTTTTCACACTGCAGCTGTCATAGTTAGGTTTCTGAGTATTTCAGACAGTTTTATATTACAATGAATAGATTATTTTTGGGAGGTCATATTTAAAAAACAAAAAAACAAAAAAAAACAGCATTTTAAATCACTTCAATAGGGGAGGAAGATGGCGTCGTAGAGCATGGCGTCGTAGAGCGGACGCGCGTTTTGGCGAGCTCCCGTGACATTAGTTCAAATATTCGGTTAACTTATATTTTCACTCGGTGAAATCATTCTGCTTGGTTGTAGGGTTACTGTGCCATGTCTTTAGATCAATATTTTTTTAAAGGATCTGACAGAATGCCCAAAGCTAAGAAGATTGCGCCGAAAAGTTCTACTATCGGTGGCGTCGAGCAGGATGTTAACATGGACGACGCGAGCGCGAATAGCCGTGATGAGGAAAGCTCCAACTCCAACTTTGCTCAAGTTTTGGACAAATTAACCGAAAACATTACGAAGGTAATAGATGAGAAAGTGAATACTGTCCTATCCGCGATAAACGATCAAACAGTTCAGTTTCAGGCCTTGGTCGACCGAGTGGGCGAGGCGGAGGAGCGGATCGTCGGTGTGGAGAATTCGACCGAATGCCTTCAAGCTACGGTGGCTGATCTTCAAAAAAAAGTGAGCGACATGTCAGCGCATATCGACGATCTGGAGAATCGCGGGCGCAGGTGTAATTTGCGTATACTTGGGTTACCAGAGGGAACCGAAGGCAGTGATCCGGTGCATTTCTTCGAAAAGTGGCTGCCCGATTACTTGATTAATTGTGTAATGAATCCTCTTGTAGATAGGCACCCACATAGCTCAGCATCTCTAACTGCTCAGGCGAGATCTCTTCAGAATATATGTCATGATCTTGGTTTTGTAGATGTCTGGAGAACTCTTCATCCTGCTGATAAGGAATATACATTTTTTTCTACTTCCTATCATTGTCAGTCAAGGTTAGATTACTTTTTTATGCCGAAAACAGATTTGCATTTAGTATTATCTTGTAATATAGAAAGTATTTTACTGTCAGATCATGCCAGTGTCACTATGGAGCTTCAATTTAGGAATACTGTGGACTATTCTATACAGTGGAGACTTAATATTGCAACCATTAGAGACAGTGCATTTTCAGTTTACTTTTCTTCTGAATTTAAATATTTTCTATCTGTTAATTCTTTATCCACAGATAATCCATCTTTATTATGGGAAACCTGTAAAGTTTATGCAAGGGGGCTAATTATTTCATATACTTCCTCCAAAAAACGTCAAAGAATGGCGAATCAAAGGGCCTTGGAAGCTCAATTATTGGTTAAAGAAAAAATGTATAATAGATCTCCTTCAGCAGATTTATTGAAAGAATTACAAGCAGTTAGAGCAGCTCTAGATTGTCTTCTCACTGTGGATGCAGAGAAGAAAATAAGATACTCAAAACAAAGATTTTATGAGCACGGAGACAAGCCTGGGAAATTTCTAGCATATGTTGCCAAACAACGTGCGGCATCTCAGTATATTGCTACAATTGTTGATTCAGATGATAATATTTTCCATGATAATAAGAACATTAATAATTCATTTAGAGATTTTTATATAAATCTATATTCTTCTGAGAAAACAGGTGACCATCTCAAACAAATGGTTGACTTTTTTTCTGAGATTAATCTTCCAACAATTTCAGTTACACAAAAAGAATTTCTCAATGGCCCTATTACTAGACAGGAGGTTATTAATGCTATCAATGCTCTAAAGAATGATAAATCACCAGGGCCAGATGGGTTTTGTGGATGTTATGGGTTTGACGAGACGTGAGACAGGTGGATCCATTCGCAAGGCTTTATTATTAAACATGGTCACACAGGCAGGGTCAGACAGGAGCAAACAGGTACGATAAAGACAGGGCAGAGAATAATCCGTGGGCAAGCGTGGGTCGACGATCGGCGAACAGTATCCAGAGGGCTAGGCAGAGAGAAGAAACCAGGAACACGGGCAGGAATCAGGAAACAGGAAATCAAACTAGGAAACTGGGAAAACGCTTGGTAAGTAGACTGGCTAACAATACTCGGCAGCGTGTGAATGAATGTCCATGGTATTTATAGTGCTTGTGTGTGCGTGTGATTGGGTGATGGTGATTGCGTGATTGTTTGCAGGTGCGTGCGGGATAAATGGTGAACAGCTGTGTGGGTGCAGTGGATGCTGGGAAATGTAGTCCTTAGTGTGATCTGTGACGGTGTGAAAGTCCAAGTGGTGGGTGAGTGACCTCTAGAGGTGAGTGGCTGGAAGTTCGTGGTCTGGATTCGTGACATAGCCCCCCCCCAAAGAGCGGCTTCCAGACGCTCCTATGATCCAGGGTGGAGCGGACGGAGCTGGAGCCCGCCAGGGCGGAGCGGACGGAGCTGGAGCCCACCAGGGCGGGGCGGACGGACCTGGAGCCCACCGGGGCAGAGCGAACGGGACTGGAGCCCGCCGGGGCGGAGCGGACGGAGCTGGAGCCCGCCAGGGCGGAGCGGACGGAGCTGGAGCCCCCCAGGGCGGAGCGGGCAGGACTGGAGCCCCCCAGGGCGGGGCGGACAGACCCGGAACCCACCAGGGCGGAACAGACGGGACCAGAACCCACCAGAGCGGAGCAGATGGACCCGGAACCCACCAGGGCGGAACAGATGGGACCAGAGACCACCACAGGGAAGCAGACTGGGCAGGTAGCCCTGACAGCACCTGGAAGTAGAGAAGCACAAGGACAAACAACACAGGGAGAGCAGAAACAGACAACATTGGGAGAACAGAGACAGACAAGACAGGGAGAGCCTTCCTAGTCTCAGGAGCCGCGGCAGAGCAGATCTGGGAATCACAGGCGGCCTCCTTGGCCGGGACAGGACAGGGCGAGAGTTCATAGACGGCCTCCTTGGCCGGGACAGGACAGGGCGAGAGTTCACAGGCGGCCTTCTCAGCCGTGACAGAACAGGGCGTGAGCTTATAGACGGCCTCCATGGCCGGGGCAGGACAGGGCAAGAGCTCATAGACGGCCTCCTTGGCCGGGACAGGACAGGGCAAGAGCTCATAGACGGCCTCCTTGGCCGGGACAGGACAGGGCGAGAGTTCACAGACGGCCTCCTTGGCCGGGACAGGACAGGGCGAGAGTTCATAGACGGCCTCCTTGGCCGGGACAGGACAGGGCGAGAGTTCACAGGCGGCTTTCTCAGCCGTGACAGAACAGGGCGTGAGCTTATAGACGGCCTCCATGGCCGGGGCAGGACAGGGCAAGAGTTCATAGACGGCCTCCTTAGCCGTGACAGGACAGAGTGAGAGTACATTGGAGGATACCACCGACACCTCTGGAGGTTCTGCAGCTAATGCCGCCACCTCTGGAGGTTCTACGGTGGTAACCTGACCGAGTGAGAGTACGTTGCTGGGCGCCACCACCTTGCAAGGAGTTGAAACGAGCACCACTGTTTCAGAAGGTGCTGCGGCAGGTGCTGTCACCTCTGGAGGCATTACAGTGGGCGTTGCTACCTCAGGCAGTCCAATAGTGGTGTACGCAGCCCAAATGCAACATAGAGCGACCCCTATCATGGGAAGCGCTTCCGACAGGGAAATCAGTTCAGGAGTAGGAGGGCCAAGGTGAGTGGATTTGGGGATACCAGCAGCGCGTGCAGACACCAGCGGTGCATCTCTCACGCTGGATATCAACCGGGGAACTTGAAGGACTGACCTTGAGTCTCTGGGTGGGATAGGTTCTGGCTGAGGAGCTGAGACGTGAAGAGGCTCTGGCTGAGGAGCTGAGACGTGGAGAGGCTCTGGCTGAGGAGCTGAGACGTGGAGAGGCTCTGGCTGAGGAGCGGAGACGTGACGTGACTCTGGCTGGTCAGCTGTGACGTGACGTGACTCTGGCTGGTCAGCTGTGACGTGACGTGACTCTGGCTGGTCAGCTGTGACGTGACGTGACTCTGGCTGGTCAGCTGAGGCAGGGCGTGACTCTGGCTGGAGAGCTGAGGCAGGGCGTGACTCTGGCTGGAGAGCTGAGGCAGGGCGTGACTCTGGCTGGAGAGCTGAGGCAGGGCGTGACTCTGGCTGGAGAGCTGAGGCAGGGCGTGACTCTGGCAGATCATCTGTGGCTTGACTTGACTCACGGAGATCACAGGTGGCTTGGCTTGACACGTGACAATCAACTGTGGCTTGGCTTGACTTGTGGTAATCAACTGTGCCTTGGCTTGACTTGTGACGATCAACTGTGGCTTGGCTTGACTCACGGAGATCACTGGTGGCTTGGCTTGACTTGGGATGATCAACTGTGCCTTGGCTTGACTTGTGACGATCAACTGTGGCTTGGCTTGACTCACGGAAATCACTGGTGGCTTGGCTTGACTTGGGATGATCAACTGTGCTTTGGCTTGACTTGTGACGATCCACTGTGGCTTTGCTTGACTTGTGACGACCAACTGTGGCTTTGCTTGACTTGTGACGATCAACTGTGCTTTGGTTTGATTTGTGATGATCAGCTGTAGCTGGACTTGACTTGTGACGATCAACTGTGCTTTGACTTGACCTGTGATGATCAGCTGGGCTTTGGCTTGACTTGTGATGATCAACCGTGCTCTGGTTTGCCTTGTGACGATCAACTGTAGCTCGACTTGATCTTTTAACATCGGCTGTGACTTGACTTGACTCTTTAACAACAGCGGTGACTTGACTTGACTCTTTAATAACAGCGGTGACTTGACTTGACTCTTTAACAGCAACGGTGACTTGACTTGCCTCTTTAACAGCAGCGGTGACTTGACTTGCCTCTTTAACAGCAGCGGTGACTTGACTTGACTCTTTAACAGCAGCGGTGACTTGACTTGACTCTTTAACAGCAGCGGTGACTTGACTTGACTCTTTAACAGCAGCGGTGACTTGACTTGACTCCTTAACAGCAGCGGTGACTTGACTTGACTTTTTAACAACAGCGGTGACTTGACTTGACTCTTTAACAGCAGCGGTGACTTGACTTGGCTTGTGATTGGCAGCAATGACGCTATGGGGTGTTGTTGTTGCCGCCATTTTGTGAGCGTGATCTAGCGTGGCTGTGTCCACACAATTGGGTGCGGTGTCTCGTTCCTCCGCGATCCCCACAGTGAACGAAGAGCCAACACATAGCAAAGCATAGTCCAAGAACTGACTGAGAGATGAACGGGGACCCTCACGGATTAGCTGTGACTTGAGCGGCTGGTTAATGCCGTCACAAAAGAAGTCTATGAGTACACAGTCTGGCAGATCAGAGAGATGGGCGAGATCTAAATAGTCCTGTACATAATCCTCGAGTGGTAGCGAGCCCTGCTCGAGGTGCAAAAGCATTCGTGCAATGTCCATACCTGGCCAATATCCATGTGAAAAGCCGCTGGATCCTTGTTTGGCCGAGTATTCTGTTATGGGTTTGACGAGACGTGAGACAGGTGGATCCATTCGCAAGGCTTTATTATTAAACATGGTCACACAGGCAGGGTCAGACAGGAGCAAACAGGTACGATAAAGACAGGGCAGAGAATAATCCGTGGGCAAGCGTGGGTCGACGATCGGCGAACAGTATCCAGAGGGCTAGGCAGAGAGAAGAAACCAGGAACACGGGCAGGAATCAGGAAACAGGAAATCAAACTAGGAAACTGGGAAAACGCTTGGTAAGTAGACTGGCTAACAATACTCGGCAGCGTGTGAATGAATGTCCATGGTATTTATAGTGCTTGTGTGTGCGTGTGATTGGGTGATGGTGATTGCGTGATTGTTTGCAGGTGCGTGCGGGATAAATGGTGAACAGCTGTGTGGGTGCAGTGGATGCTGGGAAATGTAGTCCTTAGTGTGATCTGTGACGGTGTGAAAGTCCAAGTGGTGGGTGAGTGACCTCTAGAGGTGAGTGGCTGGAAGTTCGTGGTCTGGATTCGTGACAGTGGAGAGTTCTTTAAGGAATTTCAAGAGTTGCTTGCAGACCCATTGCTTAATATGTTTAATTATTCGTTTGTGGTGAAAGAATTACCAAAGACCCTTGGAGAAGCTTATATCTCACTTATATTAAAGAAAGGTAAAAGTCCTGACCTATGTTCTTCTTACAGGCCAATTGCATTACTGAATGTTGACCGGAAATTGCTTTCTAAGATTTTAGCAATGCGCCTTGAAAAATTTCTGCCTACGATAATTGGGACTGATCAAACAGGATTTATACAGGGTAGAAATTCATCTGATAATATTAGACGCCTTTTAAATGTTATTTACACCTTTAAAGTAAAATCCATAGAGGGGCTAGTACTGTCTTTGGATGCGGAGAAGGCGTTTGATCGGATTGAATGGTCCTATCTTTTCTTTGTTTTGGATAAATTTGGCCTAGGTGAAAATTTTGTGCATTGGATCAGAGTGCTGTATACAGACCCATGTTCTGCTGTATTGACGAATGACTTCAGGTCTGATTATTTTCCTATGCATAGAGGCACCAGGCAGGGTTGCCCACTGTCACCGCTTTTATTTGCGATGGCTATAGAGCCTCTTGCTGAAGCAATCAGATCAGCACCATTTATTTCAGGTTTACAGATAGGACATATATATCATAAGATTGCACTGTATGCTGATGATGTATTGATTTTTTTATCTGAGCCTGAGAAGTCAGTTCCCGCTCTTATTGAGTTGATTAACTGGTTCAGTACCTTTTCTGGTTATAAAGTTAATTTAACTAAATCTGAAGCTATGCCTTTAGGTACTCTAATTTCTAAACCTAACACTGTGCCCTGTTTTCCTTTTAAGTGGTCACCTCTAGGTTTCGTCTATTTAGGTATTTCTATCTCTACATCTTTGAAGCAGATGTATGAATCTAATTTTGTTCCTTTATTTGAGAAAATACGGCAGGATTTAGAACGTTGGAATTCCTTGCCAGTATCTTTGCTGGGTCGGATAGCAATTGTAAAGATGATTGTGTTACCCAAATTGTTATATCCTATTCGAATGGTTCCTATAATATTCTCAAATAGAGCATTGAAAGGCCTGAATAGCTGGCTGACGTCTTTCATATGGAGTAAACGCAAACCTAGATTAAAATTATCAGTACTATATCTGCCAAGTTCTATGGGAGGGCTAGATTTTCCAAATATTAAGATGTACCAGTTAAGTTCACACCTGAGATACATTGCGGAGTGGGTTAGGAATGATTCCTCCTCTACTTGGTTAGATATTGAATCCTCCTTTTCACAACTTCCTTTAAGAGCTCTTCTTTTTGTTAAGAGCTTTCAAAACATAAAAGAGATATATGATAATCCAATAATAGTTAATACTCTGAAAGCATGGAGGTCAGTCTGTAGGCTTGAAGGTAGATCTAAATTGACCTCTTTCTTTACCCCAATATTAAACAACCCTGATTTCACCCCAGGAATTTTGGATGATGGTTTTAAACGTTGGTGTAATTTGGGACTTAATACTCTTGGGGATATGTTTTCAGATAATAAATTAATGGCATTTGTGGAGTTAACTCAGAAGTACCAGTTGTTCAAATATGATTTTTTTCGATTCCTCCAATTGAGACATTATATTACTAAAAACACAACGCTTGTTAGTAATTGTGAGATATCTTCTATTGAGAGGTTATTATTTTTATCATCGGGGAAAATGTCTTTGGGTAGATTTTATGGTGCTATGTGTTCGATTTCTTCTGCTGATACACAGAGAATTAAAACTAAATGGGAGGAAGAGTTAGCTACTGATATTGATGAAACATGGGATGACATTTGGTCTTATGCTAAGAAAATATCTGTGTGTTCACGTACAAGAGAAATACAATTTAAAATCATACATAGACTCCATATTTCTCCTAACCGCAGGCATTTTTTTAACCCCTCTATATCACCTATGTGTCTAAAATGTAAAACTGAAGTAGGTACTTTAACACATTGTCTGTGGTCATGTAACAGACTGCAAAGGTATTGGTTTTTGGTGCTGGGGGAGATGGAAAAGATCTTTAATATGCAATTGGATTTTGACCCAGTCTCATTGGTATTGGGTATACCTAATAAATGCATTGTTTCATCTGCTAACAAAAAATTGTATAATGTTCTCTCCTTTGCTGCCAGAAAAAATATTTTACTTAATTGGATTAGTGATAAATCTCCATCACTTAAAGGTTGGCATAAAATAATCTTTGAGCTGATTCCCCTGGAGCGTCTTACCTATGTATTACATCAAAAAACAGGTCAGTTTTATAAAGTCTGGACTCCATATCTGGACTATATGGAACCGCATCGTCGCCCTATTATACTACAAGGAATATTGTAATTGTGTAATTCTCTGGACATTTAACTTTTCTGCTGTATTCAATAGTTTTTTCCCCTCTCCTTAATCTGTTATATACTGAGTAGTCCTGTTTTATGTAAAATCTGAGCGTTTTTTTTTTTTTGTGGGTGTTTTTTTTTTTTTTTTTTTGGAGTGATGTCTTGTTATTTCTGTATAACAGTTAAAATTCAATAAAAATAATAATAAAAAAAAAAAAAAAAAAAAAAATCACTTCAATAATCATTAATTTTGTTACTTTTCAAATGCAGTTTATATTTTATTTTTCTTGATTCAATTCAGCATTGAACTCAAATAGTCACACTGTTCTCAATGCGGTCTGGAGACAGGTAAGGATAGGGCAACTCCAGCTGGCTGTTCCTGTCTGCGATGTCTTTCGCTATCATTTTCAGCTCTCTCTGGACCTCCTCCACAAGGTTGACGATTGCACCACTGCTGAAGTACCACTCATTATAATGGCACAAGGGCACCTGAAGAGAAAGTAATGGCTAGATGAACATCACGTCTGTATCCTATAGTAAATATTCAGTGTAAAGTCCATGCATCGTTACTGTGGAGACTGTGTTATCACTTACAAAGTCAATGGCAGGGTGTGCCAGCAGAGAAAGGACACTAACGACGTGGCAAGAGGAGTTCACTTCAGGAAGGTAGGAGAAAATATCCTCCTCAGACACCGAGCCTTTGGTCTGAGGAGGAGGACGTGACATGGCTGCGGGACCGTTTGGTATCCAAATGTTATAATCCAGCTAAATGTGGAGATGAGGGTTGAGAGGAGTTTAATGAATTTGAATGAGCCAAGCGGACATATGCTATTCCTGAGCATTTACATTTATGCATTTAGCAGACGCTTTAATCCAAAGCGACTTACATTGCATTCAAGTTACAGTTTTACATTTTTATCAGCTCTTGCTTTCCCTGGGAATCGAACCCATGATCTTGGCGTTGCTAGCGCCATGCTCTACCATTTGAGCTACAGGAAAGCCTGAGCACCTCCGTCAGATTATTAATAACTGAACATACCTGAGAGAAATTCAAAGCTGAATGAAGTGCTGAGCAGGAAAAGATCACCATGGTAACAAACTTGCACATTTCAGCTGCGGTCTGAAATGACTGTGGAGCACCTGGAGAAAATGATATGAAGGGAAAGCAAAGATCAATTTAAGCATTTTATTTCTCAATGAAGAATAAATTAAGTAGAGGAGACAGAAATTGTATGGGTCAATGATAAAGCATTTTCTTTGTTTCATGTGGTTTTGAAGAAACTTTATGAACTAAATGTAATGACTCGAAAAATGTGGTATAACCATAAAGTAAAACATTTCCTTACACCTTAAATACTGTACATGTGAGGGACCTAACCAACCTTGCCTTGTCATAAAACGGTCAAATTATTGGATATTTTAAGAGGGGTTTCTTAAGAAATAATAAAAAGGATTGCCAAATGGTTTAAAAATTCTAAGAATTTAATTTTTAATGTGGCTTTTTGTCTTCATGATGATATCAGGACAGAATCAGCCTAGCATTTCTGACTTTATGGCCCCCAAAAATATCCAAAATTATTTTTAATTCCAAAATGTAAAGACCGGTGTGTTTTTGAATGAATTAAAAACCATGACAAAAATGTGTGTCATGTGATTGACCCTTATGCAGAATAACAATTTGTGAGAACCTATGTGACTGAGGCCGAGGAATCCCTCTGTGAAGATCTCGCTAATCCAGTTCTGTAGTTCACAGTCATGCTGGACGTCCTCATCATTACAGTAATACAAACGAATCCAACCTGCAACAAACCTGCATGGCAAACGCAAATGTGCTTACTTCAAACCTATAGAGGACTGCGATTCAGATAATGCTGAATGCTGATGAAAGTACCCATGTAGAGCATCCCAGACCCTGAGTGCATCTTGTGCATAATAGCAGATAGGTAGTGCATCCAGTCCACGCACTCTTACGTCATCTGGCACACACATTGAGCTGTAGCGGAGACGTTGTGTTTCTCGTGCAAACAGTAGTGGTATTGCCTCCAGACCACAGCCTATTGACTATAGAGAACAGAAACCATTTAAAACTAGACTAAATCACAATGTAAAGGAAGTGAAAGGCAATCTATTTTTTTCAGAGTAAGCAGACAAGATTAAACAAACCAACCTTGTCAAAAACCCCTTTTGCGGCCAGAAGAGTGCCTCTAGCCTGAATGTTAATCTGAAGAGTGCTCTGGATATGAGGCATCAGGAGCTGAAAAACAGAAGTGCAATTCATAAGTTTAGCAGCTAAAGTATTCAGTCTACTAAATGAGACCCAACTCCATAAAAGTATCAAAATCAATGAACCATGGAAGCCCTTAAAGCAAACTAAATTAAAAGCAGTGAGAATTTGTTTTTTTTAAACTCTAGTGCCTATCCAATATTGTACATGTCTATAACGAGAAAACAACAAAAAAAAAAACATTTAAATGTTTTGTGTTTACTATTGAAGCCCGAAACTATAAAATAAGTGAAATTATAACAGTCATAATTATATGGAAGCCCATTTTAAACACAATTTAAAAAATAATAATAATTATGAGATACTAAGTCATAACTAATGTTGTAAAAAGTCTAAACTATAACATGCACAATTATGACTTACCAAAGCATGATTGTTTTTCTGATGTGGCATAAAATGTCTCAATTATGTAATAAAGTGTGGATTTTTGGTTAACTTTGAGTCATAATTGCAAAATACCATAATTTCATGTCTTTTTAATGTGATAATTATGACTTGGAGATAATTGATACTACTGTAATTATGAGATCCTGTTAACTAGTTGCTGATTGGCATGCCTATTAACAGGCGGTTTATTAGTTCTTATAAAGCACATATTCTGAGTGACCATATTCTAGATCCCCAGTCCTACCCAATACCTAAACTTAACTACCTTACTAATTATTAATATGCAGGAAATTAGGAGTTTGAGGCAAAAGTCATAGTTAGTTAATGGCGAGAGTTGGATCTTGAAATAAAGTGACCAGAATTACTATTTACCAAAGCATGTTTTTTTGGGCTTCCATATTTTCCTTCTCAAAAGAATTACGAAATCACCCTTGTCCTTCAGGACTGCTTACACCACAAGAAAAACAAGTAAATGGTGCCCCCTAATAGTCAAAGTCAACACTGCATGGTTCTGTATCTGAGCTGAACTTGGTTGCTACCTGGTGTAGAGGATGAATCTCTGGCAGCTGTCTGAGCGTGGCAGTACAGTACACCTCACCAAAGAGATGAGTGCGCAAGAAATGGGAAAGTAGCTGGTAAACCTGGAAATCTGAATTACGGACCCACATCTTTGCCAACAACCAATCCGGTGCGGAATCAGAGGGCAAGAAAACAGGATTCTGTGGACCAGGAGCCTGTTGAAGCTAAAATATTAAGATTTGGGTCTTGAATTCGGCAATCAAAGATAAAGAGATTTTTATGCAACTAATCAGAGATTGGTGACAATTACAATTGAAAAGTGATAAAAAATAAATTGTACTTGTATGGCAATGGGCTTTAGTTCTCCTTGTTGGCTGTAATGCAGCAGGCATAAAGGAGCAGCCAAGTAGGTCTGTTTGTCATTGATAGTATTTGCCGGCAGCTGATCCAGTACTTCATAATCCAAAAGATACACATGTCCTCTCTGTGCAATGTACATTACGTAGTTACATAATTATGTTCTGGTAAAAATGCTCTGTAATCTCACACTTGCTCGTACCTCCATCTCCTGTTCCAGTGAGAAGTCCTCTGGTAAAAAAAGTCTGACCATCTCTGAAGTGACAGACAGGTTAGGTGGCAGGTTATGGATCTGTCTGATACACAGAGGATTGCAACCATTAAGGCACTGATATCCGAAGAATGCATCCTCTTGCCAATGAGCCTGAACATATTCTATAAGAAAAAAAAAAAAAAAAAAAAATTACATAATCATCATCATCATTTCCTTTAAATTTATTGCAAATTAAATTGTATTTGTTTAGCATACTGGAAATTGTGCTCTCCCTTCCATTGAAAAGAAAGAATGTCTCAAGTTCCCGTAGGCTGCTCCAAGATGTTCTTCTTTCAATTAAACTCCCTATGTAGTGCACATTGTTAACTGGGCTAAAAGACAAGAAGAGTGACAACATTTCATTGTCAAATTCAGTTCATATGACAAGAATAAAATTAATATTAATCTAGTTTGCTTTTGAAAAGCCAAATCATTACCGTTGACGGATGAAACTCAAGTTTGGTCCAAGATCCGTAACACTGGTCATGTCTACACAGTGAGGACCACCTTCAACAAATGTGCCCCACCTACAGAAAAACAACAGCATCTTTGTTTTTGTCCCATCTTTTTTTCCCCCAGTTAATAAACTAAATATAGCTGCAAGCAGCAATTAAGGGGTCAAGCACAACAGAGGTAACATGAAGAGCTAAGGAGCTGTCTTTAATTACTTGGTAAAGACCAGGGTTCTCCGACCCTGCTCCTGGAGAGCTACCTTCCAGCAGACTTAAGTTCCAACCCTGCTTCAACACCTGTCTGTGATTAAATAGCCCTGAACACCTTGATTATCTGGTTCAGGTGTATGTGATTCGGGCTGAAGCTGAACTCTGCAGTATGGTAGCTCTCCAGGAACAGGGTGGAGACCATTGTTAAAGCATTTTACTACCAACTTAATTTTTGACCAAAGTGCTCAGAAGTTAAGCAGAAATTTAAATTCTTAGTTATACTGTATCTGACATCTTATCATTTTATATTTATTATTTTTGTGATTGCTGCTCACGTCACCATGTTCAACCTGTTTGCACATTCCCCCTCCCGTACAGTCATGCTTATCTTAATATTTAATTCTACAGCATACTGTCATGCACATTCTCTTATACTTTATATTCTGTGCTTTCTATCTTATTTTTTATTTATTTTATTTTATGCATACTTCCCTTGTGTTGTATTCTACAATATTTGCACCGTCCATGGAGCGGACCTGATTCACATTTCACTGCTGGTTATACAATCTCTGTATAGTCGTGTATGTGACAAATAAAACTTGAAATTCTTTGTATCTTTTGACCAGCAGGTGGCACTGTGCCAAAACTACTCATCCTCAGGTCATACTTGGTATAATGCATACCAAGTTTGCTCAGAACTTTTTGCCAGCATTGTCTGCAGATGATCAGAGCCAATTTTGATAAATCATACTAACTTTCTAGGTCGCACGAATTTGAAAGTAGATTTTTCGCATAATTCAAAATTTCAAAACCTCTTGACTCGTAGGCAGTTTGAGTTAGAGACTTGCTATGGTTAATATTGAGACTGTCCTCCATCTGTGTGCCAAATTTCATAACGTGTGCCAAATTTCATAGCTTTCCCACAAGCGGTTCTATGGGCTGCCCTAGACTTCCAGAGTAAAAGAAAAAGAAAACCGATACGAGTAAAAAAAAGTTTTACCTGATAAACTGTTGTTTATGTTGGAGATCCCTCTCCCTGTGATTGATTAAGACCTCTAATGTTTCCTTTTTCAGACATACTAACGAAGAGAAAAATCATAATTTTGATATGAAGTCCAGAAAATAATAAGGATATTACCTAATTAACAAGTGTGAAGGAACGGTAAAAAACCCAAACCCCTCACCTTTCTCATTCCGAAGCTCAATGCAACCATCTTCTGTCCGGATCCATTTATGACAAGGAAAAACCTCCACCTCGGGATCTTCAGAACTCCGTCTCACCTGCACATCCTGACAGTGCCAATCCAGATCCGGAAAGCCAGGCTGAGCCTCAAGATGGAGTCTTAACAGAACCACTATGCCAACTTCCTCTTTAGGCTTGATGACAACTGTATAGGCCTGTCCCAAAAAGAAAAACACCACATTTGCATGTGTACCTGCAAGATAGGGTCATGGTCAATAAGAACGCTACCATAGTGACTGACTCTGTTCTTCTGTTATCTAACAGTCATTTGATATATTATATCCTAGGCAGGTTTAGAAAGGGGTTAAAGTGCCTCAGCAAACACTGTAGTGTCCTGTAGCTGTTAGAGGCTGTATGCTGTGAATCAAGAGAAATGTAGTGAACAAAATAGTTGTTTTCTCCTCTCGGTGTGGGTATAATTACATTGGTTTAAGGGTTTAATGTTGTTAAGTGCTTGCTGAACATTGTGACACATTAGGCCCTTTTACACAGTAATACCAGTAAATTGCCATAAAATTACCTGAACGACTTTACCAGTAAATTCAAAAATGTGCTGTTCACACAGGTAACAACGTTCCGTCTTTTTTCCGGAAAAGCACCATTCACACATAGATTTCAAATTACCGGTAAATTCTGTGACATCATTAACCAGAAACGACCTCTTAACGGCTGTGCCTCCCGGTGTTGTGTTTGTAAACATGAAGGGGTATACGTGGTCAGTGTTTTTGTTGATGTTTTCATTTTTGTATCAAACGTTCACATTCACGCAGCGATTTTGGCCCAGAGACAATTACACGACTTCAAAGCAAACTACACAGCGCGGAGTCAGTGTTGCCAGATTGGATAGATGATTTCCAGCCCAAAAGCTCACAAAAACTTTAACGGTCAAAATAATGTGATATAATGTAAATCAAGGTTGATAAGAGCCATTTTTAACTCCTTATAATGAAATGACGACAAAATATAAAGCTAGATAAATTTCCCATGGATCAAATCGGGGCAAATACATTAAAGAGAACGACCAAATGTGATTAAAATATGCAAGCAGACACTGTCAAAACGGCAATCAAGAAATTAACCGATACCCTCGAAAAACACATGCATCATTTTCAGTGTCAACAGAATTTAAATGCAAAAAAGTGCCTAATATAAGTGATCGGAATAAGCAACGTAATTATAGGTATTTCACATTCGTTCATGCACACACCATGACAGTCAAAACTGTGTCATTCTGTATGATAATCCGACAATAAAAAAAATAAACCAACAACAACGCTCTTACCTTTGTGTCGCTCTATAATTTCACACAGAACTAAGTCTTTCGTGAAGTTCATATTGAACATAATGTAGAACTTTGCACAGTCAAAACTAACAAGTCCATCAGCTTTAAAGGATCCAATCTGGACCATTTAAAAGATAAAAGACAGGATCGTATAGATAAATATTTTGATTAAATAATTTAACTGTGCTCTGATTTTGGAGTTGCAGTGATATAGCCTTCATGTCATCTTCCTCAACAGGTGTAATTCACGTTTTGAGAGTTAAAACACTCCACTCTTTACCATCTAACATATATATATAGGCATTATGATCACTTACAGTTATACATTCAAAATAGATCCGTTATCGCGCTAAAAACCCGTCACTCATGAATCATCACGTCTGTCTGCTGATCCCTAGTGATAGGCTAAAAGTGCTGCCGCAAAGTCAACAACAGCACCAGTCTCTTTGCAGCGTGCGTGTGTGAACCCGCCCAATCTGGCAACACTGCACGGAGTAAATGCGGCGAATGTTATGATTGGCCCAGAGCCGCTGAATTTTTGAATTTCAACGGCTCTGGATTGGCCCAGAGTACGTCTTACATCACCGCGTTCTGAAATTGATACCGGTAATCTTCATTCTGCGTTCACAGTATCATTCCGGCAATTTACTGGTAATGTTACAACTTCTCATACCGGTAAATTGCCGGAACGAATTTACCGGTATTTTTGAAAAGGTCCTGTTCACACATGATCTCTTTACGGCAATTTTCCGGAAAAGTCTGTATGTGTGAAAGGGCTTACTGTCTATGTAAAGTGCGCTACTGTTCAACGGTAATATGTTTTGACAAAACATTTGAAGGACATGTTAAATTGATCAGAAGTGAGTGTAAAGACATTTAGGTTACACTTTACTTGAAGGGGTGTGCATAAGACTGACTCATGTCATGAATATGAAGGAGGGTTTCTGCATGTTTATGACAACTGTCATTAATAATGACATAACTGAGCAAATTATGCTTAAATCAAAGATGACATTGTTTGAGATGTTTTTGTTTGACCTAACCCATAATGTCATCTTTGTGATGTATTAGTTTTAGATACAAATAGGCACAATGTTGCTTTTTAATGTGGTTCAAAAATATTCCTTCATAAAGTAAGAGACAAATATTGTTTCTTAAAGTATTTTGTGTATGGGCTTCTGTTCTTATGACTGCATTGCATTTCTAAACAGATAAACCTGTAAACACTGTTAAATGACTTAATTTAATCTGTGTTATGTGATGTCTTCTCAAAATAGGGGATTGTCTTACTGAGCCTGGCAAGAGAAAGTGCTTCACTTTGACTGGAGGACTCTCACACAGAGAGCCAATCAAAGAGATCCAAACCCTGCCATACGTTCCTGACAGCGGAGATGCTGAGGTTCGAATGGTCACATGAAAGCAGTCCATTTCTCAACCTAGAGTTCCCAAGTATTAAAAGGAGTTGCCTATAAATGAAAATAAATCATTGTGAACTGGAAACAACCAGACCTTTACTATATAAACACTCAAGACTGCATGGCAGTCCATTTCTGGCTAAACTAGAAAGGGACATGGCAAAACAATATGCCAATGAAGCAGCAAACAAACAAATTGAAAAGCAAAGGTATGAATATAAAATAGGAAAATTATTTGTGGAGGTAAAAGAAAAATTCAAATGTTATCAACTGATAGCATGTTACATCCATTGCCAACTAGAAAATAAAAGAGATACTTCACTGAATTTTCCAAAACAGCAGGTATTTGTTCCATAATCATTCATGCAAGTGCATGAATCAAAACCCCAGAGTGTAGAATAGATTTACACATATACATGTTACATTAATAAATCTAGATTCTCATTTCTCTATATGCTTTGTTACTTTTCTCCTTTTTAATCCCTCATTGTGACCTTCAGAAAATGTTAACACTCTTATGGTCGTTATTTGCAAACGTTTGCATATAGAAGTGAAAAAAATCAACATGCCATATTTGAATTGTGTATTTTGTCAAATGATAGGCTATAGCATTTACAACTACTTCACATCTGAAAATTACAACATAATTCACACATTTTTTGTGTTTAAATGTTATTTGAAACAGCCGACTTAATGGCTATACATACACACCAGAAAACAAGATCTCATTGGATTATTACAAATTTTAGTGCTTTTCTTCTCATCGGTGCATTATTTTTCAAACTAAATCTGGTAGCGGTAACATGACACGGTCAGTCAAAAAACACCACAAGACAATGAAAGTGAAAGTGAAAGTAGAAGTGCATTAACTTACCTTCCCAGTATTTTCACTGAAGATGTGAGCTTTGTTGAGGTGTTATTGGTATTTTTGGTGTCAACCAGTGGTTCCAAACCTGTCCTGGAGTACCCCCTGCACTGCACTGCCCTGCACCTTTTGTATGTCTCCCTTATCTAACACACCTGATTCCACTCATCAGCTCATTAGTAGAGATTGCAAGAACTAAATTGGGTGTGTCTGATTAGAGAGACATACACAATGTGCAGGACAGGTTTGGGAACCACTGGTGTAGACCTATTCTGAAGTGGCGTGCATATGTGCTGTAGTTACATATTACCTCTGTCATTTCATTTAAATGCATTTTAAAATGTACACTGGATCATCAAATAATGATGTACGTACATACTTATTTTTTGACAAATGTGGTCTAAATATAAAGGCTATATATTTTTTTTAATTATAGAAATCAGTGAATATATATATATATATATATGTATATATACACCACACATACATATACAATATATTTAAATATATATATATATATATATTTTATTTTTTTCCCATTTCTTATTTGCACGTCAGACCTGTACACACACGATTGTCTGTATTGCATAGTGTTTTTGCTATTTGTACATTGCCTATTTGTATATTTATATATTGTTCTTTTGTTGTCTGTGTCCTGTCCTGTTGCTGTCTTTCTGTTGCACTGTGGAGCTTTGTCACTAAAACAACTTCCTCGTATGTGTAAACATATCTGGCCAATAAAGCTCATTCTGATTCTAATATATAATAGTATGAAATGCGGAGCTCAAAAACACAACATTGCCTGACCGGGAATCGAACTCTGGCCACGGCAATGAAAGCACCAAATCCTAACCACTAAACCACCAGGGACACACGTACATATTGGAACATTGATTGAGTGATGGAATAATTTGAGTCACACTTAAGTTAAATGATCAATTATGGCCCGGTTTCATAGACAGGGCTTAGACAAAGCCAGGATTAGGCCATAGTTCAATTAGGACATTTAAGTAATTTTTATAAACATGCCTTAGAAAAAACATTACTGGTGTGCATCTTAAGACAAAACAAAGGCACTGACATGTTTTAAGATCAGTCAGTGCAAGTTTCTTTCAGTTGAAACAGCTCAGACTTACATTTTAGTCTAGGACTAGGCTTAAGCCTTGTCTGTGAAACCAGAGGTAAGTGTTTCCAAAACCATAGAATCTGTAAAATATTTGTCCTATGAAAAAGAACACAGCACTCGTGAAGCAATTTGTAATTTTCAGTTGTTTTATTAAATTATATAAGCACTTTTTAAGATTATTAAATACTGATCCAAAATAATAAATATAAAGAAAAATAGAATTCTGACAATATATACATATTACAATCGCACACTGAAAAATAAACAAATCAAAATATACAGTATATACTATGGCAAGCCGTTTTGACTTATATTCCTTCTCAGGATATGAATTCTTGATATCAACAATTACATTTTTACTAGTTAAAATGTTAATTCTTGATATCAGGAATTACATTTCCACTAGTAAAAATGGCTATTTTTGATATCAGCAATTACATTTCCACTAGTAACAATGTTAATTCTTCATATCAACAATTCAATTTTCACTAGTTAAAATGCTAATTCTTGATATCAAGAATTAATTTCTTACTAGTTGAAATTCCAATTTCACATATCAGAAATACAATTCTTACTATGGCAAGCCATTTTGACTTTTATTTCTTCTCAGGATATGTTTTTTTGATATCAACAATTTAATTTTCACTAGTTAAAATGTTAATTTTTGATATCAGGAATTGTATTTCTACTAGTAACAATTGTAATTTTTGATATCAGCAATACATTTCCACTAGTAACAATGTTAATTCTTGATATCAACAATTACATTTTCACTAGTTAAAATGCCAATTATTGTTATCAACAATTGCATTTCAACTAGTAAAAAATATTATTCTTGATATCATGGGAATGGCAATAGGCAAGCTGTTTTGACTTTTATTCCTTCTCAGGATATGACTTCTTGAGATCAACAATTATATTTCTACTAGTAAAAACTATCTTTTTTGATATCTGTAATTGTATTTTAACTAGTTAAATGTCACCATAGGCTGCCATTCAAAATCAATTGTTGATATCAACAACTTAGTTCTTGATATCAACAACTTAGTTCTTGATATCAACAACTTAATTCTTGATATCAACAACTTAGTTCTTGATATCAACAACTTAATTCTTGATATCAACAACTTAGTTCTTGATATCAACAATGTAATTCTTGATATCAACAATAAAGTTGTTGATATCAAGAATTAAGTTTTTGATATCAAGAAATGCCATTTTTACTAGTAGGAATAGCTATGGTAATGAGATCATGAATATTAATGAGGTCTTCCCTCTTTTTAGCTTCAGCACTAGCCAAAGATGGCGGAAGAACATCCATGCGCAGAAACGGCTCCTTTTTTATTTATTTGTTTTGTCAATGAAACATGAAAATTATATAATGGCTGGATTTATTTATTTATTTTTGTTAATTAAAAAAAAAGTAATTTTATTAATATTCCTTTTTATTGGCCACCAAGTCCTTCGGATAGCCTAATTAAAGGAAAAATGACCAAGGCATAGGCTACATCATATAAAAAATAAAACCAAAATGAATAATATAGAAAAATAACTTCATGTCGCTTTTTCATATGTTTATTTTTTGTTTCATTACACTTTCTTCTAATACATCAAATAAAAAATACAACCAAAACGAAAAATAAAACGGATAATAATGCGTCATAGAACGTTAGTAGGCCTACTTTTTTTTTTTTTATATCATTGTATTTAGGCTATATTGCGTGCCCAAATTCCTGAGGGCATTTCTCTTTGTTTATAGGCGGGTGCGTTTTTTTATTTTTATTTTACTGTATGCTACATTAGGATGTATTATTATGTACACCGACACGTTTGATGAGCCGACATAAGGGCCTTTGGCACAGCTTTAGTTCCAGAACTAAAAGTATAGCTATATATATATATATATACAGGGACGGTGCCAGAGAATGTTGAACGGTGCTGAGGGGGGTGCTAGATCAATGACGGGGGGAGTTGGGCAATTAATAGTAAATATGACCAAAACAGGTTGTTATTATTATTATTTTTATTATCACTCTTAGCCTACTGCATGGGGGCGCGCACGCAATTATTTTTATTTATTTATATTTTCCTGCGGAAAGAGCTTATACTCCCGTCATTTTTGGATGTGCTTTCTGTCGTATCATGCAGTCTCCGTGACTGGAGCGCGTCACAACAATGAACCAGCTCACAGACATAAGAAATAAATCTGCAGAAAGCTTGAAAACCAATTATAATAAAAAAACAAACAAATCTTCTCTGATTATGTAGTCCGTATAGGTGCATTTCTCTATTAAAGGCACGTCCACTGCGGATATGGCGAGCCTGAGAAAGCACTAGGTTAATAATAAATAATTAAAATGTATTTTTCCCCGATGCATTCATAATCATTACTTTAGTCGGTGCTTTGCGGCAAGCGTTATGCGTGCGTTTGAGCGCGGAATAATACGCCTAAATGCCTAAATAATAGGCATAAATAATAACCTAAATGGTTATTATACTATCAATTTAATATAAACGTGCGAATAGTTGACTAGAAAAATTTTTAGTCGGGCAGGCCAACAGTAGGCTACTACTTGGCACAAGGAACCGATCCATTTTTAAAATAAAATGCTGACATTACGTGCGACTGCAAATCACGTTATTGCATTGCAGTATTTATGCATGTGTTTAATGAGTCAAATGTTTTTATTTTATTTCATTTTTTATGGGGGTGCTATGGGGGTTCTTTGGTTTTTCTTGGGGGTGCTGGAGCACCTGCTAGCCCCTTCCTAGCGCCGCCCATGTATATATAGGCCTATACAGGGCTTGAATTGAGGGGGGATGCGGGGGGATTGCATCCCCCTGGTGAAAAAAAAGGACAAAAAGCATCCCCTCTGTAAAACCACCATCCCCCCTAACCATCCCCCTTGGATTATTCATTATTAATTACGTAAAAATGATCATGCACATTACATGTTAAAATTCTCTACTTATGATCATTTACGAACTAAATAACGGCGATTGGCCAAGCTGCGCACAAGCGGAAGCAATTGTTTTCGTTATTTTTAGCGCAAAATGGTTCAAACGCAACTTTTGAAGTTTTTAAAAAGAAGACAACAGAAGGTATGATTTTAGACATTCTCCTGACATAATGTAGGGACTGAGAGACGATAGGAGAGCTGACATTATCCAACTTAGAGAAAAAAAAAAAAAACATTCCAAAAGCATTCACTGCGCGATGAAGCCCGTTAGAATTAAGTATGTGGAAACTATCCAAAATTCTGCTAATTTGAAAGCTATGAAAACTGTATCTCTGTATTCATCCTTTGTGTCTTCTTAAGATGTAATTTTATTACCTTATTTTTTTGTTAACCCTGGCAAGTCTGAGTGTATATTCTGGATTTTTTTTATTTATTTATTTTTATTTATTTTTTTGTCTTTGTGTATAATTGTAACTGTACTGTCGTAATGTGTGTACTGTTTAATAATAATAAAAAAGCCCATTAGAATACAGTTAGAATGCCCTTATAATTCCAGCAATGAAACAAAAAATACCCAGCTATGTGTTTTTACGTTTTTTATATTCATTGCACAAGCAATGTACTTTTCTGTATATCAGCACATGTTCGCAAGGCGCGAGCACAAATGTGGTATTAGTTTTATACAACAGCGCAGAGCAACAAGGTTTCATTCCGTGAATGAATCAGTTTTTGAACGAATCGAGTGAGCCAGTGATTCAACGATCCATTAAGATGGTCTCACTTGTTTCGTTTCTAATTGAATCAGCCGTTTTGAACGAATCGTTTGATTTGAATGATCCAGTAAGTCATTTATTGAAACAGGGACTTTCTGCCACCTACTGGCGGTTTTATTGTCATATTTATTTATCCATGACAGACATAAACCAGCCAAGGTGCCAGCACAACAACACATTCAGCAAAATATTGTTTAAATATCCATCCAGATTGACAATCTTCTCAGAGCTAGACGGTCCACTATCCGTACGATACCCAGAGCACCCTCTGACGGTCAGGAACCTATGCAGGTGGACACTTACCACATATCGTCAGAGGAGAGACAGCGTCGCGTCACTCAACACCTCTGTCTGTATTGCGGGGAACCCGGTCACATAAGAATCTCATGCCCCTCTCGACCCAATATTGATCCAGCCATCCGGGTGAGTGTAACTTTGTGTACCCTCAATAATGATCATTGCCTAACAGTTCCTGTTGCACTGGAGACCCCATCAGGTGTTGTACAACTACCAGCCATGATAGACTCTGGAGCAGCGGGAAATTTCATGTCAATGAACTTTGCTCAAGAACACGATATTTCCCTAATTCGTTGTCCTTCTCCCCTAGCAGTCGAGGCGGTCGACGGGCGCCCCCTGGGCACAGGCAAAATAACCCACCTGACATCACGACTCACGTTAACCACCGGCGCCCTTCATCATGAGGCAATACAGTTTTACATCATCCCCACGACACACGCACCAATCATTCTAGGCCTTCCCTGGCTACGCCGACACAATCCAAGCATATCCTGGCGAGATTCTCAGACTACCAACTGGAGTACGAACTGTTTCACCCAATGTATATCCCAGGTTAAACCTCTAGTCTGTCAGACGGTTTCTGTGAACGAACCAGACGTGGATACTCAGTCACTACCCAGCGTCTATCATGATTTGATAATAGCCTTCAGTAAGGCTATTATCAATGTGTTGATGTATTGATCGAGGGACTTCCCTTCATCGCGGCATGCTAGCTCAGTCTGAAGATCATAATTCAGCCCCTTTCTGTAGTGCACCTTTAAGGGATCCTCTGTCCATGTTGTCTGGGCGGCAAGTGTGCGAAAGGCAAGGGCATATTCGGCTGCTGATCTTCTTCCCTGTGATAATGTCATAAGAAGTTCATCGGGACTCCTCCCATCCTTGGGATGATCAAACACTTCTCGAAAGCGTTGCTGAAACTCCTCGAATGTGCGAAATGGGGACCTGCCGCCTCTCCAGACCGCTGTCATCCATTCCAGCGCACTTCCGGTAAGCAGAGAGCTAACGAACGAGATCTTTCCCTCCTCGGTGGCATACAGAGCGGGTTGTTGGTTCACGAACAGGGTGCATTGAAGGAGAAAGCCTCTGCAGTGAGTGGGATTACCATCATACTTATCCGGAAACGCTAATCTGGGATTCACGCTGGTGGATTGAGTCGGTGGGACCGCCATGTTGATACTGGGTGGCGAAGCCGGAGGCGATGATGCCGGTATTTGCAAATTCTGAAGAGTCTTCACCAGCTCCTCGGTGAGAGAGGTAAGTTTTTGAAGCTGTTGGTGGTGAACGGCCAATTGCTGAGCTTGTGATGATACCTCTGATGATAGCTGGTAGATAGCTGCTGGATCATGTCGAGGCGAAGTCTTCTGTAATGATTCACTACCAGATCCGGGATCCATTTGCAGCTTTAGTGAAAAACACAGAGTTAATTCACAGGTAAACTCACTGAGCAGGTATTTCAGGGGATATGACAGAGACAGTATCGTAAGACAGTTCAAGGGTCGAGGCAGGCGGCTATCCAGAGCAGTGGTCAGAGTACAGAGCAAGGGTCAAAAGGTAGGCGGCAATCCAACAGAGAAACTAGAAACAGGCAAGGTCACAACGTAAGGCAGTCCAGAAATGTAATAATAACGCTCAGTAATGTCAGCTAGGCAAAACAAGACTTCGCACTGAACCAGCATTGGGTGGCTGGTTAAATAGTCCAGGTAATGAGTTACAGGTGTTGCTGATGATCAGTGCCAGGTACGGGGCTGCTGGGAAATGTAGTTTAAACTAATACTCGGGTGACGGTTCCCGTCGATGTCCCGAAGAGGGAGCCGTAGGAGCGCTCTGTGTGACACACTCCGACCTTACAGCGCACACAGACATGAAGGACATACTCGCATACAAGCGCGTACACGCCCGCACATATCTTATTCATATGAGCATCACACGCAGCAAGCAGCATTAGCTACACACACACATCTATGGGCGCACTGAGATTTGTCACATGGAATGTGAATGGAGCTGGCTCCAGAGAAAAGAAGTTAAAAATATTTAGCCAGCTTAAAAAACTACAGGCAGACATTGTTTTATTACAAGAGACTCATAGACCTGCCACAGCTACAGATCAACTTAAAACAACTGAGTTTCCTAATGTATTCTCAGCCTGCTATAACTCTAGGCAAAGGGGGGTAGCAATTTTAATACATAAAAATGTTAATTTCACAGTACTCAACACAGTTATAGATCCAGAAGGTAGATTTATAATCATTAAATTATCTATATTTGACAAAAAGTTATGTATTGTTAGTATATATGGTCCAAATGTTGATGACCCCTCTTTCTTTCACGTTTTTTTTACCGCACTCTCTGAACACCTCGATTGTGCACTTGTTATTGGGGGAGACCTCAACTTTGGACTAAATAAAGAAATGGACAGGCTGAGTACAGCTGGAACTCAGCACAATTGGGAATCCACAAATATAGTTAAACAGTACATGAGCGACTATGGACTTTGCGATGCATGGCGCTCTTTTCACCCCAACCGTAAGGAATATACTTTCTTCTCACATGTCCATCACTCTTACTCTCGTCTGGATTATTTCTTAGTCAGCAGCTCACTGCTGAGTGACATTTCAGACACAGAGATAAACCCTATAGCTGTCAGCGATCACGCTCCTGTTTCTTTAACTCTAGTAAATAAGAGGGCCACTCCACCAAGTAATAACTGGAGATTCAATACATCATTGCTTAAAGACGACGATTTTATTAAATATTTTAAAGAAGAATGGGCTTTATATTTAGACTATAATGACCTGCCTGGAACATCAGCATCTGTTCTCTGGGAAGCAGGCAAAGCTGTGATGAGAGGTAGAATAATCTCATTCTCATCGCATAAAAAGAAAAGAGAAAATAAATGTATTCAGGAATTAGAAGAAACCATAAAAACTTTAGAAGAAGCCTACGTATCCTCCCAGGAACAGGAAATGCTGAAAAAAATATGTAAAGCAAAACTAGAATTAAATGAAATTATTAATAAAAAAACTAAATTCTTAGCACAAAGACTTCGCTGGCAAGAATTTGAATATGGTAACAAATCAGGTCAATTCCTAGCGAACCAGTTAAAAATAAATAAAGAAAAAACAACTATATGTGCTGTTAAAGATTTAACTGGGGATACAGTATATGACCCTGAAAGAATAAACAACACTTTCAGGGATTTTTACAAATCTTTATATTCTCCACAGATAAACCCATCTAAAGACGAAATTGACCAATTTCTTGACAATATAACTCTTCCGAAATTATCAGACAATCAAGCGATGGCATTGGATTCTCCACTGACATCAGATGAACTTCAGGAAGCCTTGAACAGTATGCCCAATAAAAAGGCTCCAGGTCCAGATGGCTTTCCAGTAGAATTCTATAAAGAATTCTGGGCTATTCTGGCACCAACATTCTACAGAATGTTGCAGGAAACCAAAAAAATGGCAGACTTCCACCAAATATGAATTCTGCCAACATTAGTCTTTTGCTAAAACCAGGCAAAGACCCTGTATTGCCTACCAGCTATCGTCCAATATCCCTTATTAATGTGGACACTAAAATAATCTGCAAAGCTATCTCAAAAAGAATAGAGAAGATAACCCCTCTCATAATTCATTCCGACCAAACTGGCTTCATAAAAGGGAGGCACTCCTCAACAAATACACGTAGGTTACTTAACTTGATAGACTATTCATGCAATAGAAACCTTCAAATTACAATATTGTCTTTAGATGCAGAAAAAGCTTTTGATAGGGTTAACTGGAATTTTCTATTTGCAACTTTACACAAATTTGGTTTTGGAAACTCTTTCATAAACTGGTTAAAAATATTATATAACTCTCCAATAGCATGTGTCAGGACAAATGCCCAAACGTCCTCTAGCTTCTATCTTAAGAGGGGCACCAGGCAGGGATGCCCCCTCTCCCCCTCACTGTTTGCAATTTTTATTGAACCACTAGCAGCAGCAATTAGACAGGCAACAGTGATTAAAGGCATTAAATGCAAGAATGTAGAACATAAAGTTAGTCTTTACGCAGATGATGTGTTACTTTTTCTTCAGCATTCACAAACCACTCTCTCTGAGGTAATTACATTAATAAACTCTTTCTCAAGAGTCTCAGATTATTCAATAAACTGGTTAAAATCAACAGTTCTTCCAATTAATTGCTTCTTCCAGAATTCTTCCACTCCACTGCAATCTGGAAATATTAAATATTTAGGTATTAATGTTTCTCCTAGGCTAGCAGATTTGATTAAATTAAACCACATCCCACTTTTAAAGAAGGTAGTAGATGATCTAACCAGATGGAGGTATCTACCCATATCATTCATGGGAAGAGTCGCCTCAATAAAAATGATGGTTTTGCCAATAATTCATTATTTATTTGCAATGATCCCGAGCAAACCACCACCTGATTGGTTTAGATCTCTGGACTCCTCTATCTCTAAATTCCTTTGGAAAGATAAACCCCCGCGTATTAGCTTAAAAACGCTGCAAAAGACCAAGGATAAAGGAGGACTAGATCTACCTAACTTTCACCACTATTTCTTAGCCAACAGGCTTCAACACATTTCAGGGTGGTTAAAACACACCCTCTTAGATGAGCCTTGGCTAGATGTAGAACAGGCATTATGCAATAATATAGAGATTTCGGATCTGCCATTCATTAGCTCGATCAGCAAACGACACGTATACTTCAAAAGCATCAGTATCAGCTCTTCTCTGACAGCATGGTGGGAGTTTCTAAAAATGACGGAGTCTTCACTAATCCCATGCAAACGTACCCCCATCTGGAACAATCCGGACATATTGCTAAACAACAATATGATAAACTTCAAAGATTGGAGTTGTAAAGGTATTAAATACCTGGAACATATATTCGAAGGGACAGACTTTATTCCCTTTGACAAATTAGTTAAACAATATGGGATTAATAAACACAGATTTTTAGAATATCAACAAATTAAATCTATTGTAAAAAGGAAATTTAAGTCTAATCATATCAATTTACAAATACCACCAAGTGTGGCAGAATTTCTTAATCTCAAAACCCCCAAATTAATGTCTAAAATATACAGGGCACTTTCCAAAATAGATGAATCAGTATCACTTCCTATTGCAAAATGGGAGGCAGATCTATCAGTAAACTGGGACCATAATTTCTGGTCTCAGATATGTTTAAAAACCTTTGAACTGATTAGAAATCCTGGTTTACAATTAATACAATACAAAATCCTGCATAGAGTGCACTACACAGGTCATCGGATGTTCAGGATGGGTTTTACAGCTTCTAACAACTGCTCACACTGTAAAGGCAATACACCTGACAATTATATCCACGCTCTATGGTTCTGTCCACCTGTTCAGAGGTACTGGTACAGGATTTGTGAAGACTTATCAAAGTGTCTTAAATGTAATATTCCAGCCTTTCCTTTAGTCTGCTTGTTGGGCGACCTAGATGGTGTCACTACAGAAGGTAACACAATCCACATGGCTTTCACTGCCCTATGCATTGCTAAGAAGACTGTCCTCATGAACTGGAAAAATAAAAATAATCTTAATATCAACCAATATAGAGATTATTTGTGGGATTATATTAGTCTTGACACAGCTTCTGCTGCCACATTAGATCAATCTCTCTGGGCTCCTTTGATCAGCTCCATCACCTAGTGTGAGTGGGGGTCCCGATTCTGTCCGGCTGTGGTTTTTGTTGTTGGCGTGGGGTGGCGATATGGGCCTGGGGCATCTGGGGGTTCCCTGGGGATGGGTTTCTTGGGGGGTTCGGCGCTGGGGCTGCGGCCTTGGCCTGGATGGGGTATTGGTGACTCTTGGGTGCTGTTTTTCTGGCAGCTGCATGCGGCGCTGCTGGGGATGCCTGTGCCGGCGGACGTAGGTCTGTTCCGGGGTTGGTCTGGGGGGGGCTTGGGGTTCTGGGGGCGCTCTGCCTCCGGGTTGGGGTTACGGCTGGGCCTGGGGGGCTTGGGTCCTGGTTGGTGTGCCGCCGGGAGCATGGGTTGGTGCATGCGCTTGGGCCCGGCTCTGGTGTGGGGGTCTTCGATGCATCGGTGCCTCCGCGGGGGGGGGGGGGTCTAATAGAGGCGGGGTAAATGGGCTTTACCTGGGTGTCTTATTGTCTTATGTAGTCTGGGAGCTGACTGAATGATGGGGTGGGGTAGTTTTTCCTCTGCTGTGGGGTCTGGTGGGCCGCCCCGGGCTGCCATGGGCCCTGGTCTGGATGGGCCTGGGCCCCCCGCCCTGGGCAGATTTGGGTAACGGGGGTGCCTATGGGGGTCAGCGGGGGAGCTGGCTCCAGAGGGGGGGGTATTTTGCCCCCTCTGATGCTTTCCTCCCCATCCCTAAGGCTTCACTTCTCCCGCTCCATCACACCAACACAGAGGTAGGGTTTTGAGGTGCGGGTGCATCGCTGGGATGCGGGGGAGGTGGTACTCCTCTGTCTCCTCGTGGCCGCCTGCATCTCAATCACACATTACAGCTTAGACCTTCTCATTACTTACTGTCACATGACACATACATATAGGGCTTTGGGGATGGGCACACTGAATGGCATCCGGAGGGCGGTCTGTTCATTCAGCCTTCCCTCTGGTGCCAGTGCCCACTTCTCAATTTTAAGTTGCACATAGACATTGAGGGCTCTAGGGAGGGGACGAGCTGACACAAGTTTGTGGAGGGTGCCCCTCCCCTGTTTTAAAGCACCCCTGTTTTAAAGCACCTTAGAACAACACACACCAACAGTACATTTGAGCGGGTGGGGTGAAGCATGGGGTCTTTTTTTTTTTTTTTTTTTTCTCACACCCCTGTTCTCTGTTCTCTGTCTGGGGCCGGGGGCTGTGAGGATGAGCTGGTGCTTTCTCTGCTGCTGCGGGGACCGGGGTGGTCTTCCTGTCCCCACGCCGGAGCGAAGGGGGTTCAGCTCTGGGATCGGGCGCTGACTATCCCTCTGGGGGTGGTGGTGCCTGGATCTAGGAGTATAGAGTGCATATGGGGAGTGTGAGTGTCGGTATCGTGTCCATTTTTGTGTTTCTACATGTGGGGCGAGGGTGTGAATATTCGTTTGCGTGCATGAGGGTGGGAACGTATGCTTGTGTATATGTGTGCTTGTTCTTCTACGTCTATGTGTCAGGTCGGGCCTTAGACTCCACCTCACTCATCATCTTAGTCGACCCCCACCCCACCACCATGCCCTGCCGGTGGAGGATGCCGCCGGTGCATTGGTGGTTTCTCGCGCCGGGGCAGGATGCTCGGGTGGGCGCCGGCCCGCTCTCGGCGGTCGCTTGGCAGGGCCTGGCCCTACTGGCCTTGCTGGGCCCCGATTGGGGGGTGGGGGGCCTTTGGGTCTCCGGGCCCAGGGCCCGGTCTGCCCTGGTGTGGTCGGATGCCGGTGGAGCCTGCGGGCTTGCCGCCACGGCACCCTGGGGCGTCTACACTGTGGCTGTCGGAGGTCCCGCCTTCGGGCTCTCCTCTGCCCTTTTCTGGGTGGAAGCCGCGGTTGTCCCTGCGGTGGTTCTCCTGGGGGTGCCGTGCCCTGGGGGGCCCCCGGATGTTTGGGGCCCGGGTCTTTTCCATGCCTGCTTCATGCCTTGTGGGATGGCACTGTTGTTCCCTACACACACTATTAAACATTTACATGGAGGAACCTTATGAACACAAGCGCGCTCACACACACAGGTGTACACTCAAGCATTCACATTGGTGTAAAAACAGGTGCTCACAGACACACATTGTCTTGATCTGCTGTTGCTTCAAAACTTATTTTGTAATATTAGTTATGTGTGCTGCTCAATAACATTTAACATTTAGAATTTATTGTGATTCATACAGATGTTGGTTGTTGCTGCAGTCTCTCGGATGTTGTGTCTTCTGTTGTTTTCTTCTGTTGTTTTCTCTTTTTGTCAGCAGGTATCGAAGCAAATTGTCTGGTTTTGTTTTTTTTGTTTGTTTTATTTTATTTTTTTTTTTTTTTTTCTTCTTTCTTCTCTCTCTTGTTTTCTCTGTCCCCTGGTCTTGTCTGTCATAGTGTGGTTAAATAAAAGGGTATATAAAATTAAATTAATTAATTAAAAATAAAATAAATAAATAAATAAATAAAATAAATAAATAAATATAAAAAAAAAAGGCTGTGAATGATGATAGCATAGCCACACATACGTACTGTCATGTGTTATCTGTGTTACTGACAGGCCGAAAAAAAAAAAAAAAAAAAACAGTTGAAAAAGAATGTTTAGCTGTGAAATTGGCTTTGGATTCTTTTAGATCAGGGTGTCCAAACTCGGTCCTGGAGGGCCACTGTCCTGGGGTGCATTTCCCAAAAGCATCGTTAGCTAACTATTGTGGTCCCATTGAACTCTATTGGTAACGACTGAACTTGCGACCATAGTTGCTTTTGGGAAATGCACCCCCGCAGAGTTTTGCTAAAAAAAAACATCCTGGAAGTTTCTAGTATGGCTAGTTAGAGCTTGTTTAGCTGCTACTGGTGTGTTTAATTAGGGTTGGAGCTAAACTCTGCAGGACACCGGCCTTCCAGGACTGAGTTTGGACACCCCTGTTTTAGATACTATCTGGTGGGCAGAGAATTCACCCTAGAGACTGATAATCGGGCCTTAGCTTGGTTGGGCCACATGAGACACTAATATTATTAAACACCCATATTAAACACTGTTTTTTATCTGTGCAACCCTTTGACATTGAGATTTTATATCAGACTGGTCCTGAGAACTGTGCAGCTGATTTCCTCTCTAGGAGACCAATGGGACACCCTAAAAAAAGGGGGTGGAGATGTCACGAAGTCCGTGACCATGAGCAAACTGTGTGCACGTACCTCGTATCTCAGACATGCACTGCACGCAGCATTAACACGATCTGTTTGCCGGCACTGATATCATGTATACTCTGACTTGTGTAATGCCTGTGGATGTTTGGATGTATTATGTGTAGGGCTGCCATCGACTAAAGATTTTTCTGGTCGTTCATTTTAAGCATTAGTTGACTAATCGCACATTTATTAATAAACCATTTCAATCATTATAATGAGCCTTTAGTTGCCTACATTGCCTAATAAGCGCTCAAGCACACGCATAAAGCTTGCCACAGCACACCTCAGAAGTAATGATTATAAATGTGTTGGGAAAAACAGTCAGGAGACTGCATTAACATTTTAATATTTTTTTTGATAAACTAGTACTTTCTTTGGTTTCGGTTTCAGAGATGAAATCAGCGACACTGACTCGTCATCTCCACAGTAGTGATGCACCTTGTTTCATACGGATTACATAATCTTGTTTTCCATTTGAATTGGTTCATTTGAAAGTAGACATTTCACTCTCTATAGATATATTTTTAATGTCTGTAAGGCAAAGATATACACAGAGTTTTGCGCTCAAGTTCACAGAGACAGAGACGGCAGAAAGCACATACTGTTTGCTTTCATTATTTTACAAAAGCGCAACATTTTGTTGTTATTGTGAGTGCACACAAATAAATATAAAATGGCTGCCGGAGCTAGTATGGGGGTATAGTTGAGGAGATAGAAGTGTGTGGCTAGTGTCACGAATCCTGGCCATGAACCTTCCATCATTCACCACTAGAGGTCACTCTCCCACACATGGACTTTCACACAGTTACAGATCACTCCTAGACTACATTTCCCATCATTCACTGCACCCACACAGCTGTTCACAATCATCACGCTTACACCTGCAAACAATCTCACTTCACCATCACTCAATTACACACACTACATAACCCTGGAATTTCTCTCACACCCTGCCGAGTATTGTTTAGCCTAGCTACAGTCGACGCATTTACCAGTTTACCTAGTTCGAATTCCTGTGTTCTGATTCCTGCCCGTGTTCTTAGTTTATTCTCTTTGCCTAGCCCTCTGGATATTGTACGCCGATCGCCGACCCTCGCTTGCCCTTGGATTATTCTTGTGTCTTGCCCCTGCCATACCTGTTTGCTACTGCCCGACCCTGCCTGTATTGACCATGTTTAATAATAAAGCCTTGCAAATGGATCCGCCTGTCTCACGTCTCGTCAGCTCCATAACAGAATACTCGGCCCACAAAGGATCCAGCGGCTTTTCTAGTGGATATTGGCCAGGTATGGACATTGCAAGAATGTTGCTACACCTCAGGCAGGGCTTGCGACCACTTGAGGAGTATATACAAGAATACTTAGACCTCGCCCATTTTTCTGATCTGCCGGACTGTGTACTCATAGACTTCTTTTGTGAGGGCATTAATCAGCCGCTGAAATCACAGCTAACCCGTGAGAGTCCCCGTTCATCTCTCAGTCAGTTCCTGGACTATGCTTTGCTATGTGTTGGCTCTTCGTTTACTGTGGGGGTCGCGGAGGAACGAGACACCGCACCCAATTGTGTGAGATCACAGCTGCGCTAGAGCACGCTCACAAAATGGCGGCCACAACAACACCCCGTAGCGTCATTGCTGCCAGTCACAAGCCAAGTCAAGTCGCCGCTGATGTTAAAGAGCCAAGTCAAGCCACAGCCTATGTTAAAAAGCCAAGTCAAGTCGCCGCTGATGTTAAAGAACCAAGTCAAGTCACAGCCTATGTTAAAAAGCCAAGTCAAGTCGCCGCTGATGTTAAAGAACCAAGTCAAGTCACGGCCTATGTTAAAAAGCCCAGTCAAGCCACAGCCTATGTTAAAAAGCCAAGTCAAGTCGCCGCTGATGTTAAAGAGTCAAGTCAAGTCGCCGCTGATGTTAAAGAGTCAAGTCAAGTCACCGCTGATGTTAAAGAGTCAAGTCAAGTCACCGCTGATGTTAAAGAGTCAAGTCAAGTCACCGCTGATGTTAAAGAGTCAAGTCAAGTCACCGCTGATGTTAAAAAGCCAAGTCAAGTCACCGCTGATGTTAAGGAGTCAAGTCAGGTCACCGCTGATGTTGAAGAACCAAGTCAAGTCACAGCCTATGTTAAAAGGTCAAGTCAAGCTACAGTTGATCGTCACAAGTCAAGCCAAGCCACCAGTGATCTCCGTGAGTCAAGCTAAGCCACAGTTGATCGTCACAAGTCAAGCCAAAGCACAGTTGATCATCACAAGTCAAGCCAAGCCACAGTTGATCGTCACGAGTCCAACCAAAGCACAGTTGATCATCACAAGTCAAGCCAAGCCACCAGTGATCTCCGTGAGTCAAGCCAAGCCACAGTTGATCATCACGTGTCAAGCCAAGCCACCTGTGATCTCCGTGAGTCAAGCCAAGCCACATTTGATCGTCACAAGTCAAGCCAAAGCACAGTTGATCATCACAAGTCAAGCCAAGCCACAGTTGATCGTCACAAGTCCAACCAAAGCACAGTTGATCGTCACAAGTCAAGCCAAGCCACCAGTGATCTCCGTGAGGCAAGCCAAGCCACAGTTGATCGTCACAAGTCAAGCCAAAGCACAGTTGATCATCACAAATCAAGCCAAGCCACAGTTGATCGTCACGAGTCCAACCAAAGCACAGTTGATCATCACAAGTCAAGCCAAGCCACCAGTGATCTCCGTGAGTCAAGCCAAGCCACAGTTGATCATCACGTGTCAAGCCAAGCCACCTGTGATCTCCGTGAGTCAAGCCAAGCCACAGTTGATCGTCACGAGTCACGCCAAGCCACAGTTGATTGTCACGAGTCACACCACGTCTCAGCTCTCCAGCCAGAGTCACGCCACGTCACAGCTGACCAGCCAGAGTCACGCCACGTCACAGCTGACCAGCCAGAGTCACGCCACGTCACAGCTGACCAGCCAGAGTCACGCCACGTCACAGCTGACCAGCCAGAGTCTCGCCACGTCACAGCTGACCAGCCAGAGTCAGACCACGTCACAGCTCTTCAGCCAGAGCCTCTTCACGTCTCAGCTCCTCAGTCAGAGCCTCTTCACGTCTCAGCTCCTCAGTCAGAGCCTCTTCACGTCTCAGCTCCTCAGTCAGAGCCTCTTCACATCTCAGCTCCTCAGTCAGAGCCTCTTCACGTCTCAGCTCCTCAGCCAGAACTTCTTCACGTCTCAGCTTCTCAGCCAGAGCCTCTTCACGTCTCAGCTCCTCAGTCAGAGCCTCTTCACATCTCAGCTCCTCAGCCAGAACCTGTCCCACCCAGAGACTCAAGGTCAGTCCTTCAAGTTCTCCGGTTGATATCCAGCGTGAGGGATGCACAGCTGGTGTCTGTACGCACTGCTGGTATCCCCAAATCCACTCACTTCGGTCCTCCTGTTCCTGAACTGATTTCCCTGTCTGAAGCGCTTCCCATGATAGGGATCGCACTATGTTGCATTTGGGCCACATACACCACCACTGTACTGCCCCAGGGGAAGGCATCTGCCGCAGAACCTCCCCAAGCAGTGGTGCTCGCCTCAGCCCCTTACAAGGTGGTGGCGCCCAGCAATATACTCTCACCCGGTCATGGTACCCCCGTAGAACCTCCAGAGGTAGTGGCGTTAGCTGCAGAACCTCCAGAGGTGTCGGTGGTATCCTCCTATGAACTCTCACCCTGTCCTGTCACGGCTAAGAAGGCCGCCTGTGAGCTCTCATCCTGTCCTGTCACGGCTATGGAGGCCGTCTGTGAACTCTCGCCCTGCCCTGTCACGGCTAAGGAGGCTGTCTATGAACTCTTGCCCTGTCCTGACACAGCTAAGGAGGCCGCCTGTGAACTCTCGCCCTGTCCTGACACGGCTAAGGAGGCCGCCGGTGAACTCTCGCCCTGTCCTGGCACGGCCATGGAGGCCGCCTGTGATTCCCAGACCTGCTCTGCCACGGCTCCTGAGACCAGGATGGCTCTCCCTGTGTTGTCTGTCTCTGTTCTCCCAGTGTTGTCTGTCTCTGCTCTCCCTGTGTTGTTTGTCCTTGTGCTCCTCTGCTTGCAGGTTCTGTCATGGCTACCTGCCCAGTCTGCTTCCCTGCGGTGGTCTATGGTCCCGTCTGTTCCGCCCTGGTGGGCCCCAGGTCCATCTGCTCCGCCCTGGGGGGCTCTGGTCCCGTCTGCTCCGCCCTGGGGGGCTCTGGTCCCGTCTGCTCCGCCCTGGGGGGTTCTGGTCCCGTCTGCTCCGCCCTGGGGAGCTCTGGTCCCGTCTGCTCTGCCCTGGTGGGCTCCGGGTCCGTCTGCTCCGCCCTGGCGGGTTCTGGTCCCATCTGTTCCGCCCTGGGGGCTCCAGTTCCATCCTCTCCGCCCTGGCTTCCACATGGACCTGGCCCTCCGTCCCTCCCCCTGTTCCGCCTCCGCTCCACTGCCCACCTAGAATTGTTTAGGAGCGTCTGGAAGCCGCTCCTTGGGGGGGGCTATGTCACGAATCCTGGCCATGAACCTTCCATCATTCACCACTAGAGGTCACTCTCCCACACATGGACTTTCACACAGTTACAGATCACTCCTAGACTACATTTCCCATCATTCACTGCACCCACACAGCTGTTCACAATCATCACGCTTACACCTGCAAACAATCTCACTTCACCATCACTCAATTACACACACTACATAACCCTGGAATTTCTCTCACACCCTGCCGAGTATTGTTTAGCCTAGCTACAGTCGACGCGTTTACCAGTTTACCTAGTTCGAATTCCTGTGTTCTGATTCCTGCCCGTGTTCTTAGTTTATTCTCTTTGCCTAGCCCTCTGGATATTGTACGCCGATCGCCGACCCTCGCTTGCCCTTGGATTATTCTTGTGTCTTGCCCCTGCCATACCTGTTTGCTACTGCCCGACCCTGCCTGTATTGACCATGTTTAATAATAAAGCCTTGCAAATGGATCCGCCTGTCTCACGTCTCGTCAGCTCCATAACAGCTAGGAGGGTTTGTTATTCAGGGTATTTTGAAGATGATAACAACAGCTGTTGTGACTATTCTCAAACAAAGAGACTTGTAAATATCTTTTTTTTCTTAATTTATTAGTTTAATATTTATTTTTTTCTCTCTAGCTGTGGGATTATTCACTGTTATTATTCACTTTGTTATTAAATCAAATTTTTCCCATTCAGTGTTTTTCTACAATATCTGGCACAGCAGGTGGCAACGGTGGAAGGAGGGAAAACCAAAATTATTATCAATTATAATATTCGTGGCCCCAACAAAACTTGAACATCATTGTAAATGGACCTCGGGTGTTATGTAATTCCTCCATAAAATCTAATAATGTAATAATCATAAAGGTCATTTGATAATCTATAAATATAGCTTTATTTTACATAGGTTAAAAATATATATGTTATTGCATTTCTCCATCTTGTGTCTTTTTTTTCTTTTTGCTCCCCTGAAATTTGGCATAAAAATAAGTGGAAAGAATGATGTCTTGTAGACATAGCAGCAATTAAACAAACAAACATAATAAACAATTAAACTAAAAAAAGAAAGAAAGAAAGACCCAGTAATTATCAGGATAAGAAACTAAAATATTATTATCAATTATAATCATGATAATTTTGGCCCAAAATTACCTCCATCATCATTATAAATGGTAAAATAAATTATAAAATATAATATTATGTAATTGTCACACTCTGTGTTGGCGAGGAACGATGGAGATGAGGAATAGCAAACACAGTCTTTAATACAATCCAAACACAGGGTACATCCACACTGGAAATGGCAGGAAACACACAAACATAACGAGTAGACACGACAAAAACAGAACTCAAAGGCTAGGACTTAAATAGAAGGGATAATTGGAGAAACACAGGTGCATGGGTTATTAATCAAACTAAACGAGGACAGGAACATGACCAAATAGGGACAAACAGGAACAGAAACAGGGGCAAAACACGAGGTAGATAATGTGTGATCATAAAGGTAATTTGTTAATCTGTAACTGTAGGTTGGAGCAGCTATAAATGGTATAAAATTGATGTACCAGTCAATCAATTGATGCTTTTTGTCTAAAACAAGACTCGCCTGCTGTCACTTCTCTTGAATGTCAAATACTAAGTTCCACCTGCATTTTCACCTAAATTCCAGTGTAATATAGTTCACATGTCACAGATTTCTTAAATAAATTATGGAATAACATGGCATTATGCAAAATCTGCTTAAGTAAAATTAACAAATAAAACAAGTAACTTTAACTTGGGCACTAAAAGCTCATGTTTGCTTGCAATACTTTGTTTTGAGTACATTTTACTCAAACAGCTAACTAAAACCATGTTTTTAAAGTGTTTACTAAACATTAAAAAACGCTATATCTACATAATAAAAATAAGATGGTAGCCACTCAAATATTTGGCACACAAGACACACTGTCAGTATAACGTTCGATGGATTGTTTTTGAATATGAACATGCAGTATAATATTCGTGGCCCCAACAAAACTTGAACATCATTGTAAATGGACCTCGGGTGTTATGTAATTCCTCCATAAAATCTAATAATGTAATAATCATAAAGGTCATTTGATAATCTATAAATATAGCTTTATTTTACATAGGTTAAAAATATATATGTTATTGCATTTCTCCATCTTGTGTCTTTTTTTTCTTTTTGCTCCCCTGAAATTTGGCATAAAAATAAGTGGAAAGAATGATGTCTTGTAGACATAGCAGCAATTAAACAAACAAACATAATAAACAATTAAACTAAAAAAAGAAAGAAAGAAAGACCCAGTAATTATCAGGATAAGAAACTAAAATATTATTATCAATTATAATCATGATAATTTTGGCCCAAAATTACCTCCATCATCATTATAAATGGTAAAATAAATTATAAAATATAATATTATGTAATTGTCACACTCTGTGTTGGCGAGGAACGATGGAGATGAGGAATAGCAAACACAGTCTTTAATACAATCCAAACACAGGGTACATCCACACTGGAAATGGCAGGAAACACACAAACATAACGAGTAGACACGACAAAAACAGAACTCAAAGGCTAGGACTTAAATAGAAGGGATAATTGGAGAAACACAGGTGCATGGGTTATTAATCAAACTAAACGAGGACAGGAACATGACCAAATAGGGACAAACAGGAACAGAAACAGGGGCAAAACACGAGGTAGATAATGTGTGATCATAAAGGTAATTTGTTAATCTGTAACTGTAGGTTGGAGCAGCTATAAATGGTATAAAATTGATGTACCAGTCAATCAATTGATGCTTTTTGTCTAAAACAAGACTCGCCTGCTGTCACTTCTCTTGAATGTCAAATACTAAGTTCCACCTGCATTTTCACCTAAATTCCAGTGTAATATAGTTCACATGTCACAGATTTCTTAAATAAATTATGGAATAACATGGCATTATGCAAAATCTGCTTAAGTAAAATTAACAAATAAAACAAGTAACTTTAACTTGGGCACTAAAAGCTCATGTTTGCTTGCAATACTTTGTTTTGAGTACATTTTACTCAAACAGCTAACTAAAACCATGTTTTTAAAGTGTTTACTAAACATTAAAAAACGCTATATCTACATAATAAAAATAAGATGGTAGCCACTCAAATATTTGGCACACAAGACACACTGTCAGTATAACGTTCGATGGATTGTTTTTGAATATGAACATGACATTTTGAGTCAAAAATGACCTCCAGATGTCACAAAATGGCAAGTTGTTATACCTAACGACAAAAGCAGTCATAAAACTGTGTAAATACAGCTGGAAAACAGCAATCATATCAATTATTCATGCCCTGGTACATGATGGGAATGCAGTATCAGAAACGTTGAGTAGGATTTACTTAATTTTATTGCTATTTCCCACTTACGTACAAGCTTGAATTGGGTAATATAGAATTTACTTTGTTTTTTAAATTCTTGCCTGAACAAAGACTTTTCAGTAGTATTTACATCAGCACAGATTTATTTATTTTTATTTATTTTTTTTGTGAACAAATATAGCACAGAAAGATTTTTATCAGTGCAGGAGATAAAGAGCTGTCGGAGTGTATTCGTGCTCTCGGCTGGAGCTGTTAAACACAGGACAAGAGCTCTCACCTTACACAACCCTTCTCAGTTTTCATACCGTGAACACACAGGATCCACAATTAACACTTGCCAAGTACCAAAAAAGTTAATTTCGTTATCCCTAACACCTGTTTCAGTTCTCCTTAATTACGTTCCATGTGTTTAATAGTCCTGAGTTCCCCCTGAGTCTTTGTCCGTTCACTCGTCAATTTACGTTGTGTTCTCCCATTTGATTTTATTGTATTCTCATTTATTAAAACTAAGAAGTTTGACTCACCTCAAGTCTCTTGCGTCCCACAACACAGCGGCATGACAGTTGCTTATAAGCATGCATATTACTAGAATATTAGCCATTTATTAGTAGTAATTAAGCACATATTAATGCCTTTTTCTACATGACCTTATTCTACATCCCTAATCCTACCCAATACCTAAACCTACATTTCACTACTGATTATACCCTGTATGATTGTGTATGTGACAAATAAACAAGAACCTTGAACCTTGAACTTAACAACCTTACTAACTATTAATAAGCAGCAAATTAGGAATTTATTGAGGGAAAAGTCGTAGTAAATAGTGAATAAGTGTTCCCTATTCTGAAGTGTTACCCAATATATACTGTATATATATATATATATATATATATATTGAACGTAATAAAAATATAATAAAAAAATAAAGAAAAAAATAAGAAAGAAAGAAGGAAAGAAAGAAAGGAAGAAAGAAAGAAAGATCCAATAATTGTCAGGATGATAAACTTATAATTATTATCAACTTATAAATAACATTACTAAAAAGTTGCACATTTTTAAATGAAATTTATTTGATCTAAAAAAAGGGTAAAATCAGTAATATTGTGAAATATTATTAGAATTTAAAATTACTTGTTTTCTAAGTGAATATATAGTAAAATACAATTTATTTCTGTGATCAAAACTGTATTTTCAGCATCATTACTCCAGTCTTCAGTGTCACATGATCCTTCAGAAATCATTCTAATATGCTGATTTGCTGCTCAAGAAACATTTATTAATATTATCATTTACATTTACATTTACATTTAGTAATTTAGCAGACGCTTTTATCCAAATGAGGACAATAGAAGCAGTCAAAACCAACAAAAGAGCAACAACATGCAAGTGCTATGACAAGTCTTGGTTGGCCTAACGCAGTACACGTAGCAAGTTTTTTTTTTTTTTTAAAAAGAAAAACAAGCAGATAGAATATAGAAAAAAGAAATCTAGTGTTTTTTTTGTTTTTTTTTAAAGAGACAAGTAAATAGAATAGAAAAAAGAAAACTAGTGTTAGTGTTTCAAGAAAAGGTAGCAGTTAGAGAATAAATATGCATTTGATAGAGGGTCAAATGTGTGTGTGTGTGTGTGTGTGTTTTTTCATAAAAAAAGACAGATAGATAGATAGATAGATAGATAGATAGATAGATAGATAGATAGATAAAATAGAATTAGAATAGAGAGTGCTAGGCTTAGAGGGTAAAATAAAGATGGAAGAGATGTGTTTTTAGCTGTTTCTTGAAGATATCTAAGGACTGGGATTGAGTTGGGCAGGTCATTCCACCAGGAGGGAACAGTTAATGAAAAAGTCAGTGAAAGTGATTTTGTACCTCTTTGGGATGAACAATAAAGCGACGTTCACTTGCAGAACGCAAGCTTCTAGAGGCACATAGGTCTGAAGTACTGAATTTAGGTAAAGGGGTGCAGAGCCAGAGGTGGTTTTGTAGGCAAACATTAATGCCTTGAATTTTATGTGAGCAGCTATTGGTAGCCAGTGCAAACTGATAAACAGAGGTGTGAAGCAAAACATTCTTTTCGGTTCATTAAAGATTAATCTTGCAGCAGCATTTTGGATTAATTGGAGAGGTTTGATAGAATTGGCTGGAAGACCTACAAAGAGAGCATTGCAATAGTCAAGTCTGGACAGAACAAGAGTTGTCCAGACTGGAGTTGTGGTGCATGTTCTGAAAGAAAGGGCCTAATCTTCCTAATATTGTATAAAGCAAATCTGCAGGACCGGACAGTTTTAGCAATGTGCTCTGAGAAAGTCAGCTTATCATCAATCACAACTCCAAGGTTTCTGGCTGTTTTTGAAGGAGTTATGGTTGATGTGCCTAACTGGAAGGTGAAATTGTGATGAAGTGATGGATTTGCTGAAACTACAAGCAGTTCTGTCTTAGCTAGGTTGAGTTGAAGGTGATGATCCTTCATCCAGCAAGAAATGTCTGTTAGACAAGCTGAGATACGAGCAGCTATCGTTGGATCATCAGGATGGAATGAGAGGTAGAGTTGAGTGTCATCAACATAGCAGTGATATGAAAAGCCATGTTTCTGAATGACAGAACCTAGTGATGTCATGTAGAACTGAGCCCTGAGGCACCCCAGTAGTTAGATGTTGCGACTTGGACACCTCACCTCTCCAAGATACCTTGAAGGACCTATCTGAGAGGTAAGACTCAAACCACTGGAGAGTGGTTCCTGAGATGCCCTTTACCAATAGGGTTGACAGGAGGATCTGGTGGTTGACTATATCAAAAGCAGCGGACAGATCCAGCAAGATAAGTAATGAAGACTTGGAAGCCACTCTTGCAAGTCTTAGGACTTCAACAACTGAGAGCAAGGCAGTCTCGGTTGAATGTCCACTTCTGAAGCCAGACTGGTTACTGTCCAGGAGATTGTTCTGTGTGAGAAAGGCAGAGACTTGGTTGAACACAACTCGTTCAAGTGTTTTTGCAATGAAAGGTAGAAGGGAAACCGGTCTGTAGTTCTCTAAAAGAGTTGGCTTAAGAGTGGGTTTCTTAAGAAGCTGGGTTATACGAACCTGCTTAAATGCTGAGGGAAAAACTCCAGTGTGAAGGGATGTGTTAACGATGTGAGTGAGTGCAGGTACAACTGCAGGAGAAATGGCTTGAAGGAGATGAGATGGAATAGGATCAAGCGGACAAGTAGTAGGATGACTGGATAGGATGAGTTTAGCGACTTCTGCTTTAGAGAGTGGAGAGAAGGATGTGAACGAGTGCATGTTTGCTTTTAAGATGTGTTTGACAGTTTGTGGTGTGGAGAATTGTGCAGTGAGGTTTGTAATTTTATTAATGAAGAATGTGGCAAAGTCGTCAGCTGTTAGAGTTGATCAAGGAGGAGGAGGACAAAGGAGGGAGGAAAATGTTTTAAAGAGCATGCGAGAGTTAGGCGAATTGTTAATTTTGTCGTGATAGTATGTCATTTTAGCAGTGGAGACATTAGCAGAGAGGTCAGAGAGGAGTGATCGATATAAATTTAGGTCAGTAGGATTTTTTGATTTGTGCTATACCCTTTCTGCAGCCCTGAGCTTAGAACGATGTTCGCGAAGAACATTATCAATGTTATCAAAAAAAATATATTTTATTTTTTCACACATAACACAACATAGCATCCAAAATATAACAAAACAAAACAACAGACACATACTCAACATATCAAGGTCCAATCAAAAGGGAGGGAGAGAGGGAAGGACAACAAAAACACAAAAGTCACTCCTTTATACAATCATGTATATCCAATAAAAAACACTGCCAAGCATCAATGGTCGAAGGCCTGGCCCCACCGACTCGCGCCGTTGCACATTCACGTCACTATTTGCAGGAGGCTACAGATCCAATATGTTTTTCTACACATGTGTGGGGTAAACCAGTTCTGTATTATTGTCTTCTTTGCAGCTGTAAAACCAGCAAACAACATTCTCTTTTGCATTGAACTAATACAGAGACAGAATCATCATTAAGAAGACACAAACTTGGGTTAACAGACCAATCAATTCGCAGTAATGATGACAAAACCAGGTTTACATGTGTCCATAGACTGATGACGACAGGACATTCCCAAAACACATGCAGAAAAGTGCCTGATGATGTAGTGTTACATATATGGCAGTTCAAATTTGACTGTAGTTTCATTTTAAATCTTTTGTAAGGAGTTATGTATGCTCTATGAATGACTTTGAAGTGAATAAGACAATGAGCCAGATTTTTAGATGTTAAACTGAGATTAGACCACACTCTCTCCCAGTCGACAGATAAATTAAGGTCAGATAATTCCCTATTCCAAATAGTTTTAATAGAAAGAGGTTTTGTAATGCAATCAATAATTTTATTATATATTAAGGAAACAGATGGCCGACCAGCAGATGGTGCAATCCAGTCCCGCATAGGATGAGAGGAAATAGAAGATGCCCACGGAACGCCATACGCTTTGAGAGCAGAACGTAATTGAAGAAAGACAAAATATGCGGATGCTGGTAGACAAAATTTGGTTCTTAATGTCTGAAATGAACAGAGGCCCTGGTTATCATATACAGTACATCACCGCACGTGTTTACACCTAAAGAAGACCAAGAGGGTTGGACAAATGGACGATTTCCGCATACAAAATTAAAATTGTGCCATAAAGGAGTACTGTTACAAAATTTGAAGGGTCCACCTATCCGACGTTCAACCATTTTCCAGATTTTAATAGAGTTAGCCACAACCGGACCAAATTTATAATTATTCCATTTTTTTCCTTTGCCAGTAAATAAAATATCTTGAAGTCTATTTGGTTTAACCTTGTCAGCTTCAATCACCCTCCATGAAACTGTAGATTGAGGATCAACCCAATTATGAAGAGCTTAAGCTGGAACGACCAATAATATAATTCAAAATTTGGTACAGCCAGGCCTCCTGCGCTATTAGGATGTTGTGATGTGGTAAGTTTAATTCTGGGACATTTATCATTCCATATAAACTTAGAAATTATGGAGTTGATCTCCTTAAAGTAACCTGGAGGGGGAGAAAGTGGTAGCATAGAGAAAAAAAAATTTAATCGAGGTAACAAATTCATCTTAACAGTGGAGATTCTTCCTTGGAGAGAGACTTTAAGATTCTTCCATCTTTGAATATCATTTTTGACCTTAACTAAAATGTTATTAAAATTGTCTCCGGCAATCTTATGAATGTTTTTATATATGGTAATGCCCAAATAGATGAAAGATTCCTTAATAGGGATAAATGAGGGAATAGAAGAATTAACCTTGATGAAACCTTAACATTGTTAATTGGCATTAAAGCAGATTTGCTCCAATTTATTTTATATCCTGATAGGCTACTAAAATTATCAAATTCCTTAATTATACTAGAGACTGAAACATCAAAGTGGTCTAAATATAGAATAATATCATCAGCGTATAATGAAATACTATGATTATGATCATGAATCTTAATCGATACTTCAGATTTCCTGATGACTTGTGCTAAGGGTTCAAGAGATAGACAGAACAATAAGGGGGAAAGCGGACACCCCTGCCTCTTTCCCCGCTGTAAAGGGAATGTGGGGGGGAAATAATATTACCAGTTATGACTGATGCTGCAGGTGAGTGGTATAATGTCTTAATCATAGAAATGAAGTGTTCACCGAAGCCGAAACATTGCAGAACTGCCCACATATAATTCCACTCTAGCCTGTCAAAGGCTTTTTCTGCATCAAGTGAAAAGACCGCACAAGGGGTTGGGTGGGAGTCCGCAAAGTCAAGAATATGAAGGAGTCGACGCATATTGTCAGATGCATTGCGCCCCTTGATGAAACCAGTTTGGTCCTCCTTGTTCAGACTATGAATTACCTTCTCCATACGAGAAGCAAAAACTTTAGCATAGATTTTTAGATCACATGGGATAAGCGAAATCGGTCTGTAGCTGGAACAATCTAATGGATATTTCCTTTTTTTAAGAAGTAATGAAATCAGTGAAGTTTTTTGATCTCTATGAAATACCCCATGTTCAATTGCAAAATTGAAAGAGTTAAGCATAAGTATCCCTACCAAATCCCAAATTTCTAAATATAATTCAGGGGGAGATCATCTAGACCCGGCGATTTGCCCTTTTGAAGGCTATTTAGAGAGACGTGGAGTTCCTCCAAACTTAATGGGGCCTCCAAATATTCTTTGTCTCTTGTCTTAGGGCACAGGAAATAGATTTACGGTGTAAATATTCTAACACACGGGTTCGTTTAACAGCAGAATTTAAACCATTCACATTCAGTGATAAAATATTTAGAGTATGCATTGAACATTCATAATCCCAAGATTGTATTCAATAAATGAAAAAAGCAGAAGCACTTCCATTCTGTAAATAACATGTAAACGCTGATGTGCATTTTAGATACCAGACCGCCTAGATGAAAAAATCCCTTTAGAAATAAGGTTAAATAAGTAAAAGTATAAATGTCTGCTGTAAAAAATAAAAACAACACAAAAAAAAAACATGAACAACCGACAACCATAAACAAGAAACAACTCAGACCGCACATTACCGAGAACATAGGTCTGACTGAGCAACAAAAAAATAGTGATGGTCTGTGACCGATCCACTCCAATGCAAAACATGTCTCCCGAAAGGCTCACACAGCCAAAAAAAATTTTTTTTAATTAAACCTACTCTCCATTAGTCCCATCCAAAAAAGAAAAAAGGGGTGTTAGCCTTACCAGCAAAGAGATTGTTGTCCCAGATAGATAGGGACAATATCCCAGTAGGAGAAAGCATAGAGGAAAAAGCAAAAGACAGGTTCAGGCTTTCATGTCCATCCTGTCATCATCCCTTCCTGGGCATCAAGCCTCTCCCGTCGGGCCGGAGAGATAGTGGCCGCTGTTTTCCCGTTGCCTTCCCGTAGAGCCGCGGCATAAGTCTTCTGCTGAGGCAGGGAGTTGATAAAATCCTCCGCTTTCTGTGGAGAGTCGAAACTCATCTGTTCCCCTTTTTGTCGTAGTTTGATTACCGCCAGATAGATGAGGAAGTGCTGGAGACCAAGCGCTGTCATCTTCTTCAAAACCGGATTAAATGCCGTCCTCCTGATCGTTGTAGCTGGACTAAAGTCGGGGAAAAATAGCAGTGTGACATTGTCCTGTACGCATTTCACCGGATAAGCCTGCCGAGCACCTTTCAGTATCTCCGATCTGTCATGCCAACTTAGTACACGGAAGATGAGAGTGCGTGGCCGATCGGAGCCCCTCCCTCCATCATACATGCAATGCGCCCGATCAATCTCAATGTCACAGCCCCTCAATGAAGGAATCCACTTGGAAAGATTAACTCTGAGGAAACCAGCCGCTTTTGAGCCCTCCATTCCCTTTGGCAGCCCCACCAGTCGAACGTTGTTCCTTCTGGTTCTATCCTCGATATCCGTCATCTTCTCGGTAAGTCGCTCCAGCTGATTTCTTAAGTCTGTGACTGACCTCCTATCCTCACGTGCATCTGCCTGAACAGAATCAACGCGGTCACGTGTCTGCTTCGCCGTGGTAGCTATCGCCTCAAGCTCCTCTCTTAGCTCTTTAACAGACTTGTTTGTCGCTTGTATGTCCTCACGCAATTCGCGCAATGATGGAATCAGCACCGAATCCACCGCATCTCTTACTGCTGAATTCACAACCGAATTCAAAGTGTGCGGGCGTGAACGACACCAAGCTGCGGCAGACGGAGACACTGCAGAGGGACTTCAGGAGCCTGATCGAGACGGTACGCAGCACATCGCCCGCGACGACGATCATCGTGTCAGGACCGCTTCCCACGTACCGGCGAGGACACGAAAGGTTCAGTAGACTGTTTGCTTTAAACGAATGGTTATTGGCATGGTGTAAAGAACATAAACTGCTCTTTGTTAATAATTGGAATCTTTTCTGGGAGCGTCCTAGGCTTTTCCGTGCTGATGGCCTGCACCCCAGCAGAGTCGGAGCGGAACTCCTGTCGGACAACATCTCCAGGACACTACGCTCCATCTGACTAGTAAGCCAATTCTCAAATAACTGCTATGATGACTTTTGTTCTACCCACTCAAATGATAGAAGTAATTGCATTGTCCAATCTATACATACTGTGTCTGTTCCCCGAATAGTGAGGTCAAAATATAAATTTAACGCAGGATCTAGAAAAAATCTGATCGTGATTAAACCAGAAAAATGCAAAATAAATGAACAAAAACAATTTTTAAAGCTTGGGCTCCTAAACATTAGATCACTCACACCTAAAGCAGTAATTGCAAATGAAATGATCACAGATAATAGTTTTGATGTACTCTGTTTGACTGAAACCTGGCTTAAACCAAATGATTATATTGGTCTAAATGAGTCTACTCCACCAAGCTACTGTTATAAGCATGAGCACCGTCAGACTGGTCGTGGCGGCGGTGTCGCAACAATATATAGTGATATTCTCAATGTTACTCAGAAAACAGGATACAGGTTTAACTCATTCGAAATACTTCTGCTTAATGTTACACTGTTAGATATGCAAAAGAAATCTGTCCTATCTCTTGCTCTGGCTACTGTGTATAGACCGCCAGGGCCATATACAGATTTCCTAAAAGAATTTGCAGATTTCCTCTCAGACCTATTGGTTAATGCTGATAAAGCGCTGATTGTCAGAGATTTTAACATTCATGTTGATAATCCAAATGATGCATTAGGACTTGCGTTTACTGACCTAATAAACTCTTTTGGAGTCAAGCAAAACGTCACTGGGCCCACTCATCGTTATAATCACACGCTAGATTTAATTATATCGCATGGAATTGATCTTACTGATATAGATATCGTACCTCAAAGTGATGATGTCACTGACCATTTCCTTGTATTGTGCATGCTGCGTATTACTGATATTAACTGTAGGGCCCCACGTTATCGTCTGGGCAGAACTATTGTTCCAGCCACTAAAGACAGATTCATAAATAACCTGACTGATTTATCTCAGCTGCTCTGTGTACCCATAAATACAAATGAACTTGACAAAATGACTAGTCTTTACCAGTCTTACTATGACATGCTGTCTGAGTCACAGTTCGATTGCTTCAGTCTGTTTCTGTCTGTTGTGCTGCTGTGCGGTTTGTGATTGTAGCTCTGCTTTTTTATTGAATCTTTACCTTACTTTCACTCTGTTGTTTAAAGTGATAATATATAACTTAAATCCCACCATATTTCTGGTATTATCTATCAAACTAATTTGATCGCTCGCTTCTAAAACCGCGAGTGCAGCACGTTAGCATTCGTTAGCCGGTTAGCTTGTCAATCGCGGTTCCATTCGCGTTGCTATTTGCGCCTATTATTGTTTTCTTTTTTCTCGCTCCGTTTTCATTTCTCTCTCGCTCCGTTTTTCACGAGTTCATCAAACAACAGTGGTAAGTGGTAAGTGGAGTGGTAAGTGGTAAGTTAAGTTGGTATCATTCATCAATCACGGTGAGTAATGGCTTCTTCTCCTGCTATTGTTATTTGCACAGTTTGCCACTTGTACAGTTTATCTATCTCTGTCGGCGATGAGGGATTCACATGTGATAAATGCAGGGAAATAGTTAGGCTGACAGAGAAGGTTTTAGAACTAGAGACACACATCCAAACTTTAGTTGAGGACAGTAAGAATGTGAGGGCTGTAGATACTGCTTTGGATGTGACTAGCTCAGGGACTCCTGTACATTGTTCGGTTCCAGCATTAGCGCCTGTGCAGCAGGGCAACTGGGTGACTGTGAGGCAGCATAGTCACGGGTGAAAACACCGCTCTTCCGTTCCGATCAGAACATCAAACAGGTTCTCCCCACTCAGTGATGCGCCTACTGAGAAACCTGGTGAAAGTGCTCTAGTTATTGGCGATTCTATTGTACGGAACGTGAAAATAGAGACACCAGCCACCATAGTCCATTGTTTACCGGGAGCCAGAGCGCCTGACATCTTGGCAAATTTAAAAGTGCTGGCTAATGCTAAACGTAAATTCAGTAAGATTGTTATCCACGCCGGCTCTACTGATGTTCGACTTCGCTAGTCGGAGATCACTAAAAATAATGTTAAAGAGGTGTGTGAACTTGCAAGTACGATGTCAGACACTGTAATATGCTCTGGCCCCCCTCCCTGCTTACCGGGGTGATGAGATTCATAGCAGACTGTCATCATTAAATGACTGGATGTCTAAGTGGTGCCCGCAAAACAACATAGGTTTTATAGACAATTGGACGAGTTTTTGGGGCAGACCTGACCTGTTGAAAAGAGATGGTGTTCATCCCTCCTGGGGTGGTGCCGCTATTCTCTCTAGAAATTTGGCACATAGTCTTAGAGTTCATACTTGACTAACTGGAGCCCAGGTCAGGAAGCAGACAGACTGGCTAAACCGACCGTCTGCTAGCCGCCTCACGTCACAGAAGTCAGTTAATTCTCAGCACATAGAGACTCCTTCACCTAGATATCACACTATAGAGACTGTGTCTGTTCCCCGAACTAGAAAATACAGAAAACGTCAAAAACTATTTATGAGTAACCATTTAATTGATGTTCAACAAATAAAAAATGTTTACAATACACAGAAACAATTGATAAAACTTGGCTTACTGAATATCAGGTCCCATTCTACAAAAGCACTTTTTGTAAATGATTTGATTAATGATCATAACCTAGATTTGCTCTGTTTGACAGAAACATGGCTAAAACCAGATGAATACATTATTTTAAACGAGTCTACCCCCCAAGATTACTGTTACAAAAATGAGCCGCGTCCAAAAGGCAAAAGGGGAGGTGTTGCTACAATTTATAACAATATTCTCAGTATTTCTCAGAAGACAGGCTTTAAGTATAACTCCTTTGAAGTAATGGTGCTTCATATAAAATTATCTAGAGAAAAAAGTATTAATGATAAATCCTCCGTGACGTTTGTACTGGCTACTGTATACAGGCCACCTGGGCACCATACAGATTTTATTAAAGAATTTGCTGATTTTCTATCAGAGTTAGTGCTGGCTGCAGATAGAGTCCTAATTGTGGGTGATTTTAATATCCATGTTGATAATGAAAAAGATGCATTAGGATCAGCATTCATAGACATTCTGAACTCTATTGGGGTTAGACAATACGTTTCAGGACCTACTCATAGTCGAAATCATACTCTAGATTTAATACTGTCACATGGAATTGATGTTAATGGTGTTGAAATTCTGCAGCAAAGCGATGATATATCAGATCATTATCTAGTCTTGTGTAAACTCCATATAGTTAAAGCTGTAAATTCAACTCCTTCTTACAAATATGGTAGAACCATCACTTCTACCACAAAATACTGCTTTGTAAGTAATCTTCCTGATTTATCTCAATTCCTTAGCATATCCAACAGCTCAGAACAACTTGATGATGTAACAGAAACTATGAACTCTCTCTTTTTTAGCACTTTAGATACAGTTGCTCCTTTACGCTTAAGGAAGATTAAGGAAAAGAGTCCAACACCGTGGTATAATGAGCACACTCGCACTCTAAAGAGAGCAGCCCGGAAAATGTAGCGCAGTTGGAGGAAAACAAAACTAGAGGTATTTCGTATAGCTTGGCGGGAAAGTACCCTATCCTACAGAAAAGCTTTAAAAACGGCTAGATCTGATTACTTTTCGTCTCTTTTAGAACAAAACAAACATAACCCCAGGTATTTATTCAATAAAGTGGCAAAATTAACAAAAAATAAAGCATCAACAGGTGTTGACATTTCCCAAAAGCACAGCAGTAATGACTTTATGAACTATTTTACTTCCAAAATTGATACTATTAGAGATCAAATTGTAACCATGCAGCCGTCAGCTATATTATCACATCAAATAGTGTACTATAGATCCCCTGAGGAACAATTCCACTCATTCTCTACTATAGGAGAGGAAGAATTGTATAAACTTGTTAAATCATCTAAACCAACAACATGTATGTTAGACCCTATTCCATCTAAACTACTAAAAGAGGTGCTTCCAGAAGTCATAGATCCTCTTTTGGCTATTATTAACTCGTCATTGTCATTAGGATATGTCCCCAAAAACTTTAAATTGGCTGTTATTAAGCCTCTCATTAAAAAACCACAACTTGACCCCAAAGATCTAGTTAATTACAGACCGATCTCGAATCTCCCTTTTCTGTCAAAGATATTAGAAAAGGTTGTATCCTCACAATTATATTCCTTCTTAGAGAAAAATTATATCTGTGAGGATTTCCAGTCAGGATTTAGACCGTATCATAGTACTGAGACTGCTCTCATTAGATTTACAAATGACCTGCTCTTATCATCTGATCGTGGTTGTATCTCTCTATTAGTTCTACTGGATCTTAGCGCTGCGTTCAACACTATCGATCACAACATTCTTTTGAATAGACTAGAAAACTTTGTTGGCATTAGTGGAAGTTCATTAGCATGGTTCAAATCGTACTTATCTTACCGCCATCAATTCGTAGCAGTGAATGAAGAGGTATCATATCGATCACAAGTGCAGTATGGAGTTCCTCAAGGCTCAGTACTAGGGCCGTTACTTTTCACGCTTTATATGTCACCCTTGGGAAATATCATTAGAAAACACGGGGTTAGCTTTCACTGTTATGCTGATGATACTCAGCTCTATATTTCTTCACGGCCTGGTGAAACACACCAAATTGAGAAACTTATGGAATGCATAGTCGATATAAAAAACTGGATGACGAGTAATTTCTTACTGCTAAATTCTGAAAAAACAGAGGTGTGAATTATCGGACCTAAACCCCCCACAAGTAATAACCGAGAACACTGTCTAACACTTGATGGCTGCTCTGTAAATTCTTCGTCATCAGTCAGGAACCAAGGTGTGCTATTTAATAGTAATCTCTCCTTTGACAGCCACGTTTCTAGCATTTGTAAAACTGCATTTTTTCATCTTAAAAATATATCTAAACTGAGACCTATGCTCTCAAAGTCAAATGCAGAAATATTAATTCATGCGTTTATGACCTCAAGGTTAGATTATTGTAATGCTTTATTGGGTGGTTGTTCTGCATGCTTAATAAACAAATTACAGATGGTTCAAAATGCAGCAGCTAGAGTTCTTACTAGAACCAGGAAGTATGAGCACATTAGCCCGGTTCTGTCAACACTTCACTGGCTCCCTACTAAACATCGTATAGATTTTAAAATCTTGTTAATTGCTTATAAACTCTGGCCATTTGATAATACCTAGAATATCAAAATCAACTGCGGGCGGCAGATCTTTTTCCTATTTAGCGCCCAAACTCTGAAACAATCTACCAAACACTGTTCGGGAGGCAGACACACTCTGTCAGTTTAAATCTAGATTAAAGACCCATCTCTTTAACCTGGCGTACACATAACACACTAATACACTTCTATTATTCAAATCCGTTAAAGGATTGTTAGGCTGCATTAATTAGATCAACCGGAACCGGGAACACTTCCCATAACACATGATGTACTTGTTACATCGTAAAAAGATTGACATCTACGCTAATATTAGTCTGTTTCTTTCTTATTCCGAGGTCACTGCATTCACCAGATCAGCTGGTGGATCAGCACCTAGAGACGACCTCTACAGCCCTGAACGTCAGCGGAGACCAGGACACCTAGATGAGCCCCAGAGACAGACCCCCAGTGAGGACCCCGTCACCTAGACAGCCATCAGGAAAAGACCTCGGGAACCAGTTGAGCCCTCCAATCTGACTTTGCAGCAGTTGGAATTGAACTGCTGTGTCATCTGGCCAGAGGAGAAATGGCCCCCCGACTGAGCCTGGTTTCTCCCAAGGTTTTTTTCTCCGTTCTGTCACCAATGGAGTTTTGGTTCCTTGCCGCTGTCGCCTCTGGCTTGCTTAGTTGGGGACACTTCATTTCCAGCAATATCGTCGACTTGATTGAACAGAAACTTTTTGAACTGAACTGAGCTGGACGATGCCATCACTGTATTCAATAATGAAATGCCTTTAACTGAAAATTGAGTGTTTAATCTTGTCATTTTACATTATTGACACTATTTTTCCATTTTGATATTGTGCAGTTGCTTTGTCACAATTTGTATTGTTTTTTTTTTTTTTGTTTTTTTTTCGGCCTGTCAGTAACACAGATAACACATGACAGTACGTAAGTGTGGCTATGCTATCATCATTCACAGCCTTTTTTTTTTTTTTTTTTTTTTTTTTTTAATATTTATTTATTTATTTTATTTATTTATTTATTTATTTTATTTTAATTAATTAATTTAATTTTATATACCCTTTTATTTAACCACACTATGACAGACAAGACCAGGGGACAGAGAAAACAAGAGAGAGAAGAAAGAAAAAAAATGAAAAAATAAATAAAACAAACAAAAAAAACAAAACCAGACAATTTGCTTCGATAGCTGCTGACAAAAAGAGAAAACAACAGAAGAAAACAACAGAAGACACAACATCCGAGAGACTGCAGCAACAACCAACATCTGTATGAATCACAATAAATTCTAAATGTTAAATGTTATTGAGCAGCACACATAACTAATATTACAAAATAAGTTTTGAAGCAACAGCAGATCAAGACAATGTGTGTCTGTGAGCACCTGTTTTTACACCAATGTGAATGCTTGAGTGTACACCTGTGTGTGTGAGCGCGCTTGTGTTCATAAGGTTCCTCCATGTAAATGTTTAATAGTGTGTGTGGGGAACAACAGTGCCATCCCACAAGGCATGAAGCAGGCATGGAAAAGACCCGGGCCCCAAACATCCGGGGGCCCCCCAGGGCACGGGACCCCCAGGAGAACCACCGCAGGGACAACCGCGGCCTCCACCCAGAAAAGGGCAGAGGAGAGCCCGAAGGCGGAACCTCCGACAGCCACAGTGTAGACGCCCCAGGGTGCCGTGGCGGCAAGTCCGCAGGCTCCACCGGCATCCGACCACACCAGGGCAGACCGGGCCCTGGGCCCGGAGACCCAAAGGCCCCCCACCCCCCAATCGGGGCCCAACAAGGCCAGTAGGGCCAGGCCCTGCCAAGCGACCGCCGAGAGCGGGCCGGCGCTCACCCGAGCATCCTGCCCCGGCGCGAGAAACCACCAATGCACCGGCGGCATCCTCCACCAGCAGGGCATGGTGGTGGGGTGGGGGTCGACTAAGATGATGAGTGAGGTGGAGTCTAAGGCCCGACCTGACACATAGACGTAGACGAACAAGCACACATATACACAAGCATACGTTCCCACCCTCATGCACGCAAACGAATATTCACACCCTCGCCCCACATGTAGACACACAAAAATGGACATGATACCCACACTCACACTCCCCATATGCACTCTATACTCCTAGATCCAGGCACCACCACCCCCAGAGGGGTAGTCAGCGCCCGATCACGGAGCTGAACCCCCTTCGCTCCGGCGTGGGGACAGGAAGACCACCCCGGTCCCCGCAGCAGCAGAGAAAACCAACAGCCCAGACCCCGACCGGGCGGCCAGCTCATCCTCACAGCCTCCGGCCCCAGACAGAGAACAGAGAACAGGGGTGTGAGAAAAAAAAAAAAAAAAAGACCCCATGCTTCACCCCACCCGCTCAAATGTAGTGTTGGTGTGTGTTGTTCTAAGGTGCTTTAAAACAGGGGTGCTTTAAAACAGGGGAGGGGCACCCTCCATGAACTTGTGTCAGCTCGTCCCCTCCCTAGAGCCCTCCATGTCTATGTGCAACTTAAAATTGAGAAGTGGGCACTGGCACCAGAGGGAAGGCTGAATGAACAGACCGCCCTCCGGATGCCATTCAGTGTGCCCACCCCCAAAGCCCTATATGTATGTGTCATGTGACAGTAAGTAATGAGAATGTCTAAGCTGTAATGTGTGATTGAGATGCAGGCGGCCACGAGGAGACAGAGGAGTACCACCTCCCCCGCATCCCAGCGACGCACCCGCACCTCAAAACCCTACCTATGTGTTGGTGTGATGGAGCGGGAGAAGTGAAGCCTTAGGGATGGGGAGGAAAGCATCAGAGGGGGCAAAATACCCCCCCTCTGGAGCCAGCTCCCCCGCTGACCCCCGTAGGCAACCCCATTACCCCAAACCTGCCCAGGGCGGGGGGCCCAGGCCCATCCAGACCAGTGCCCATGGCAGCCCGGGGCGGCCCACCAGACCCCACAGCAGAGGAAAAACTACCCCACCCCATCATTCAGTCAGCTCCCAGACTACATAGGACAATAAGACACCCAGGTAAAGCCCATTTACCCCGCCTCTATTAGAGCCCCCCCCCCCCCCCCCGCGGAGGCACCGATGCATCGAAGACCCCTACACCAGAGCCGGGCCCAAGCGCATGCACCAACCCAAGCTCCCGGCGGCACACCAACCAGGACCCAAGCCCCCCAGGCCCAGCCGTAACCCCAACCCAGAGGCAGAGCGCCCCCAGAACCCCAAGCCCCCCCCGGACCAACCCCGGAACAGTGCGGGTGCCAGGCTGGCAACCTACGTCCGCCGGCACAGGCATCCCCAGCAGCGCCGCATGCAGCTGCCAGAAAAACAGCACCCAAGAGTCACCAATACCCCATCCAGGCCAAGGCCGCAGCCCCAGCGCCGAACCCCCCAAGAAACCCATCCCCAGGGAATCCCCAGATGCCCCAGGCCCATATCGCCACCCCACGCCAACAACAAAAACCACAGCCGGACAGAATTGGGACCCCCACTCACACTAGGTGATGGAGCTGATCAAAGGAGCCCAGAGAGATTGATCTAATGTGGCAGCAGAAGCTGTGTCAAGACTAATATAATCCCACAAATAATCTCTATATTGGTTGATATTAAGATTATTTTTATTTTTCCAGTTCATGAGGACAGTCTTCTTAGCAATGCATAGGGCAGTGAAAGCCATGTGGATTGTGTTACCTTCTGTATTGACACCATCTAGGTCGCCCAACAAGCAGACTAAAGGAGAGGCTGGAATAGAACATTTAAGACACTTTGATAAGTCTTCACAAATCCTGTACCAGTACCTCTGAACAGGTGGACAGAACCATAGAGCGTGGATATAATTGTCAGGTGCATTGCCTTTACAGTGTGAGCAGTTGTTAGAAGCTGTAAAACCCATCCTGAACATCCGATGACCTGTGTAGTGCACTCTATGCAGGATTTTGTATTGTATTAATTGTAAACCAGGATTTCTAATCAGTTCAAAGGTTTTTAAACATATCTGAGACCAGAAATTATGGTCCCAGCTTACTGATAGATCTGCCTCCCATTTTGCAATAGGAAGTGATACTGATTCATCTATTTTGGAAAGTGCCCTGTATATTTTAGACATTAATTTGGGGGTTTTGAGATTAAGAAAATCTGCCACACTTGGTGGTATTTGTAAATTGATATGATTAGACTTAAATTTCCTTTTTACAATAGATTTAATTTGTTGATATTCTAAAAATCTGTGCTTATTAATCCCATATTGTTTAACTAATTTGTCAAAGGGAATAAAGTCTGTCCCTTCGAATATATGTTCCAGGTATTTAATACCTTTACAACTCCAATCTTTGAAGTTTATCATATTGTTGTTTAGCAATATGTTAGGATTGTTCCAGATGGGGGTACGTTTGCATGGGATTAGTGAAGACTCCGTTATTTTTAGAAACTCCCACCATGCTGTCAGAGAAGAGCTGATACTGATGCTTTTGAAGTATACGTGTCGTTTGCTGATCGAGCTAATGAATGGCAGATCCGAAATCTCTATATTATTGCATAATGCCTGTTCTACATCTAGCCAAGGCTCATCTAAGAGGGTGTGTTTTAACCACCCTGAAATGTGTTGAAGCCTGTTGGCTAAGAAATAGTGGTGAAAGTTAGGTAGATCTAGTCCTCCTTTATCCTTGGTCTTTTGCAGCGTTTTTAAGCTAATACGCGGGGGTTTACCTTTCCAAAGGAATTTAGAGATGGAGGAGTCCAGAGATCTAAACCAGTCAGGTGGTGGTTTGCTCGGGATCATTGCAAATAAATAATTAATTCTTGGCAAAACCATCATTTTTATTGAGGCGACTCTTCCCATGAGTGATATGGGTAGATACCTCCATCTGGTTAGATCATCTACTACCTTCTTTAAAAGTGGGATGTGGTTTAATTTAATCAAATCTGCTATCCTAGGAGAAACATTAATACCTAAATATTTAATATTTCCAGATTGCAGTGGAGTGGAAGAATTCTGGAAGAAGCAATTAATTGGAAGAACTGTTGATTTTAACCAGTTTATTGAATAATCTGAGACTCTTGAGAAAGAGTTTATTAATGTAATTACCTCAGAGAGAGTGGTTTGTGAATGCTGAAGAAAAAGTAACACATCATCTGCGTAAAGACTAACTTTATGTTCTACATTCTTGCATTTAATGCCTTTAATCACTGTTGCCTGTCTAATTGCTGCTGCTAGTGGTTCAATAAAAATTGCAAACAGTGAGGGGGAGAGGGGGCATCCCTGCCTGGTGCCCCTCTTAATATAGAAGCTAGAGGACGTTTGGGCATTTGTCCTGACACATGCTATTGGAGAGTTATATAATATTTTTAACCAGTTTATGAAAGAGTTTCCAAAACCAAATTTGTGTAAAGTTGCAAATAGAAAATTCCAGTTAACCCTATCAAAAGCTTTTTCTGCATCTAAAGACAATATTGTAATTTGAAGGTTTCTATTGCATGAATAGTCTATCAAGTTAAGTAAGCTACGTGTATTTGTTGAGGAGTGCCTCCCATTTATGAAGCCAGTTTGGTCGGAATTAATTATGAGAGGGGTTATCTTCTCTATTCTTTTTGAGATAGCTTTGCAGATTATTTTAGTGTCCACATTAATAAGGGATACTGGACGATAGCTGGTAGGCAATACAGGGTCTTTGCCTGGTTTTAGCAAAAGACTAATGTTGGCAGAATTCATATTTGGTGGAAGTCTGCCATTTTTTTTTGGCTTCCTGCAACATTCTGTAGAATGTTGGTGCCAGAATAGCCCAGAATTCTTTATAGAATTCTGCTGGAAAGCCATCTGGACCTGGAGCCTTTTTATTGGGCATACTGTTCAAGGCTTCCTGAAGTTCATCTGGTGTCAGTGGAGAATCCAATGCCATCGCTTGATTGTCTGATAATTTCGGGAGAGTTATATTGTCAAGAAATTGGTCAATTTCGTCTTTAGATGGGTTTATCTGTGGAGAATATAAAGATTTGTAAAAATCCCTGAAAGTGTTGTTTATTCTTTCAGGGTCATATACTGTATCCCCAGTTAAATCTTTAACAGCACATATAGTTGTTTTTTCTTTATTTATTTTTAACTGGTTCGCTAGGAATTGACCTGATTTGTTACCATATTCAAATTCTTGCCAGCGAAGTCTTTGTGCTAAGAATTTAGTTTTTTTATTAATAATTTCATTTAATTCTAGTTTTGCTTTACATATTTTTTTCAGCATTTCCTGTTCCTGGGAGGATACGTAGGCTTCTTCTAAAGTTTTTATGGTTTCTTCTAATTCCTGAATACATTTATTTTCTCTTTTCTTTTTATGCGATGAGAATGAGATTATTCTACCTCTCATCACAGCTTTGCCTGCTTCCCAGAGAACAGATGCTGATGTTCCAGGCAGGTCATTATAGTCTAAATATAAAGCCCATTCTTCTTTAAAATATTTAATAAAATCGTCGTCTTTAAGCAATGATGTATTGAATCTCCAGTTATTACTTGGTGGAGTGGCCTTCTTATTTACTAGAGCTAAAGAAGCAGCAGCGTGATCGCTGACAGCTATAGGGTTTATCTCTGTGTCTGAAATGTCACTCAGCAGTGAGCTGCTGACTAAGAAATAATCCAGACGAGAGTAAGAGTGATGGACATGTGAGAAGAAAGTATATTCCTTATGGTTGGGGTGAAAAGAGCGCCATGCATCGCAAAGTCCATAGTCGCTGATGTACTGTTTAACTATATTTGTGGATTCCCAATTGCGCTGAGTTCCAGCTGTACTCAGCCTGTCCATTTCTTTATTTAGTCCAAAGTTGAGGTCTCCCCCAATAACAAGTGCACAATCGAGGTGTTCAGAGAGTGCGGTAAAAAAACCGTGAAAGAAAGAGGGGTCATCAACATTTGGACCATATATACTAACAATACATAACTTTTTGTCAAATATAGATAATTTAATGATTAGAAATCTACCTTCTGGATCTATAACTGTGTTGAGTACTGTGAAATTAACATTTTTATGTATTAAAATTGCTACCCCCCTTTGCCTAGAGTTATAGCAGGCTGAGAACACATTAGGAAACTCAGTTGTTTTAAGTTGATCTGTAGCTGTGGCAGGTCTATGAGTCTCTTGTAATAAAACAACATCTGCCTGTAGTTTTTTAAGCTGGCTAAATATTTTTAACTTCTTTTCTCTGGAGCCAGCTCCATTCACATTCCATGTGACAAATCTCAGTGCGCCCATAGATGTGTGTGTGTAGCTAATGCTGCTTGCTGCGTGTGATGCTCAAATTAATAAGATATGAGCGGGCGTGTACGCGCTTGTATGCGAGTATGTCCTTCATGTCTGTGTGCACTGTAAGGTCGGAGTGGTTGCGTTACCGCTGAGTGTATATGTACATGGTCGTGCCGTGCAGATGTGTGATATAGGGTGTTGTGTGTGTATGTGTAGTAAGGCAGGTGATCGGTGCAGTGAAAGGAGTTGGAAGTAAGAAAGACATACAAAGAAACAAGCAGAGAGGGATGAAAGTAAAAACTTGACAGAAACGAAAACATTGCAACAACATTTAAACGCTGCGGAGACTGACGGTATCGTGTTTGTTATGATATCGTATTAAATTAGCGAAATGACATAAATAGTTAGAGGTAAATGGAAGAACAAGCGAGGAAAGAGAGGAAGAAAAAAAAGAAAAATATAACGGATTCTTATCTGAGTGGTGTTAATATAACCACGGAGTGGTACTGAGGTTGCGGTAGAGCTGCCCGTCCACGTAGAGCCGGTCCACGGCGATGACAGCTCGGGGGCCCTTTTGGATGAGACTGCGTCGGATTGGGAACAGAATTTTGCATCGCTCCAGGATTTCTTTGGGGAACTGGTCATTTACGCTGAAGTCTGTTCCTTTCAGCTCCCTGCCGCGACTCTTCACCTGCTCTTTCTGCTTGAAGTATCCAAATTTGGCCACAATAAGACGCGGCCTCGGGGCTCCAGGTTTCTTCGCTCCCATCCGATGGAATCTTTCGAAGCAGATGTTTTCCACGGTGTCTTCCGGAAGCTTCAGGTATGTCTTGATAAAGGTTTTAACCGTAGCTTCTGGGTCCTCTTCGGCAGATTCCGGGATGCCTGAAAACACCAGGTTGTCTCTCATGCTACGGGCCTGGAGATCGATGACAGTCTCTTTTATTTTTTTATTTTCTTCACTTAGATGGGTCACATTCTTAGTTAGAGACTTGACCGAGTCCCGTAGTGATGCGTTTTCAGCAGCGAGTGTTTCCACCTGCTGCTGGCTGAATTCCAGTGATTCCCTCAGGGATTTAAATTCACGGTGCAGGATCTCGACCAGGGACAACCTCGCGTCGAAGCTGGACAACCGCTTGTCGATTGAATCCAGGATGTCGGTAAAGCTTTTACCCGTCGGCGATGTTGTTTTAGGCGAGTCTGCCGGGCGACTTCTTTTGGAAGACGGCGTCTCGCTTTTGGCTGGAGAACATGCATTTTGTTTTTTCTTCATGACTATAACGTCGAAGCACCAGTCGATGTATTCCTGAAGAGTTTCCAAATTTTCCTCGCTGTCCTCGTTGTTCATTCAGTTTTTCCGCCAAGTCTCTAGCGTCTGACGTCACCTACAGCATTTCCGGTTCTCCTCAATCGGTTCTCCTCAATTAGCTTTTAACAATTTGTATTGTTAAAAGCGCTATATAAATAAAGGTGACTTGACTTGACTTGACTTGACTAGCAACATGGGCACTATCCTCTCTAATACGTTAGAAACTGTTGCTCCCATCAAATTAAAAAAGGTTAGAGGAAAACATACTGCGCCATGGTACAACAGTTATACCCATTCTCTCAAGAAAGAAACTCGTAATCTTGAGCGCAAATGGAGAAAAACTAACTTGGAAGTTTTTAGAATTGCGTTGAAAAACAGTATGTCCAGCTATAGACAGGCTCTAAAAGCTGCCAGGATTGAGCATATCCGCAAACTCATAGATAATAACCAAACTAATCCAAGGTTTTTATTTAGCACAGTGGCTAGACTAACAAATAACCAGACGTTGTCAGACCTGTGTTCCCCATGTCACGTGTTTCCCCTCCTCTCGTGCCCTTATTTGGTCTTCCTGTTCCTGTCCTCGTTTGTCTCCATTAGTCCCCAGCTGTGTATTTGATTGCTCCCCACCTGTTTCAGTTCTCCTAGTTTGATTTCCTTGTTTAAAAGCCCAGTGTCCTGTGTCGGTGAATATATGTCTTCCGTGTTCTCATTAAAAACCCTTGTTGGAATATCTCCTGGTCTCCTCGCTCCTTGCTCCTGGCTCTCCCCTCCGAGAGCGTGACAGATTCACCGACCTAAACAAAGTAAGCGGCGTTACTCCTCCCTCGGTTTTGTTTTACGTTTTTGAAAAGTTTTTTGTTTTCTGTTTTTTCCCCCACTCCGTGGCAATGGAGTTCGCCGCCCGCCTCTTTGCCCTCATCGGGAAGGACCTCCCCTTCATGGAGTACGCTGGGGAATTTTGTGGGCTCGCTGCGGGGACGGAGGTGGAGGACTCGGCCCTCCTCCACATGTTCCGGCTCGGAGCCTGTTACCACCGCCCCGTAGACCTCCCAGACACCACTGGACTTACCTGGAGGGAAGGGATTTACCGGTGTCTGGGAAGCGTCCGGGCCCGAGCCAGAACCAGCCAGCCATTGGAGAGTATGGCAAGCTCTATTCACATTGAGCGCAAGAGCTCTCCAGTGCCCGCTCCTCGACTGCGCTCTCCCGAGCCCCTGCTGGTTCCATCCAGCTCTCCAGAGCCCCTGCTGGTTCCGTCCAGCTCTCCAGAGCCCCTGCTGGTTCCGTCCAGCTCTCCAGAGCCCCAGCTGGTTCCGTCCAGCTCTCCAGAGCCCCTGCTGGTTCCGTCCAGCTCTCAAGAGCGCCCCCAAGAGGCGGCTCCTTGCAAGTGCCGTCCAGTGGCTGCTCCACGCCAGTGCCCTCCAGTGGCGGCTCCACGCCAGTGCCCTCCAGTGGCGGCTCCACGCCAGTGCCCTCCAGTGGCTGCTCCACGCCAGTGCCCTCCAGTGGCTGCTCCACGCTAGTGCCCTCCAGTGGCTGCTCCACGCCAGTGCCCTCCAGTGGCTGCTCCACGCCAGTGCCCTCCAGTGGCTGCTCCACGCCAGTGCCCTCCAGTGGCTGCTCCACGCCAGTGCCCTCCAGTGGCTGCTCCACGCCAGTGCCCTCCAGTGCCTGCTCCTCGCAAGTGCCCTCCAGTGCGCACCCCAGAGCCCGCTCCTCGCCAGCGCACCCCAGAGCCCGCTCCTCGCCAGCGCACCCCAGAGCCCGCTCCTCGCGAGCGCCCTCAAGTGCCCGCGCCTGCCGAGCGCCCTCAAGTGCCCGCGCCTGCCGAGCGCCCTCAAGTGCCCGCGCCTGCCGAGCGCCCTCAAGTGCCCGCGCCTGCCGAGCGCCCTCAAGTGCCCGCTCCTCCAGAGCGCCCCCTAGTGCCCGCTCCTCCAGAGCGCCCCCTAGTGCCCGCGCCTCCAGAGCGCCCCCTAGTGCCCGCGCCTCCAGAGCGCCCCCGAGTGCCCGCGCCTCCAGTGCGCCCCCTAGTGGCAGCGCCTCCAGTGTGCCCCCTAGTGCCTACTCTGCCAGAATGGTCCCTAGAGGGGAACCTCCCCAAGAAAATTTTGGGGGGGGGCCATATACCCCTAGGCTGTGTGGTCGGGCCTAGGACCAAGGCCACGGAGCTCCCTCCTCCGCCATGGCCTCCCGAGCTCCCTGACCCGCCTTGGCCTCCCGAGCTCCCTCCTCCGCCATGGCCTCCCGAGCTCCCTCCTCCGCCATGGCTTCCCGAGCTCCCTGACCCGCCATGGCCTCCCGAGTCCCCGGACCCGCCATGGCCTCCCGAGTCCCCGGACCCGCCATGGCCTCCGGAGTCCTCGGACCCGCCATGGCCTTCCGAGTCCCCGGATCCGCCATGGCCTCCCGACCTCCCCGCTCCGCCATGGCTCCCAGAATGGGCGCCGCCCTGGAGGCCTCCTGTCCTGTCCTGTCTCTATGTCCCTTAAGGCCTCCAGAGCGCCCACCCCCCCTCCCCGTTGGATGGTGTTTGGTGCGGGACGCACCGTTCGGGAGGGGGGAGTACTGTCAGACCTGTGTTCCCCATGTCACGTGTTTCCCCTCCTCTCGTGCCCTTATTTGGTCTTCCTGTTCCTGTCCTCGTTTGTCTCCATTAGTCCCCAGCTGTGTATTTGATTGCTCCCCACCTGTTTCAGTTCTCCTAGTTTGATTTCCTTGTTTAAAAGCCCAGTGTCCTGTGTCGGTGAATATATGTCTTCCGTGTTCTCATTAAAAACCCTTGTTGGAATATCTCCTGGTCTCCTCGCTCCTTGCTCCTGGCTCTCCCCTCCGAGAGCGTGACAGACGTCACCCGATCTAAATATTCCCTCACAGTTTAATAGTAATGACTTTATGAATTTCTTCACTGATAAAATAGATAACATCAGAAATACAATAACTAATGTAGATTCTACGGCGTCTAGTACTTCAGCCTCATTCACCGCACCAAAAGAAAAACTGCAGTGCTTTACAACTATAGGACAGGAAGAGCTAAATAAACTTATCACCGCATCTAAACCAACAACATGTCTATTAGATCCTGTACCCACTAAATTACTGAAAGAGTTACCTGTAGCAGAAGAACCGCTTCTCAATATTATTAACTCATCGTTATCTTTAGGTCACGTCCCTAAACCATTCATGCTGGCAGTTATTAAGCCTCTTGTTAAGAAGCCACAACTAGATCCTAGTGAACTGGCAAATTACAGACCTATCTCAAATCTTCCGTTTATGTCTAAAATTTTAGAAAAAGTTGTCTGCTCAATTGTGCTCATTCTTGCAAAAAAAATTATCTCTGTGAAGAATTTCAGTCAGGTTTCAGGCCCCGCCATAGCACAGAAACTGCACTTGTTAAGATTACAAATGACTTGCTTCTTGCATCAGACCAAGGCTGCATCTCATTGCTAGTTTTACTTGATCTTAGTGCTGCGTTCGACACTATAGATCATGACATACTCGTAGATCGATTACAAAACTATACAGGTGTTCAAGGGCAGGCTTTAAGATGGTTTAGATCCTACCTGTCCGATCGCTACCACTTTGTTTATTTAAACGGGGAGTCATCTCAATTATCACCAGTAAAGTATGGAGTACCACAAGGATCTGTCCTAGGTCCTCTGCTGTTTTCAATGTACATGCTGCCCCTTGGTAATATTATTAGAAAATACGGGATTAGTTTCCATTGCTATGCTGATGATACTCAACTATATATCTCAACAAGACCAGATGAAACTTCTAAATTATCTAAGTTAACTGAGTGTGTTAAAAATGTAAAAGATTGGATGACCAATAATTTTCTCCTATTAAATTCAGATAAGACAGAGATATTACTTATTGGACCAAATAACAGTACACAGAATCTCTTGGATTACAATTTGCAACTAGACGGATGTCCTGTTACTTCCTCTACAGTCAAAAATCTGGGTGTTATATTAGACAGCAACTTGTCTTTTGAAAAACATATTTCCAATGTTACAAAAACAGCATTCTTCCATCTTAGAAACATTGCCAAGCTAAGGAACATGTTACCTGTTTCTGATGCAGAAAAGCTAGTTCATGCATTCATGACCTCTAGACTGGACTATCGTAATGCACTGCTAGATGGTTGTCCTGCATCTTCAATAAACAAGCTACAGGTAGTCCAAAATGCAGTGGCTAGAGTCCTTACCAGGTCAAGAAAATATGATCATATAACCCCAATTTTACAGTCTCTGCACTGGCTACCTATTAAGTACCGTATCAGTTACAAAATATTATTACTTACCTATAAGGCCCTAAATGGTTTAGCTCCTGCGTACCTAACTAGTCTTCTATCTCGCTACAATCCATCATGCTCCCTAAGGTCGCAAAACTCTGGACTCTTGGTAGTACCTAGAATAGCAAAGTCAACTAAAGGAGGTAGAGCTTTTTCATATTTGGCTCCCAAACTCTGGAATAGCCTTCCTGATAACGTTCGGGGTTCAGACACACTCTCTCTGTTTAAATCTAGATTAAAGACACATCTCTTTAGCCAAGCATTCACATAATGCATTCATATAATGCATCTCATAATCTTGTACTGCAGTTATATCTGATCAAACGCACATTATTATTCTTTAGCTTGGGTTGAACAAATAATTTTTGCTTGAATGGAACAACAGCTACGCTAATTATGTCTCTTTGTTTCTCTGTTTCTGCCACGGGTAGGAATTACACACGCTTCAGTCTGGATCCAGCCCTTAAATGATCTGAGATGACCAAACACCTGAGAAGAGATGATGCCGACCCCTCGGAGGACCTCAGAGGATGCCAACCTCTGATCCCCCAACAACATGCAGAATTAACAAATTTTGCATTAAGTTAATATATTAAGTTTCTACAATGTATAAATATATTGTAGAAACTTAATTTCATGTAAAGCGCTTTGCAACGATTGTATCGTAAAAAGCGCTATACAAATAAACTTGAATTGAATTGAATTGAATACGGCCTGGGGGAAAAAACTATTCTTGTGTCTGGCTGTTTTTGTGCTCAGTGATCTGTAGCGCCGGCCAGAGGGCAGCAGTTCAAAGAGAGAGTGAGCTGGGTGTGAGGGGTCCAGAGTGACTTTCTTAGCCATTTTCCTCACTCTGGAGGTGTAAAGTTCTTGGAGGCTGGGCAGAGGGGCACCGATAAACCTCTCAGCAGTCCTGACTGTCCGTTGTAGTCTTCTGATGTCTGTTTTGGTAGCTGAACCAAACCAAACAGTTATAGAAGAACATAGGACAGACTCGATGATGGCAGAGTAGAACTGTATCAGCAGCTCCTGAGGCAGGTTGAACTTCCTTAGCTGGTGGAGGAAATACAGCCTCTGCTGGGCCTTTTTTGTGATAGAGTCAATGTGATTGTCCCACTTCAGGTCCTGAGAGATGGTGGTTCCCAGGAACCTGAATGACTCCACTGCAGTCACAGTGCTGTTCATGATGGTGAGTGGGGGGAGAGCAAGGGGGTTCCTTCTGAAGTCCTCTATCATCTCCACAGTTTTGAGAGTGTTTAGCTCCACGTTGTTAAGACTGCACCAGACAGCCAGCTGCTCAACCTCCTGTCTGTAAGCAGACTCGTCACCTTCCTTGATGAGGCCGATGACTGTAGTGTCATCTGCAAACTTCAGGAGCTTGACAGAGGGGTCCTTTGAAGTGCAGTCATTCGTGTAGAGGGAGAAGAGCAGTGGGGAGAGAACGCAACCCTGAGGGGCGCCAATGCTGATGGTGAGAGTCCTGGATGTGAGTTTGCCCAGCCTCACTAGCTGCTGCCTGTCTGTCAGGAAGCTGGTGATCCACTGATGGAGGTGGGCACAGAGAGCTGTGACAGTTTGTCTGAGAGAAGGTCAGGCATGATGGTATTGAAGGCCGAGCTGAAGTCCACAAATAAGATCCTTGCGTAATTCCCAGGTTTGCCGAGGTGTTGCAGGATGTAATGCAGTCCCATGGGCAATGCCCCAATGGGCAGAAAGTTCAAAATAACTTCAAAAGGGCAATTTTTTTTTGGTCTTTCACACATCATTTTGTATCAAAGGTAGTGTTGTAGTCAAGACCACCTCATCCGAGACCAAGACCAGTATGTGTTGAGACCAAGACAAGACCAAGACCACACCAGCACTCCTCAAATTTATCTAAAAGATCCACATTTACTGCCTGAGGAATGTCTTATTTTTAATCAATAAATACAATTAGATTAATAAGACACTATATAGAGCTGTTAACAATCAAACAAAATCACTAACAACTAAATTCATCTTTGCACTGCAGATGAGCACAGAAGCTGCATCTGAATTGGTAAAATTACAAATGTGTAAATAATGTTTAGTTTATTGAAAGTTTGTATAAAATCAATATCACATATGCAATCATGCTCATATTTGTGAAAACAGCTCTTACTCTTGTGATATTGCTTAATTCTATCATGTTATAACATATAAATCCAGGTCTCATACAAGTGTATTTTTGCAAAATTATCTTGAATTTTGTGGGCATTTTTATTCATTTTGGTGACATTTTTCACACAACCCTTCATTAATTTCTGATCCGACACAACAGTATAAATAAATCAAATTAAAAGATTTTGATTGCATCTGAAGCAGGAAATTTTAGATACACATTAATGATGTTGATAAATAAATCAGACAATGCACTGGCAATTTACTGATTTAGCTGTGGTCTTGACTGGTCTTGAAATAAAATCCTGAGTCCAAGACAGGACCGAGTACAAATGCAGTCGAGACCAAGACCAAGACCTTCAAAAAATGGTCTTAAGACTGGTTTTGAGTACTACAACACTAGTCAAATGTCAATCCAGCTTAATAAAGTTTCAAAGAGGCTCATAAAAGATACATGTAATTGTTTCATTAAAATATGCTTATTACTCTGCAAATAATTGTATGTCCCTAAGCTCTCATTCAACACATCTCTCAAAGGAATTTGTACATTTTCAAAATTGCACATCTCATGAAAACTTATATAATTGCTTCTTTGAAGCATTTTGAAAGAGTACATGCAATTTATTTTGGAACAGAAAATATCTTGCATAATGATTTTTTTTTTCAACAACAGATGTGGAATTCCCACGACAGCTCTGTTTTTAGACAGCTAAATCCAGCGGTGATAAAGTGGCCATTAATAGTATTTCAGGTAGATAAGGTCACGCTCACATCATGAACGGAAAAAAAATGTTGTGCTTTACATAAACAAACAAACAGCACAGCATGGACACAGACACTTGCCTCAACAGCCATGACCTTTGGTAGAGACTATCATGCATTGAAAAAAGCAAACAAAAACACCCCCACACACACCCACTTAATTTCATTGCTTTGCAATATATAACAGACGGTCAAGCTCAGCTCTTTCTGCTCTTCTTGTGTGCTCTGATTTCAGGCTGCACACAGGACTAGAAAAAGAAGGAATTAACAATAGTGTACTTCCATCTAACAACAAGGTAGGAGTATATATATATATATATGCATAATTGAAGCATTTATATTGTCAGATTGTTGCAGATGCAGCATGAAATACCTCTATTGGACATTAACAGATTGCAGAATTGAATGAAATAATGAGTGTGTTTCTGACTGTTTTGTCTTTTTATATCTGTTGAAATTTTGGATGTTTTATACTTTCGTGGAAAACATCTAAAGAACTGTATTATAGGAAAGGTTAAACTCAGTGACAGTGAAACAAAATATGGCAAAAGTGACAATTACCTGTGCATTTCACATAGACATTGACTCAAAGGCATGTCCTGTGAATGTCAAAGGCATGCAGGGAGATGAATTAATGTACACTGTTTACTGTGTGTTTGTCAGATGGGAAAGCGCTGCTTCTCAGGGTTGGAGGAGATCCTGATGGTGTTGTTTGCATTGGTCAGTTTACTGCACACTGGAGAACCAAGAACAATCAGAGATGGTAGGTGAAGATACGCCAGTAACAACCACACACACTCATACAGAGACACAAACATGCATAAAAAACACATTTGGATATTAGAAACCCCTGGCAATACTAACATGCTATGATTTTTGCAGGTATAGCAAGTATCTCATTGCAAAGTAGTCTTCTTTAAAAGTTCAAAATGTAACAAAAGTTCTAAAATAGAAGAATAGATGTTCAAAATACACTGAAAATGATTGTCTTACATTTTATTTGAGATGTTTCCAGAACAAATAACTAAACATTCTTAAATCAAGACTTCACTTAAAAAGCAAAATTACTTAAGATATTAAATCTTGTTTTCTGAAAAATGTGTCAAAAGGAAGTGAGTTTTTCTTTAAGACATAAAAAATCTGTCATTGGGGTAAAAAAAAACTATCTTTCCCCCCCCCTTTTAAGTTTATTTTCCTGACAGGAGTTTGTTCTTGGGGGTGTTTAACAGCTCAGAGGGGATGCTAAGAAATTGTTTATTTAAGTTCATCAGTAACTTTAATATTGTGCATTTATTGCATTTTATTTAATTTTCCAATTTACCGTAAAGCTATACATTTACAAGGTCACATTGTAAAGTGTGCATGGTCATTAAGCGAGTCTTCAACTTCACTGAACATTTATTATTACCTTTATCAGCTCTTTGATTCAGTATCGGTTTACTGAAACCTGCTGGCTGACAGTCGTATCTTCAGAATGGAACAGAATGAGGGCTTCAGTGAGCTAAATAAACGAAAACATTTGTGCTTTTTAAAATGTGAACAAAATGGAAAAGAGCACAGGGTGTGGAGATGTGTTTTTAAAAGGTGAACTTTGACTTGGCACGATGTTTTAAAACACGGCATGAGAAAGTAAAAAAGCAGATGAGGCGCAACGGTCAGACACGTCTGTTTAATGCATCATGTTTACATCAAAACAACCTTTTCACTTTTTCATCAACACTAGGCTGGGGCAAGCAAAGCACAATAATTTATATTAAAATCTATATTATTTGATATTTATAACACCAGTGATTCATCAAAAAGATCAGGATCTTCAGACAATAATCAGGCGCTTAAAGGGACAGTTCACCCAAAAATGAAAATTACCTCATGATTTACTCACCCTCAAGCCATCTTACAGGTGTATATGACTTTCTTCTTTCAGACGAACACAATCAGAGTTATTTAAAAATGTATCCTGGCTCTTCCAAGTTTTATAATGGCAGTGAATGTGAGATGAGATTTTGAAGCTCAAAAAAGTGCATCCATTGATAATAAAACTGCTCCACACGGCTCCAGGGGGATAATAAAGGCCTGCTGAAACAAATTGATGGTTTTTTGTAAGAACAATATCCATATTTAACACTTTAAAAAGCAAAATATGGAATATGAAGGTGGCCTGCTCTAAGCTAGATATTTTACTTTATAAAGTTTAAAGTATATATATTTTTTAAAACATAAAAAAATACCTGTCAGTGAGGCAAGAAAGCTATATGTTTACAAGGTCACATTGTAAAGTGTACATGGTTATTAAGCGCATCTTCAATTTCACTGAACATTTATTATTACCTTTACCAGCTTTGATTCAGTGGTGGTTTATTGAAACCTGCTGGCTGACAGTCGTACAGACTGGCCAGATAATGAAGGCTTTAAAACTGCAGTGAGCTAAATGACCATACACGTTTGTGCTTTTAAAAATGCTAATAAAATGGAAAAGAGTGCAGGGACTTCAGAGTTAAGTCTTTAGCCTTCTTGTTAGTGTGTCTGTTTTTAAAAGTTGAACTTTGACTTGACACTATGTTTCAAAATGTGGTGTGAGAAAATGAAAAAGCAGACTAGGCGTGAGAGACAGAGACATCATTATGTTTACATCAAAAATAACATATTCTCTGGGTCACAGCACCTATGTAATCCATCCAGGTCCTAACCTCCCTTCTCCAAGCGGGAATCAAACCCCGGTCACCGGCATGGGAGGGGGGGCGAACTAACAAGGAGTCTAAAGACCACAGTCTCTCAAGACTCTCACTTGTGCGTCTCTTGAGGTTTACCTGCACAGCTTTCTACCAGCTGTCTCCATAACACTCACCCCCTTAAACTTCACATCACAGTGGTCATTTGTCTCTTTGTCCCCAACTTCAGATTCAGTATCAGTTCAAAACGTTGTTCCAGAATGTCCCAACGTTCCATACAGCGAGAGAGTGGACTGCTTCCCAGATCCCGACGCTTCCGAGGTAAGCCACAGTGGATATGGCCTGCATTCCATACAAACTTCCAGCATGCTTTGCTAAATTGTACTGCACGTCCTTACAGCAAAAATGTTTGGCAAGAGCTTGCTGTTGGAGCCCTGTGGATGAGGTTAATGTCCCCTGGTGCTTCTTCTCCAAAAACCACGGCTACAGTGTGGTCAGCGAAAGCCAACCTGACAGCACACGTGAGTTCAGTCTGAACCGAGAATCTAAAAGAATGTACAAATCTTCTTTCCATTGTAAAAGTTTGGATTTGACCATGTAGCACAGAGGTGTCCTGGAGGGCCAAGTGTCCTGTAGAGTTCAGCTCCAACTTGCCTCAACACACCTGCCTGGAAGTTTCTAGTATGTCTTGTAATACCTTGGTTATCTGCTTCAGGTGTGTTTAATTGGAGTTTTAGCTAAACTTTGCAGGACAGTGGCCCTCCAGGAGCAGAATTGGACACCCCTGATCTAGCAATCAGAGACCTCATGGAAAACGTTTGTTTTGCTGTAGATATTGAGGCCAGGCTGACAAGAATGGATGGTCCATCTCTATTTGGGGATGACATTAAAGAGTTGATCTTCACCGCTGAAATGCAGACTGAAAACCGTCTTCGATTTAAGGTCTGTTTGAAAACTGACACAAATAGCAGAGGCATCGTATCAATGCGAACACGTCTATAATGGCGTGCAATGTTCTCTTTGTCTTCCAGATCACCGATGCAAACCAAGCCAGGTTTGAGGTTCCTCACGAGCACGTGCAAGCGCCTTCCAGACCTCCCACCAGACCCCTCAAATATAGACTGGAGCTGATCCAGAAACCCTTTGGACTGAAAGTTTGGAGAACATCTCCTGAAAAACTCCTGTGAGATGCTGATTTCTTATGGATGTTGTTTGTATTAAAACAGCTCTCAATAGAAGGACTGCCCAGTGAGAAATAGGCTTTATTTCCAAAGAATACAACGATTTGCCACATTATTATGAAAATGATTTTTAAACTGTTGCTTTTTCTCAAGTCATTCCCTTTACGTGACCGGAGTCAGGTCCGTACAGTATGTGTGTTGCAAAACAATTTAGTAATCTTTTATCTGATAAAAAGCCTGACTCAAAAGCCTAATAATAATGCTTTTATAGTGGATTTAGCATATATTGATATACCATAAGGAATGCATCTATATAATATGCTCATTAAACTCATCTGTAGTGAAGTTATTTTTAAAATGAGACAATGCATGTGTTACAGAATGATTCTTAGCTATCAGTTATGCTGTGACTTCACAAATGTGACCCTGGAGCACAAAAGCAGTCTTAAATCGCTGGGGTATATTTGTAGCAATGGCCAAAAATACATTGTATGGGTCAAAATGATTGATTTTTCTTTTATGCCAAAAATCATTAGGATATTAACTAAAGATCATGTTCGATGAAGATATTTTGTAAATATGTCAAAACTTAATTTTTTCTATCATAACAAACCATACATCAATGGAAAGATTATTTATTCAGCTTTCAGATGATGTATAAATCTCAATTTTGAAAAATTGACCCTTATGACTGGTTTTGTTGTCCAGGGTCACAAATAGGAAGTTGATCTTTTTTGATTAGCCATCTATCAGTATTTGTCCTTTATTCATGTGGTTTGGGTGTGCATTTTCACTGTTTTTGGACACCTCTATATTTGAGGACATGCTTGAAGGGTCAATGGATATGTTCTTGACAGGTTTCATGACAACATCCCTTCCTCTCTCGCTCTGTCAGGTTTGACACAACCATTGGGCCACTGGTTTTTGCGGATCAGTACCTTCAGCTCTCGGCTAAACTCCCCTCTCACAATATTTATGGACTCGGAGAGCACGTCCATCAGACCTTCCGCCATGACACCAACTGGAGGACCTGGCCTATCTTCACAAGAGATGCTTTTCCCAATGGCGTGAGTCATTATATTCATTATGCACAAATATTTTCATTATTCCAAACCAGTAACATCTAGCATAAACAAGCATGTTTTAAGAGGTTGCTAGCACAAATTTGCATGTTTTACCACATTGCTAGCATGATTTAACACTCTGTTAGCATGTTTTAGCACACATTGTTAACATGAATAGCATGTTGCTAACATGTTTTATCTTGTTGCTAGCATTAATTAGTATTTTGCTAGCATTTTTTGCATTGTTAAAATGATATAGCGCTCTTAACATGAATTATCACATTTTAGCATTTTGCTAACATTAATGGCATATTACTAGCATGTTTTACCACATTGTTAACATGATCTAGCACTTTGTTAGAATGAATTTGCATGTCAATAGCATGGTTTAGCATTAATCACCATGTTATTAACATGATTTAACATGTTTTACTGCATTGTTAGAATTAATTAGCATTTTGTTTGCATGATTTAACACGTTTGTCATTAATTAGCATGTTGCATCCTAATATTTAGAATGTTGATAGCATGTTTTGAAATGTTTTAGCATTCTGATAACATGAATTAGCATGTTGCTAACATATTTTATCATGTTTTCGGCATGAATTGCCATGTTGATAGCATGTTTTAGCACACATACTGCTAACAAATTTTAGCATTCTGTTAGCATTTAGCATGGATTAGCATGTTGTTAACATTTTTAACATTGTTAACATATTTAGGATGTTGATAGTATGTTTTAAAATGTTTTAGCATGCTGATAACATGAATTAGCATGTTGCTAGCATGTTTATGGTGTCCTAGGACAGTCATTAAGCTATGTTAGTAATAGGCAGCTTAAATACTCTATAAATCTTATTGTACAAAATTTTGACCCACTCAATGAAAGTCAATGGGACTTTCGCAGTTCTGATGGTCAATTTAATAAATATCGTAAGTCAGATCAGTTAGAAAAGTCTGTCAGAACAGTCTGAATGTCTGAGCTGAGTTTGTCAAGCCAACACAATTATTGCATGATGTTAGAAGACTTAAATTACAGTGCATGAGTCAAATCGAATTCGATTGTCATGCGCATCTCGTCAGTAAAGCCGGTTCCGTGATTGGCGCTAAATCTCCATCACCTGTTTTCAAACACAGCGGCAGTTAATACACAAAGTCGTAGTTCACTGACAAGCTAAGCGATATCGCGTTCATAATCGCAGATGAATCAAATACGATTATGAACGCGAAATTGCAGTGAACTACGGCTCTGTGTATTAACTGCCGCTCAATTTGAAAACAGGTGATGGAGATTTAGTGCCAATCACGGAACCGGCTTTACTGACGAGATGCGCATTCCCGAGGCATATGCTAGTTCGACTCCACCGCTATCAAACAAAAGAACTCATTTTGAAATTGAGCCGCGAGCGGGGACATTTGGAGTTCAATGGTGCGGTTGTTCGTATTTTTCCGGACATGTCCGCAGAGGTGGTGAGACGCTGGGCCTAGTTCAAGGATGTAAAAGCTTCACTTCGCAACGCCGGCGTTACCTACGGAATGCTGCACCCGGCCAGACTCCGCGTCGATTTCCAGGGACAGCGACATATGTTCCAAACTCTACAGGCTGTGGCGGATTTCGTCAGCTCTGTCATTAAGACTGCAACAAGCCTTGTTTGACAGATATGATCTAAAGACAGAAAGGGGCTGCCATCTTTTTGTTTTGTAAAATTGAATAAGAGTTCCTTGAACTAGATCTTGGCTATGGAAAAGTAGGTAACCCATACTTGTTGACATTTACATTTATGCATTTAACAGACGCTTTTATCCAAAGCGACTTACAGTGCATTCAGGCTATACATGTTTTATCACTATGTGTGTTCCCTGGGAACCGAACACACAAACTTTTGCACTGCTAACGCAATGCTCTACCACTGAGCCACAGGAACATACATGTTAACATGTTGACCATTTTTGTTTGACCAAGTTACAGTATATTGGATATTGTGGATGTTTGACGTAGGTTCTTGAACTTGTCCACGCTTCATAATAGCCAAGTTCAAACTTAAACTTGATGTTATGCATCGTATATTGCTGAGATAATGTATTCTATATTGTATTCCTGTTCACGGAGTACTGCCGAAAGGGCAGCTAAAGTTGCTAGAACTAGTTAACTTGTGTTCTCTGTACCTGACTGCCTTTTTTTGTCAGTCAGACTTGTTAGTGTTATTAATGTTCCGGACACAAGTGGAGAATAGACGTTGTTTTTTTTTTAAATCTACTCTGTGCACCATCAGCCATTTCTTACTTGATCGCTCTTTTTTGTCATACCCTCCGCCTGAAACTATCTTTTCTAATATCTAACATCAGTATGCCTATGCTCCATGGAATTGCATAGAAACTTGCCTCAGCAGAGACAGGGCTGGGTTAAATTAGTTAGTTGGAACGTAAAAGGGTTAAATAATCGATGTAAAAAGTGTAAAGGTTTTTTTCCAATCTGATGATGCTAAAGGCTAATATATGTTTTCTGCAGGAAACTCATCTTAAAAACTCTTGTCATAAAAGTTTGATGAGATCCTGGGTAGGACAAGTGTTCCATTCATGATTTAATTGTAAAGCTAGAGGTACAGCTATTTTAATCAATAAGAATACTCCGTTTAATCCTTCTGAAGTTGTCTCGGATCCCAATGGTAGATATGTGATTGTCTCAGGCGATCTTTATGATAATCAAGTGGTTTTAGTTAGTGTTTATGCGCCTAACTGGGACAACCCAGACTTTTTTTACTAAGCTCTTTTCTAAACTCCCAGATTTAAACTCTTTCCAATTAATCTTAGGAGGCGATTTAAATTGTGTCTTGAATACTGTTCTAGACAGGTCATCTCCTAAACCAGCTATTTTATCTCAGTCTTCTAAAACAATTAGTTCCTTTTTGGAAGGATACGGAATGACTGACGTATGGCAGTTTTTTAATCCCTCCTCTAAAACCTTTTCTTTCTTTTCCCCTTTTCACCACACTTATTCACGTATTGATTATTTTATCATTGACAAACTTATTCCCCAAGTAAAATCCTCTCTTTATGAGAGTATAATTATTTCTGATCACGTTCCAGTAATCCTTGAATTGGCCCTCTCTGGATATGGAAGGATCTCTCATGTTTGGAGTATGAATGCATTACTTTTATCAGATGGCTATTTTGTTGAGTTAATTTCTGCAAAAATTTCCAATTCTCCTATTCTCTGGGAAACACTCAAAGTTTATTTGCGTGGAGAAATTATTTCTTGGTCTGCTTATATAAAAAAATTGCGCAATAAAAAGCTTTGTGATCTTTCTGGACAGATTGGCAAAATAGATCAGAAATATGCACAGCGTCCAACTCTGTATCTCTGTATAATGAAAGGGCCTTTTTACAATCTGAATATAATCTTCTCTCCACTAACCAAGCGGAGCAGCTTTTACTCAAGTCACGACACCGTTTCAATGAATTTGGTGATAAACCTGGCAAAGCTCTTGCACTACAACTTAGGTTTCAAACTGCAAAGAGTTTTATTGCTCAAATTCAAGCCCCAGTTGGAAATATTGTATCAGATCCTCAAGAAATTAATAATCAGTTTAAATTATTTTATTATTTTATTATACCAGTCTAATCTCCCTAAAGATTGTAATCTTATAAATATTTTTGTCCCTCAATGTCCCTCAAATTAACAATGAGTCAAAAACCAAATTAGATGATCCCATTAGTTTAGCTGAAATTCTACAGGCTATTTCACAGATGCAGAGTGGAAAATCCCCAGGCCCAGACGGATTTCCAACTGAGTTTAAGAAGTTTTCTCTTTAGCTTTCTCCATTGCTTCTTTCGATTTTTGAAGAATCCCTAAATATTGGTAGTTTACCCTTTTCCATGCGTCAAGCATTAATTTCACTGATTTTGAAACCCAATAAAACCCCACTTGATTGTGGGTCTTATCGTCCAATATCCCTCCTTAATGTTGATGTGAAAATTCTGGCTAAGGTTCTCTCTTTAAGATTGGAAAACATTGTGCAAGACATTATTCACCCTGACCAAACGGGCTTCATAAAAAACAGACAGGGGTTCTTTAATCTTAGAAGGCTGATGAACATAATATACTGTATACCTCGTCAGACTTCTCAATACCGGAGGTCTTAGTCTCTCTCGATGCAGAAAAGGCTTTTGACCGCATTGAGTGGGACTATCTTTTTTATACATTAAAAAAGTTTGGGTTTGGTGATAGGAGAGCGAGAATGTATTTAATATCATCGATTTTTTATTCAATGTTGTGAAACCAGTGTTTTATGTTTTTTTTCTTTTCTTCACTTGTAATAACTCTGACTGGAAATTGCTAATAAAAAGAGTTAAACTAAAATTTGCCATTACAAACCTTAATGTCTTTTCCACCCCAGGGCACACACAACCTGTATGGCCACTACCCCTATTTCACATGTCTGGAAGATGAGAGCGGCCAGTCCTTTGGTGTTTTCCTCATGAACAGCAATGCTATGGGTAAGCTCTGCTGTGGACTAAAGTCATAATGACTTGTCATGTCTATTTTTGTGTTTGGAATGGCTGCTTTTGTTGAATATTAGCAAATGAGAGCAGTTTTAGTTGTTTGTCTGTCTGCTCTTGTCTGTGTGCAGAGGTGACAATCCAGCCTGCTCCGGCCATAACCTACCGGACTATCGGAGGGGTTTTGGACTTCTACATCCTGGTTGGAGACACACCAGAAGCAGTGGTGGACGAGTTCACACAGGTTAGCATTGTGGGCAAATATAAATAGAAATACCAACGAGACTTGTGGGCGAAATTATAAGCACTTGGAAATGCTTTTTCATGTTAGAGACATAGGATGGTGGACAGTACATATGCTAGGCAATATATATATATATATATATATATATATATATATATATATATATATATATATATATATATATTGCTTGTTTAATAATTTATTTTACAGATTATTTATGTATTGGTACAAATTTGGCTCTGGGAATATTTTTTTGTCGTATTCTGCAGTCGTAAATGTAAACATTTATAATATATTTATTATATCAAGTTTATATCAGAATATTTATGTGTGTGTGTATATATATATATATATATATATATATATATATATATATATATATATTTAAAAAATGTTGTGAAATTATTATTTTTTTCTGATTCTGGTCATTTGTGGAATTCTGTGGTAAAATATTTCATATAATAACCACTAAATTTTATGTTATTTCCAAATGTTATAAATTATAATTATAGGGGTGTAACGGTTCACAAAATTCACGGTTCGGTTCGGTACATTTTCAATACAGCAAAAAGAAGGAAGTGCTAGAGAAATTTCCTTGATTTTTTTTTTTTTTTTTTTTTTTATTAAAACTAATTTTTTACTTTGAACAATGATGGAACTATACTTGACCCATCTTCTGGAGTGTCTTCTTAGCAGCATATAAAACAAAAATAGCTCTAGTTTGAAGTATTCCAGCTGATGTTCCAGATTAATATTTTCCAATAAGTTTAAATTGACTTTTACCTTTTATGGGCATTTTTTACCTTTATAAAGCCATTTTTTTCTAAAAGTGTGCATCACGTTTTATGGGCATTTTTACCTTTATAAAGCCATTTTTTTCTAAAAGTGTGCATCACCTTTTGAGTCAATTTTTACATTTAATCAGTCAATAAGACATTTGGGCTGTTACCAAGCAAATTAAGTCAGTATTGACAAAATTCTTCTTTGCAATGCAGAGGAAACATAAGCTGTATCTGAATGGTATTTAGATGCTTTTGCACACTGTTTAATGCAGCTCAGAGGAACATGTAATGCTTTAACCTGCAGTTACAAATGCATAAATAATGTTTTGATATTTTAAACATAAAACGTTAGCAACTGATGTTTGAAATTAATAAAAAAAAATTAAAGATACTTTAAATGTGAAATTAAAACCAGTAGGTGGCAGCAAGTCACTATTAACAAGTGAGTCATTGAGATTGAACCGAATCATTTAACGGTTGATTAATTGAGGAACGAGTTATCGTCATATTGCTCAGAGATGCAAAACAGTGCTGTGGCGGTGTTTGGATTTATTTTTGTTGGGGTAATTGAACAAAAACAGGCAATATGCTGTCTAAAACGTAATCCTTTTAATTAACGTCTTGCTTATTGAACTGTTGTAAAAATCATTTGTAATCATGCTGATTTTTGGAGAGAAAAAAACGGCACTCTTCTGTAATATTGATTAACTATATGAAATGATGTAAATATATACATTTTCTGTCCCCGTATCTTGAATTTTGTGTTCATTCTAATTCTGAATTATGCAGTGAAAGAACGCACTCTCTATGTGCACACACACTAATCTAATATAATAGAATAATATGCTGTAATAGGATTAGTCCAATAAATCGTTCGGTTTGTAATGCGTACCAAACCGTAAGCCTCGTACTGAACGATTCAATACGAATATGTGCATTGGTACACCCCAATATATATATATATTTATATATATATATACTCTATGTACATATCTGATGTTCTGTGTGTTTACCATTGCTTTATATCTCTCCAGCTGATTGGCAGGCCTTTCATTCCTCCGTACTGGTCTCTGGGTTTCCAGCTCTCTCGCTGGGACTACGGCAGCCTGGCCGAAGTGAAGAAAGTCGTGGATAGGAACCGACAGATTGGCATTCCATATGTAAGTGCCGGGAACAGAAGGAGGGTCCTCACTTTGTTCTACAATACTTGATTTCACCCAGCACTTCAAATCCATGATCGAGAGCATGGAGCAAAGCTTACCGGTTCATAAAAAATAACTCCACACATCACCTATACATGCATTTAGAAGTGTTTAGCATCTTATGGTGGGGCTCTAATTTTTTTTAACAAAGAGGGCATTGGCATGTCAGGATATTGCATATACACCTGAGTAGAATATCTCCATCTGCTAATGGCTGATGGAAGTCAAGCTTTCAGAAAAATCGAAACAGACAACAGTGAATTAATGTTAGAATCAGAATCAGAAAGGATGCAAAAGAGGCTGACAGAGCTGATTTCAATGTAATAGTGCAGGTAGAGAGAAAGATAGACTTAACAAAATTAACAACCTAAAAACTAGATTGAAAAGTAGACAAACTTTGATGTCGGCTTGATAAAGCCGTATGAAGGTTTGAAAGTTTTATAAGATTTGAAAAAAAAACATTGCTAGCATGATTTAACATGTTTTAACCCATTGCTAGCATGTTTTTTCACATTGCTAACATAATTTATCACTCAGCTAGCATTGAACAATGCAAAATTTTGTGATACCACTGTAAAGCTGCTTTGAAACAATCTGTATTGTAAAAAGCGCTGTACAAATAAAGGTGACTTGACTTGACTCTGCTAGCAGGAATTAGCATTTTTTAGCACACATTGCTAAAATGAATTGCATTTTGCTAACATGTTTTATCCTATTTCTAACATGATTTAACACTTTGCTATAATTTTTAGCACATTGCTAACGTGAAATAACACGTTGCTAACATGTTTTATCACATTGCTTGCATGAATTAGCATGCTGCTTGCATGTTTTAGCACAATGTTAGAATGATTTAGCACTTTTAACAGGATTTATTGTTTTAGCATATTGTAACATGAATTATCATGTTGCTAGCATGTTTTACCATATTGTTAACATGATTTAATAATTTGCACACATGAATTACCATGCCAATAGCATGATTTAACATGTTGATAGCCTGAATTAGCATGTTGCTAACTTGTTTTACCATGTTGCTAGTATGAATTAGCATGTAGCTAACATTATTTAGCAGATTTAATATGCATTCACGGCATGTCGTAATTACTGTAACTATGAGATTCTGGCACGTAAAAAGTATTTATGTCCTAGTAGTTTACAATTTGTAAGCTGGCTGTTTTCTGAAACCATGTGGTTCTTATACCACCTGACCGCTGCAGATTCATTTAGGCGTCGATAGCGGTGCAACAGAAACACATAATTCCCAGTCAAAGGACATGGACAGTTTTGAATGTAACGTCACGTGTTGTCATCGAGATTATGAAAATGATGCGGTGGCGTGAATGCGGCATTTGCATGCTGATAAAATGCTTTAACATATTGTTCACATGAATTAGCATGCTGCTAGCATGATTTTGCATGTTGTTAACATGATTTAGCATTAATTGACTTGCTGTTAGTATGTTTTCACGTTGCTAGCATGATTTAACATGTTGCTAGTGTAACTAACGTAGGCTGGTAAGAGCTGTGCATTTAAACCTCATTTCCTTGAACTCAAGAGGCACTCTAGCGACTGATGCTAGAGACTGCAGTCTTTAGCCTCATTGTTAGCGTTCCCGACTCCCATGCAGATGGGCCCAGGTTCGAATCCCACTTGCAGGGGGTAATGTGAATCAGAAGGCCTAGACTGGCATGTTTAAGAGTGCAACTTCCATAATTAAACGTTGAAGTGAAACATGATATTTAATGAGAAAAGGATAGACTTTCAGCTGAACCATAATTATTTTGTGTTCCAGGACGTCCAGTACACTGATATCGACTACATGGAGGACAAAAAGATCTTCACCTATGATATGGAGAAATTTAAGGAGCTGCCTCAGTTTGCTGACTACATGCATGAGAAAGGGCAGAAATACATTGTCATATTGGTGAGCCTTTGATATTCATGCTGAGGTGCAGAGTTTTATGGGTTGGCAAGTTTTGAGTCCTACATTTCAACCCCTTGAACACTTCAAAACATTTTCTTCCTGGTAGGATCCTGCCGTGTCCACAGGTAAAAGGTTAAATGGACCTTATGAAGCACTTGACCGGGGACATGCAGCTAAAGTTTGGGTCACTGAACCAGACGGGAACACGCCTCTAATAGGAGAGGTAAGATCCTCCAAAGATACTCCTGACTGGCATTATAATGGTTAATTGTCAGTAGGGTTTGGGATTGAGAACTGGTGGTGGTTCTTCATAAAAATAACTGAATTTGAATGATTTCCATGATGTCTGATTGTAGTAATTGTTTTTTTTTACACTGATGTAAGAGCTGATAAAATGTAAAACTGTATCTTGAATGCAATGTAAGTCGCTTTGGATGAAAGCGTCTGCTAAATGCATAAATGTAAATGTAAATGATGTGAACACAGACAATTGCATTGCATTGTCCTCGCTGGTTGAAATGCACAGTGTGAACAGGGTCTGATCTAGGAACACAATACTTATTGTAAAATGTATCTCTCACACGTCACAGGTCTGGCCAGGGGAAACCGTGTTTCCTGACTACACTAACCAAGCTTGCGTTGATTGGTGGGTTGATGAAATTTCACGTTTCCACAAAGAAGTCAAGCATGATGCTATCTGGATTGTGAGTAACCCACAGAGATGAGCCTGATCATTTTGAACCGATCTTCCATATCAATACTACATATGCCACGGCATCAATATATATGAGCTCAATAGACATCTCATCTAGTATACAATATACACCACAAAAGCTTAACTTTTTTCCCCCTAAGGACATGAATGAGGTGGCCAGTTTTGTACAGGGAAGCAGCAAAGGCTGCACTGACAACAAACTCAACTATCCTCCATTCATTCCACGTGAGTCTGAAATGCATCTACAGCTGGATTCATTCATAGCAGATGCGTAAACATCCATCCTCTTAATTTACATTCCACGCTATAGGTATCCTTGATAAGCTGATGTACAGTAAGACCTTATGTATGGATGCTAAACACAAATGGGGGAACCACTATGATGTCCACAGTCTCTATGGGTACTCGATGGTCCTGGCCACTGAGAAGTACGTGTTGGTTTTTTCACACTCTGCAAGCAAATAATCTTTGTGACTGACTGATGCTGTTTTTGAGTCTTGTCAGAATGACAGGAATTACAATTAACATTACAACAATGTTGTATTTACAAGTGGATGTCATTTCATTGTGGTGCCAGCGCTCCCTATAACTCAAATATTATGTTTCTGCTACCAGGGCAGCGAGAGAAGTGTTTAAGACAAACCGTTCCATGGTTTTTACCCGTTCCTCCTTCCCCGGGGTGGGCAAGTATGCTGGGCACTGGTTGGGTGACAATGGCGCTAATTGGAATGACATTAAGTGGGCGATATCCGGCATGCTGGAGTTTAACATCTTTGGAGTCCCTTACGTAAGTGGTTTGACTCCAAATTAAATGTCTTTTCCAACATGGGTAATGGATGGAAGACACCAGCTTTTCTTCATAACACAACAGCCCCACTGAGAGGCATTTGGAGAAAGACTTTGGTTATGATCGAGTTCCAGTAAGAAACCTAATGTGCATTTGGACTCAATGAACTCAGCTGTCAGACATAATGACAGTTTCAACCGATTTTTAGCCTTATAATCCTCTGCACACACACACTAAATGATTTGACCAGACCATAAGACTACACACTTGTTAACTGTAGGAACCATAGATATGTATTGGTAGATGTCTCGTTAGCGACTGCTTCTATGAACCGCTATACATAAGTCGTCCGCCATATTGGAATGGTCTGTGAACCCTCGAGCGCAAGTTGACTCTGCATCTGCAACACTAGTTATATGCATGTGCATGTTAAAAACACACAAAATACACAAACACATCATTCCTGGATAACTTTTGATTCACTATACATTTGTGTTGTTTAAATATGCGCCGATTGCCAACAAAACACAGATATTTGATGCAGTTTTACTTACCACCAGTGGATCTTTTCTTGCTGGGACCGCTCCATTGTTCAGTTTCACACAATCTGGAAATCCAGCAACGAACTGGACCTTGTTTATAAAACCATGGGTGCCAATCCTGTGCGGGGCTGGGAATCAATTCCAAAAATAATCAATTCCTCGATTCCAAGGTGTTGGAAATTGAGAGTCCATTCCAAATATTGGATTCTATCATTGATTCCACCTACGGAAATGATCGAGCACCCACAGAAAAAACATTTTAACCAAATAAAAAAAATTGCAGCTTTCAGACACGATTTTATTCTTATTTTATTGGTTAATTTGATGTGGTTTATATGGTTGTTTTAATGATAAATGTCTAGAGTGCATCAATGTAATGTGTGAGCAGAAATGTCTCAGTTTGCACTCGCAAGCGGCTTCCTTTCACTTTTGACTCATTCATTACATGCTTGCGCTCAAGCTAACACCACACTTCCACAACTGACTGATGAAATAATACAGAGCACTTAAATTTAAAGGAAATTACGGATCCATCTTGTTTCATATTGGCACCTATGTATAAAATGAATTGGGCGACTCGTAAAATATGCATGATTTAGCAAAAATCATACAAATTCATATGAGGGAGTCTGTACAAATTCATGCGAATTAGCCACCTTGTAAAAAAAAGAAATTATGAATTGCTAATGAAATGTAAAAATAATCACAAATCAGACAATTTGGTCTTGGAAGAGTATGACTTCATGTTTGATGTTTTTAATTGCACACTTTGGATAATTTTGATATATTTTGATGCCCTATGGAGACATTTGTCAGATTACTGGTGTCTTTTTCCATATATAAATGTCTGGAATCCCTATCTGATCTCTATTTAATTGTCTAGATTTTGGAGAAGCATTAGAGATGATAAAGAGTGATTTTTCCCTCCTCTGGAGAGAAACTGAATCTCACGATGTTGTTCTGCAGATTGGTGCAGACATCTGTGGGTTCTTCGACGACTCGCCGGAGGAGCTTTGCAGACGCTGGATGCAAGTCGGCGCGTTCTACCCCTTCAGCCGTAACCACAACGCTCAAGGGTACAAGGTCTGTGCTGTTCCTTAAACACCAATAAACATTCAGTCTCGAAGTGTATGAAGTGTCTTCCTGGGCTATGTGTTACAAATGTCATGACTAGTTTTATGTGCCTTTCTAACAGGACCAGGACCCTGCATCATATGGCGCAGACTCTCTCTTGGTGAAAACCTCCAAGCATTACCTAAACATCCGATACACCCTCTTACCGTACCTCTACACTCTCTTCTACAAGGCCCACGTCAACGGAGAGACTGTATTGCGTCCCATGATGCACGAGTGAGTTTGTAAATGTGTGCAAACAGCAGTGTAACAGTTTCAGCCTCAACTGCTTTATAAGAATTGTTTCCCGCTCGGCAGGTTCTATTCCGACAGTGAAACCTGGGGAGTGCACAGCCAGTTCTTGTGGGGAGCACATCTTCTCATCACACCTGTGTTGGATCCTGTGAGTGAACACACACACACACACGTTGGGTTTCCATGTTTTATGGGCACATATGGTTTTTTATATTCTATCCTCCTACACTAACCCTACCACTAAACCTACCCATCACAGAAAACTTTCTGCATTTTTTACATTTTTAAACAAGATATTTTAATTTTTATGATTTATAAGCTCGTTTCCTCATGGGGACCAACAAAAAATAATCCCCATAATTTAGGGAATACCAGCACACACTCACACACACACAAACACACACACGCACGCATGCACACACGCATGCACACACGCACGCACACACACTCACTCACACACACTCACACACACACACACACACACACTCACACGCACACACACACACACACACACACTCACACGCACACACACAAACACAGACACTATTTTGGTTCATTTGCGGATTCTCTTTCTGTCGGCTTCTTACTCTCCAATATCTCACTCATATTCTCTCTTTCTGACTCTTGAAAAGCCATGACAGGAGGACCATATCTTTCTGAAAATGACCACCCGTGATGGTCTACCTGTTAGTTTAATGAATAATGCTCATCACTAAACTATCAAAATCACGTTTATCATTATGTTTAGCTCATTTTCCTGTTTGTTTGTTTCAGGGTGTTGAAAATGTGGAGGCCTACATTCCAGATGCCATCTGGTATGACTTTGAAAAGGTAAGACCATCCTCTCGAACCACAGTAAATATTGGCAAAATGTTTATGAATATATCAATATATCAAATTTTACATCAATATATATCACATTTTAATGCGTACAGGTCAGAATAAGTATGTTGTTTAAATTTTTTCAGAAATATAAGTGTTTACACTGAATGACAATGCACCATTATTTCACCCACATTTTGAAATTTTATTGTCCTGAAACTTATTTTAAACATTAAAAGTAGACACTTTACTTGCATTTAATATGCTTTCTGTGTATATGAATTCACTTTTGTAAATTTCTCTTGATGCGGACATGATCCATATATATATATATATATATATATATATATATATATATATATATATATGACCTAACCTAATTTTTGGTTTGTTTTACAGGAGGAACGGATTACCAATCGCAAAGCAAAAGTTAACTTAAACCTGCCCGCTGATAAACTTGGTTTACACCTGAGAGGCGGAGCCATTCTGCCCGCACAAAGCCCAGACGTCACCACTACATACAGGTATGATTTGAAACCAAAACAAAAAAAAATGTAGATTTCCCCTAAAACACATATCACCTTTAATGCTTAAAAAGGGGCCACAAACAAGAATCCCAGCTTCAAAGGTTCTGTTTTGTGTCTGCTCTTGAGTTTCTGTACGTTTGTGTTCCCTCAGCCGACTTCATCCCATGAGACTGATCATCGCTCTCGATGACAACAATGCTGCATCAGGAGAGCTATTCTGGGATGACGGAGAGTCTCGAGGTATTTTGGAGGAACTTGCTATTAATTAAAAGTTGTTCACTTCACCATCAGAAACAAAAATTTACCTTATACAGGAATCAATAGCAAGAATGTCAGAATTTCAGATTTTCTACTACTGTTTTACTTTTTTAGTTACTAACCCTGCTAAAAAAACAATAGAAGCCCAATAGAAACCATTACAGAAATTCAAATGGTTTCCATTAAAATACCATAATGAACCATTAGCTTTTTCAAGTAAAACCATTACAAAATTCCTTTTTTTTTATTTAACATCCCACCATTAGAATCCATCACATACCAGTAGACACCAACCATTATAGTTTCCATTAAAACCCATTATAACCATTAAATCCATTACATTTTCCATTGTGTTTTGAGCAGGGTTCTATTGTTTTATTCAGCAGTAACATTTTACATTGAGATTCCATTAGTTAACAATTATTGTTTTGACTAACTTTAACTAACAATGAGCAATACATTTCTTATAGTATTTATTCATCTTTATTAATGTTAGTTAATAAAGTTACAACTTTTCATTGTTAATAACATTCTAATTCGCAGCACATTAAAACATGCTAGCATAATACTAATTCATTCTAGAGACATGTTAAATGATGCTAGCAACATGCTAATTCGTCTAGAGACATGCTAAAACATGCTAGCATCGTTCTAATTCATTCTAGAGACATGTTAAAACATGCTAGCATCGTACTAATTCATTCTAGAGACATGTTAAAACATGCTAGCATCGTACTAATTCATTCTAGAGACATGTTAAATGATGCTAGCAACATGCTAATTCATCTAGAGACATGCTAAAACATGCTAGCATCGTACTAATTAATTCTAGAGATGTTAAATGATGCTAGCAACATGCTAATTCGTCTAGAGACATGCTAAAACATGCTAGCATCGTTCTAATTCATTCTAGAGACATGTTAAAACATGCTAGCATCGTTCTAATTCATTCTAGAGACATGTTAAAACATGCTAGCATCGTACTAATTCATTCTAGAGACATGTTAAATGATGCTAGCAACATGCTAATTCATCTAGAGACATGCTAAAACATGCTAGCATCGTACTAATTAATTCTAGAGATGTTAAATGATGCTAGCAACATGCTAATTCATCTAGAGACATGCTAAAACATGCTAGCATCGTACTAATTCATTCTAGAGACATGTTAAATGATGCTAGCAACATGCTAATTCGTCTAGAGACATGCTAAAACATGCTAGTATCGTTCTAATTCATTCTAGAGACATGTTAAAACATGCTAGCATCGTACTAATTCATTCTAGAGACATGTTAAATGATGCTAGCAACATGCTAATTCATCTAGAGACATGCTAAAACATGCTAGCATCGTACTAATTCATTCTAGAGATGTTAAATGATGCTAGCAACATGCTAATTCATCTAGAGACATGCTAAAACATGCTAGCATCGTACTAATTCATTCTAGAGACATGTTAAATCATGCTAGCAACATGCTAATTCATTTTAATCATGCTAGCAATGGAAAAAACAAGCTAGCAACATGTTAATTTTTGCTAAATCATGCTAGCAACAGGTTAATTCATGGTAATCATGCTAGCAATGTCAAAAACAAGCTAGCAACCTTAATTCATGCTAAATCATGCTAGCAGGATCTTAAATCATGCTAACACGTTAAATCATACTAAATCATGTTAACAACATGTTAAATCATGTGTGAAGTTGCTTTGACACAATCTGTATTGTTAAAAGCACTATATAAATAAAGGTGACGACTTGAAAATCATGCTAACAAGATGTTAATTCATGTTAGCGAGATGCTAAAACATGCTAGTAATGTGCTATTTCATGCTAACATTGTGCTAAAACATGTTAAGAATGTGATAAATCATGATAGAAACATGTGCTCCCTCCCTGTCCCGAAGTTCAATTTCAACATTTCAATTCAACCTTTAAGCTTCTCAAAGTTGTTTCAAACTTTCAGACAAGGCTTTTTCAAGCCAACTTCAAGATTTGTTTACTTTGAAATACCCCAAATGCATTTATATTTATTTTTTTCAGGAACAGCTATAATTTAACCCCATGACAGATATAAATGTATACAATAAACTCACATCTTGTGTGTTTTTTCTCCAACAAAACATCACCCATAGATAACATAACATAGATGTTAACAAGGTCGATAACTTTGCCTTGGTGAGGTTTCCTTCAAAATGAGCAGAATTTGCAACAATAAAAGGTTCAATAAACGTTATTGCATATAATATTGCGTTTACAAGGTATAAAAACACATGAACATGGGCAACGAATGTAAGATGTAGTACACTGCCCTGAAATCATCCTTACTAAATAAATAAATAAAATAATAACACTTGTTTGACTCACACATAAAGTAGATTTTTCTCTCATAACTTATTTTTCTCTTTTTCTTAGATACTGTTTCGTCTGGCTCCTATATTCATTACCAGTTTTCCGTGGCTAATGTACGTCATCCTAATGTCACATATCTGTTTGTTTGTTTTTAGATGGCATTACATTGTATGTCCAAAAAGCAACATTTTAATCATTTTTTAATGCCAGCTATAACTAAAATCTGTAGTAATATCTGCTCTTTTTCTGCTGGATCAGGATGTCTTGACAATGAACGTCACCCACAATGGCTACACTGATCCAAATAACTTGAAGTTTGAGAACATCACCGTAATGGGAGTGACCGGAGCTCCAGTCTCTGTGCTCGTGTCAGACGGCACCACTACTAACGCTCTGAACGTGTCCCAGGTTAACTACGATTCTACCAGGAAGGTAAAGGAGTTTTCTATCCACCACCAAAGTCAATGTGAAACTCTGTTTATGACCAATTTTACAGATTTTGATTGGAATAGGATATTTAACACCCTACAGAAATCGGTATAATGCACATTAAAGGGATAGTTCACCCAAAAATGATTTACTCACCCTCAGGCCATCCTAGGTGTATATGATGTATGCGATGTATGACATGAATACACCATACGTCGTGTCAGTCATGCTTTTGCCGCAAGTCGACCATCTGCCGGAAGCTAATTTCAGTTAATAAAAATGTATATTTTATTATAAAAACCCATCGATTCACTTCAGTAGGCCTTTATTAACCTCTTGGAGCCACTTGGATTGATTTTATAATGGATGGATAGCCTTTTTTGAGCTTCAAACTTATGGCAGCCATTCATTTACATTTACATTTACATTTATGCATTTAGCAGACGCTTTTATCCAAAGCGACTTACAGTGCATTATACATGGTTATACATTTTTTATCAGTATGTAGTTCACCCATTCACTGCCATTATAATGCTCAGAAGAGCAAGGATTTTTTAAACGTATGTCCGATTGTGTTTGTCTGAAAGAAGAAAGTCATATACAGATGGCTTGAGGGTGAGCAAATCATGGGATAATTTTCATTTTTGGGTGAACTATCCCTTTAAGACCTGGAATATAAAGTAAATAGGGCACCAGGAGAGGCCCTGTCAATCCAAGTGAATATATTCGTCAGGGCTTTCAAAAGCACACACATATTAGCAGGCAAAACATAATTAATACCCGCGGCTCCTGATGATGGTCTTATGAAGGGAAACGATTGGTCTGTGCAAGAAACTGAACATTATTTACAACAGTATTACCTGTAATCCACAGCCTGGGCAAACGGTACTGAGCACATACACAGCAGTATGCACTATGAATTGAATACACATGCTGTCTTTTGCGTGATCTACCTGTATATCATTGGGTGTTTGTGGTCTGCTAGGTGCTGTACCTGAGAAACCTGGAGCTGGAACTGGGGAAGGACTACACAGTCAACTGGCAGGACAAATACAGAAACTCTAGGCACTTCGATTGTCATCCTGAAGCGGGTTCCGATCAAGCCAAATGTGAAGCCCGTGGCTGCGTCTGGAAGGTCAGAGAGAGAAGATATTCAATATCTGATCCGTGAATACGCAAAGAGTCTAGTATCTCCTGTTACTGTTATAATATGAATTAACACATCTGTTCAAAGTGTTTTCATTGTCTTTAATAGCCTTCAAATGTTCCCAACGAGCCCTGGTGTTATTACACCGACACCCACGGCTACATCACTGGCAAGGTGGTTGAAACGGCGAGTGGCATCACTGTAGATATAGAGCGCAATACGGCTTTCCCAAGTCAACGTTCTCAATCTCGAGACATCAGCAAGCTTCGTGTGGAAATCACATACCTGAGTGGCAAAAGCCTGCGTTGGAAGGTATGATTTAGGATTACGACCAAGACGATGACTAAATATACAGTTTAAATAAAGCAAAGCGTATAATGTATACTTTGTTAATGCGTCCATAACCTTGGTGTCAATAGCACCATGCTGTTTTTAAGAATTAGGACTTAAAGCGTTAGTTCACCCAAAAAATAAAATTACCCCATGATTTACTCGCTCTCAAGCCATCCTAGATGTAAATGACTTTCTTCTTTCAGAAGAACACAAACAGAATTATAATCAAATTTATCCTGGCTCTTCCAAGCTTCTTAATGGCAGTGAACGGGGGGTGAGATTTTAAAGATCAAAAAAGTGCATCCATCCATCATAAAACTGCTCCACACGGCTCCGGGGGCTTACTAAAGGTCTTTTTTTGAGCTTCAAAATCTCATCCCCCGTTCACTCCAAAGCATGGAAGACCTAGGATAAATTTTATTATAACTCTGTGTTCATCTGAAAGAAGAAAGTCATATATGCCTAGGATGGCTTGAGGGTAAGTAAATCATGAGGTAATTTTCATTTTTGGGAGAACTATCCCTTTAAGGAAATAAATTAATACATTTAAGACTGAGATTAAGATTGTTTTTGGTCTTCTTCATATAGATCTTTGACCCGAGCAATGCACGCTACGAGGTCCCTGTTCCCCTCGACCTGCCCGCTATGCCAGAGACAGAAGAAAACAACAGACTGTACAGGGTTCAGATCAAGAACAAGCCTTTCGGGATCCAAGTCATCAGAAAGGACACAGAAGAAACCATGTGAGTAATACAGCTGAATGGTAACATGGAGTCCAGAGAGTTTCTTTTGTGGTAGTTTGACTGTAATATTAGGACTATAAAGGCACAGTTTGCCTTCTTCATGAACGGAAGTCAGAAGTGTTCTCAATGTTTTGTTAAATCTTATTATTTTCTCTAGATGGGACTCTGCCGTGCCAGGGCTCATATTCTCCGATCAGCTCCTTGAGATCTCCACGCTCCTCCCCTCAAACTACGTCTATGGTGTTGGTGAAACAGAGCACCCCAGCTACAAACATGACCTCAACTATCACAAATACGGCCTGTTTGCCAAAGACCAGCCTCCAGGGGTGAGTTTTACAAGCCTTCCTGTGTGATATGCTATCTGCACTTTACAATATCTGGACAACTGCATCACAAACTCAAACTCAAATCCATTTCTCCCCATCTGTAGTATAAGCTGAACAGTTATGGAGTCCATCCCTTCTACATGGGTCTAGAGAAATCAAAAAATGCTCACGGCGTCCTCCTGCTCAACAGCAATGCCATGGGTGAGTAAACCACACACTCATTCGCCCAACTGGTGCTAAATGGTCTTTTTTGGAGACTAAGACCAACCTTAGATGGTTTGCTGGTTTAAAATGGTCTAGTTGACAGCTTGTACATGGACAAAAGCAAAGAAGACACTTTCAAAATGAATATACTACAAGCCAATTACTTAACAGTTGTAAAAGAAAATGATTTAGTTATGATTATGATTTATATTTTTTATATAGTTATGATTATGATTGATTTATTATAATTAATTTCTACTGTTTTCTGTAATATTGTCCATATAATTTAGGGAGATGGTTAACATTTTTGAACATTTTATTAGATTAAATTTGTATGTGTGCATACAAATGTGCTTTTAAGGAATAATAAATTATATTTTGAATAGGTAAAAGCTATAGAAAGCCTATTAAGAAATGTTACATTGCAAAATTATATCTGTAACAAATTAAGCTCTTCTACCATCAAATCTCATTGCCATATTGTAATAAAAATTGTTATTTACTATAAAATTATGACGTACAGTAGACACAATTCAATAGGTAGTGTTTACACTTCTGTTTATTTATATGGCTAATTCTCATGAAATCTTGGTTTCCAAACTTTAAAACAAGAATATTTTAAAAGGTTTCCATCAACAAATTGTTTGTTTAAGCACCAGTAGCAAGGTTTGAGGTGTCTGTGAACATCTACACACAATTTTATTTATTTTTTGATATATAATTTCCAAAACAGGGCTTAAAATCTCATTACCGCAACAGACTGAAAAAAATACCATTATGAATTCTAATACATTTTCACATTTTTAAAAGTTGAGTATTAACAGTCATGTACAATTACTTGAAACTATGAAATAATACATATTTTAAAATTAACATTTTCATTTGATTTTTGACTTTTTTCTGTCATTATCACAATGGAAATTGCAATTTACCATTTTTTTTATTTTATTTTATATATTTTTTTATATATTTTATTGAAATCTGACATATTTTCAAAATTATGTGGTTAAACCCGAAAGAACATAATATATATTTTTCACATGCATTTAAAATCAAAATACTATTTTTCCATTAATTAAATCAACGTAAAATAAATACCTGTTGCGGTAATGATACCTAAGTTGCGGAAATGAGAATTTCAGCAGAAAATGCAATAAAATAGAAAAATAATTCATTCATATGTTAAAATTGCTATTTGAGCATATTTTGTTTATATTAGTAAATTACATGTTTCATATTTAAAATCTATTTTATGTATAGCACATTGCACATTTTTATATTTGGATTAAGTGATTAATTTACATTTACATTTACATTTAATCATTTAGCAGACGCTTTTATCCAAAGCGACGTACAAATGAGGAGAACAATAGAAGCAATCAGACCATCGAGAGAGCAACAGTATACAAGTGCCGTGACAAGTCTCAGTTAGTCTAGCACAGTACACGTAGCTAGGAAGGTTTTCTTTTTTCTTTTTTTTTATTAAATAGAATAGGTAAGTGTTAGTATTAGTTAGTCAGGTGCTGGTGAAAAAGAAGTGTCTTTAGATGTTTTTTGAAAATGGCTAAAGACTCAGCTGTTCGAATTGAGATCGGGAGGTCATTCCACCAGCTGGGCACAGTCCAGGAAAAGGTCCGTGAGAGTGATTTGGTACCTCTTTGGGATGGCACCACAAGACGTCGTTCACTTGCAGAACGCAAGCTTCTGGAGGGCACATAAGTTTGAACCAGCGAGTTTAGCTATATTGGTGCAGTGCCAGTTGTGGTCTTGTAGGCAAACATCAGTACCTTGAATTTGATGCGAGCGGCTATTGGTAGCCAGTGTAACCTGATGAAGAGAGGGGTAACGTGAGCATTTTTCGGCTCATTAAAGACCACTCTGGCTGCTGCATTCTGGATCAGTTGCAGAGGCTTGATAGTACATGCGGGAAGGCCCACCAAGAGAGCATTACAGTAGTCCAGTCTGGAGAGAACAAGAGCTTGGACAAGGAGTTGTGCGGCTTGCTCTGACAGGAAAGGCCTAATCTTCCTAATGTTGTATAAGGCAAATCTGCAGGACCGGGCCGTTGTAGCAATATGGTCTGTGACCTGTAACTATAATGAATTGTGGGCTTAAAATCACAAAACTCCAATTTTTTTATTTTATGTAATGTACTGTAATCATTATCGTAAACTGTGTCCAGTCTGCTCTGGAATAGTAATGCCGTCTGCCATAAAAATCCACTAATTATTGCAATTAAAAGACTGTAAGTGCAGGTGTATTAAAGAAAAGAAATGAAAAGAAAAGAAAAGAAAAGAAAAGAAAAGAAAAGAAAAGAAAAGCTGAGGCGACGCATTGAGTCACAGAGAGGTTGTCATCGTTTTCTCTTTTTTTTGTGCTTTGCTCTTTTAGATGTGACCTTCCTGCCTACTCCAGCTCTGACCTTCCGCACCGTGGGAGGAATCCTGGACTTCTACATGGTGATGGGACCCACTCCAGAAGCTGTGGTTCAGCAGTACACTGAGGTGACCATTAGATTCTCTTAAGCCACTTGAATATTTATGTTTTAAAATGCATTTGCATGAAATGTAAAATAATTTTCTCTTGGTTTTGTTTGACAGATGATCGGCCGCCCGGTTCTTCCAGCCTATTGGTCGCTTGGGTTCCAGCTTTGTCGTTATGGCTACTCCAATGATGCAGAGATCACAGATCTTTACAGAGACATGAAAGCTGCTAAAATTCCTTATGTAAGCAATCTCATCATTTATTATGCATGTGTGTTTTTCAGTCTCAACATTTTTGAGATATTTCACAGGCACACCATCAAATTGTGAAAATATTCCATAGAATTTTGACTTGGGCCTGTAATTAACCACCTAGCGACTGCATAGCAACCACTCACAAGATCCTACCATCATGCTCCCAGCATCTGCAGAATTAAATGTTTCAAACCAAAGCATTGCTAAGTTTTCACTATATTACTCAATCACCTTGGAACTACACAGTTAGGTTCAATGATCATAATATTTGACCTTTGATCCCTCAAAGGATGTTCAATATGCAGACATTGACTATATGGAGAGGCAGATGAACTTTAAGCTGGACAAAGTGAACTTCAAGGGACTGCCTGCTCTGGTGGACGACATGAGGGCTGAGGGGATGCGCTTCATCTTCATTTTGGTGCGAACAATTCTCTATTACTTGGAAAAACTAAGTTGTTTCCATAAAATGGTAAAAGATGTTGTAATGTAAACAGAGCTTATACATATAGATTGATGTACAGTATGCTGTTCTTATTCTGTCTAAAATTATGCAGTTACAGTAAATGTATTCTGTACCAAAACTACATGCTTTATTTGTTTGTGCGCTTCAGGACCCGGCTATAGCAGCCAATGAGACGAAAGGCTCCTACCCTGCATTTGATACCGGGATTGAAAAAGACATTTTCATCAAATGGCCTCCCGAGCTCAGCAATGACATTGTGTGGGGAAAGGTATGACAAACACAAGAAGAACATACAGTTGCAATAAAAAGTAAATGACTCAATTAAATTTTCTGGTTGTCACAAAAATTGATTATCAAAAAGTTGATAAAACACAAACAGTCATCATCTTTCATGTCTTTATTGAACATACCCATTAAACATACAAAGTGATGGTGGAAACAATAAGTGAAACACTAGGCTTCTGCTGTCACTAAATGCCAATTGGAGTCAGGTGTTAGCAAACCAGGAATCCAATCAATCTAACCCTAACCCTAACTCCAATCAACGAAATGAGAATAAAGGTGTGATTTAGAGCTAAACTGACTTATATAAACACCCAAACAGTGTCAGTGTGCTATTCACAAGCAGTGTTAGCCGATGTGAGCCATGCCTCGCAAAAAGTGGTCTCAGAAGACCTACGACCAAGAGTTGTTGATATACATGTAGCTGGAAAGGGTTACAGAGTAACCTCAAAGACTTCAGATATTCATCAGTCCACAGAAAGACAAATTGTCTATAAATGGAGATATGTTACTATGGCTACTCTCCATAGAAGTGGACACCCAGCCAAGGCTCCAAAGGCTCACTGCAGAATATTCAATGAGGTGAAAAAGAACCCTAGAGAGTAGTTATATAATACACCTTCTATCACTTTGATGATTTATGACCTGATTTATGACTTGATTTATGACCCCCCTGTCAGCGTTGATTGACAGGTCGTCATATGTCAAATGTGTACATGGGTAGATTTATGACGTGATTTATGGATCTGTGACCCCCTCTGTCCCCCTGACTGTCACGTCACCGGGGGTCCTGTCAGCCCTGAGTGAAATGACATTAGGTTGTGTAAATCAAAGATCAAAACAGATGTTAGATTTGACTTTTGATGGATTTATGACTGGATTTATGATGTTTTTATCTCTTACCTATGCCCTGGGGTTTTTATGACGTTCCTTCCTGAGCTGTTTTTCACACCTAAAGACCCTACCTACATCCTGAAATGCAGTTTTAAATAGTGTGGGAAGAATATAGTAATTTAAACACAGAAGACATTCTGAACTCTCCTGTTACAATGGCTGTCGCTGCTCCAAAAACTCCTAAAACCGCTAGAAGAGTGATGTGTATTTCACCAACAAGAGGACCTGTTGAAATGAGAAAGGAACTGACTTTTGCACCGAGAAAAAAACAAAGAGTTAGTTTGACAAAGTTTCTTCATGGCGATGTGAATATGATGACCCGTGATTTCCCAATGTCTGGCGATCGTGTTGGGAGATATGTGTTTGACAAAGTGATGCGGATTGTGAAGCTCTATGCTACAGATATTGAAGACAATTTTACAACGCAGGAACCCTGTCTGATTTTCCCCGCCAAAGACTGGTGGTTATTCTACAACTACGTCTGGAGAGATTTGAATGAGTGCGGTGACGATCCTTTGTACATTGCGGAGTGGAATGGTATAGTTCCTGACATAAGATTTCGTGTGGTTGGAGATCACAGTAAAAAGCTACCGGATGACTGTGTTTACATTTTCTGTTGCAACGACAAGACAAAGATCCGTGAGCGTGTGTGGCCTATTCCTGAAGCTGAACACTACATGCACTATGACATGAAGTTTTTGTTTCAATGGAAAGATGTTCATATAATTGACAATGTTTTTACATGTATTGACAAGATGTTCAGATGGTGTGATATGTACGATCGTTACAGCTCTGTAAAGGTGAAATTGTTCCACCCCGAACAGGGCGTTCCCGAGACCCCGAACCGTCTCTTATCTCCACCCACATATTACTGTCATTAAAAGTCTGCAGATCGGAGCGTTCACTACATTCATTTCTATCATGTCTCAAGAATCCACGTCTGCCTGCTGCTATAGCAACACCCCCGAAACCCTACCAGCGATGCCTGATGACAATGCTACACCTCTGGAGACCCTCCCCCAAACCTACAACAATGGGTGGTTGGATAAATTCTGCATGGAGCTGGGGTATCACAACCTGACCTTTCTTACAACGCCATATGGCAGTAGCGGTGCAATAGCAGGAGCCGAGGCCTGTGCGGGGGTTGATGATACCGACGGGTGTATTCGTATTGATGCATTCAAAATCATAAAAGCAACTATTGTGGTCATACTGGAACACCTTATCAACAAAAAGCTGAAGGAACTCTGCCTCGGTTGTGTGGTGGATCACCCTAGTCAGCTTAGACACTCCTGTTTGTTTGAACCCAGTGCCTACTTCTTTGACGCATACTTTGAGGAACTAACACGTAATCTGGTGAAGCCTGAGCTTAAACACATCATAGCTCAAGCACTGAACCGGTTCGGTTTAAGAATTAATCCTCACAGGATCCAGGGTTCAGTGGACGCTATATTGTGCGAGCTACGTGACGAAGTTTACATTGTGGAGAAGCTTCGTGAGGTCAGAGAAAAAGTTGTGGATGTTGCCAGCGAACAGATTGTCTATGACGCAGTGGACTGCTGGAAGGGCGGTGCACACACTGGACAAGCATAACATTGGGATGGGGAACGGATGGTGTGTTAATGTTCTGACAAAATGTATATTTAGACAACGTATTAGATGTGAAATGACCAACTTACTGTACAAGATCATTGATGACAATCCTGATGTGTCCTTAGCAGTAAATAGATGTGCTGTTGATGCCAAACGTTTTACAAATCTCAAGAAACAAATGGGTGTTGTAAGAGCCATGTCAAATGAGTGGGCTGATGTTATATGGATCTGTATTAATTCCACTGAGCCGATTTCTGCAACTATCATAAAAATACTAGACCTAATGACTGAATGTGGTAGTAGCATTAGAATTGCTGACATTTTATGTATGTGCACATATGTAACAGACCTATGTGTGGCACTGATTTCAAGAAATGATCAGACTAATGTTTGTGAGATTATTGAAACTCTGATTGACTATGTGATTGAGAAAAAAATTGTAATGTGTGTAGAGTTTCTTCAGTACATTGATGATGTTTGAAAACTGTCATATTCTTCTTGAAGTGCATTTTTGATAAATAAAAAACAGTTCACTTAAAGCCAAGGTGTTATTATTTTCTAGACTCTGGAGTGACAATATGTCCGAAGAGACACTGAAAAAGATTTACTATACCCCTTCTAACCCCGGGGCTTTAGGAGGTAAAAAAAGATTAAAAGATGGAGTTTTAAAGGAAACAGGTGTTCGCTTAACCGATAAAGAGGTTTCAGACTGGCTATCTGGTGAGGATGCATATACGCTACACAGGACAGCCCCTCTAAAATACAGAAGGAACAGAGTTTTTGTCTATGGTATTGACATGCAGTTCCAGGCAGATCTTGTTGATATGTCGGCATATGCTAAGGAAAATGACAACAACCATTTTCTGTTGACATGCATAGATCTCTTCAGTAAATATGCGTGGACACGCGTTTTAAAAAACAAGAGCGGGTCGGAGGTGGCTAAGGCTTTTGAATCCATATTGAAAGAGGGCCGAGTACCACACAAATTACAAACAGATAAAGGAAAAGAGTTTTTTAACAAGCATTTCCAAAACATAACAAAAAAGTACAACATCTTACATTTTGCAACAGACACAGACTTGAAAGCTAGTATTATAGAGCGCTTTCACCGTAGCTACAAAGCTAAGATGTTTAGGTATTTAACAGCTACAAACTCCAGACGGTACGTCGACATACTTCAAGACCTCACGGTGGGGTACAATGCGAGCTATCACAGAAGCATCAAGATGAGACCGATTGATGTTTGCAAAGAAAATGTATCTACGGTGCTGCATAACCTATATGGGGCTAGAGGTTCACACAGCATCAAGGCTGTTTTTAAGTATAAGATTGGTGATACAGTTAGAATCTCTAAAGTAAGGGGTCCATTTGCAAAAGGATATGAGAAAAACTACACAGAAGAGTTTTTCACAGTAAAAACATGTATCCCAAGAGATCCTCCTGTCTATAGACTCTGTGATTATGATGGAGATGTTGTCGACGGGGTTTTTTATGAGGCTGAATTGCAAAAAATATCTGTGAGTAAGAACAAAACGTTTAAAATAGAAAAAATTTTGGACAGGAGACGAGAAGGCCGATCAACAAAGGTTCTGGTCCAGTGGGTAGGATGGCCTTCAAAATTCAACACGTGGCTGAATGAGAAAGACGTGGTAGATATCCAGACGCCGTAAAATGAAAGCACACATAGGTGTGTACACATACATTTAAAAAACAACCATGTCTGAGGGTGGATTTTACCTGACGCTCCCCTGCAATGCGTCGTTAGCCGTTTATCCGGAAAATATTATTTCTAGTTATAGAACCATGTTGGCAAGAACTATAAACCTAAAAGGAGAATGGGAGGTAGGATTGATCGAATTTGAATATCCCAAATCATGGTACACATTTCCAGAGGAAGACGGTGCGTATATTGTTAAAGGGGATCAAATCACACCAGAAGATGATGAGGGACAAGTGGCTGGCCATTATGCCGTTGGTGAAGGGATTAAGATTCATATCAACGATGGAAGCCGAAGCATATCAAAGCTATGTAACACATTAAAGACAGGTTATTACGAGGATGTTCTTTTTCTGATTAGAGAAATAAACACAACTTTACCTCCTGGGACGACCCTCGGATATGATCATGTAAAAAACAGAGTCTTTCTAAAAGCCCCTCCGAAGATGTCACTGACGTTTTACGGGAAGCTAGCTGTTATATTAGGGTTAAAACCTGGGGTCGCTATAGAATCTGCAGATCAAGCTAATGAAGTCTATGATGGCAGGATCACAACCGTGATGCATGCCCCACATCAAGCTGATATAAATGGGGGTTTCTACAGCTTGTATATATACACAGATATCATAGAATATCAATCAGTTGGCGATGCGTCCGTCCCACTACTGAGATGTGTACATATAGATGGTGAGAATAATAAGATTGTCAGTGTTAGATACGATAAGGCACATTACGTACCGGTCAATAAAACAACCATTACAGATATAACCATAGAGGTAAAAGACGATCAGAATCAAAACGTACGTTTCACTTACGGGAAGGTGAGTGCTAAGTTACACTTCAGACCTGTAAAACTAGGTGTTTTTTAAAAAATAAATAATGCCATATTCCAACACTTACAAAATGGATCCTGACCGATACGTCGCCTATTATCAAAATCAGGCCGGTAATGGACTCCCTGGTTATGCAGGGGGTGGTGTTATGTATGGAGCTGGTTTGGGTGGTTTATTCCGAGGTCTCTTTCGAATGGCTGTACCGCTACTAAAGCGGGGATTCAGCATTGCCAGGCCTCATCTTAAATCAGCTGCAAAAAACATACTAAGTGATGTTGTTAGCAATACATTAACACACTCCTTTAACAACAATAACGCTCAAGGTGGCTCAGGACTAATGGTGATGTCTCGCAAAAGAACGTCTAGGCCTCCTGGAACCAGGAGGAGTGGTCAAACACGGAAGAAAAGAAAACGTACACCTAAGAAGACCTCAGTCATAAAACGCAAGCGCAAGGAGACAGCAAAACGTGGTACAACAGCAAAGTCAAAGAGATCTGCCAAGACAATATTCTAGATCATGGCCTTACTACACAACATGTCGGAAGAATGTATTAAATCTGAACTCGACCTGTTCACAGTGCCTCTGACACAAACTGCTATTGAAAAAAATGCCTATATAGAGGTGCCACCATTATCGGCGATTTCAGACACAGCGCCTTTGGAGTTTTTTATCCCCGGGACCGGTGAGGATTACATTGATCTGAACAATACATTGTTATTTTTGAGGGTCAAAATCACCAACCCTGACGGTACAGATATTGCAGACGGAGCCCCAGTGGGTCTTATCAACTATGGAGGGGCAACAATATTTTCACAAGTTGACGTCTCGTTGGGGGACCGTTTGATATCACAGAGCACAAACACACATGCTTATCGCTGTCTTATTGAGTGTCTTCTTAATTATGATAAACATACCCTGGAAACACTTTTCTCTGCCGGATTGTTCTATAAAGATACAGCCGGTCACATGGATGTGACAGACCCTGCTGGTGGAAATCACGGTCTGACAAAGAGAGCCGCTTTTACCAATGCCAGTAATGTTGTTGAGCTACTCGCACCCGTTCACAGTGATATATTCTTTCAAGAAAAACTTATGCTTAACGGTGTGGACATTAAAATACGTATGACAAGAGGTAAAGACGAATTCTGCCTGATGAGGAGCGATGCTGTTGCCTATAAACTAAACATCCTCTCAGCATCACTATTTGTGAAAAAAGTGAGTGTCTCGCCAGCCGTGAGATTGGGGCATGCACAAGCACTGCTGTCAACCACAGCCAAGTACCCGATCGATCGTGTGAGTGTGAAAAACTTTTCAATTCCTCCAGGCTTACGAGTCTGCAGTCAAGAAAACTTATTCTTAGGAACCCTACCAAAATCTATTGTTCTAGCTATGGTTGATAACGACGCGTTTACAGGGTCCTATAATAAAAACCCGTTCGCATTTAAAAATTATGATTTAGAATTTTTGTCTATTTATTTGGATGGACAACAATTCCCTGCAAAGCCTTTGCAACCTGATTACGGGGGTGGTTCTGCAGTGCGTGAATTCTACCAATTAGCGTTGGCTTCTGGAAAACATCTCAAAAACCAAGCTCTATCTATTGATAGAGAGGACTTTTTGCATGGTTACACCCTCTATGCATTCAATTTTACGCCAGACGAAGGTTGTGGACACCACGTGTCGCTTATCAAATCTGGGAATATTAGACTTGAAGCGCGCTTCAGACAGCCACTACCCCATACAATCAACCTTATAGTCTATTCTATTTTTGACTGTGTCATTGAAGTGTCAAACCGGCGTCAGATCTTGGTTGATTACTATTAATAAAATAATAATGAACACGGTCCAGCTTACGTCAATCATGGATAAGATTTCATGTAACACCCATTTTCTCGGTGTGCTCCCTTGTGACTATTTACCGCAAACCCCTTTAAGAAAATTGCCATCATCAGTTATTTTTAACACCCACGCCTCAAATCTTCCTGGCGAACATTGGCTCGCTATTTACATAAACAAGGAAGGTGTTGGATATTTCTTCGATAGCTTTGGAAATAAACATGATGACATTCGCTTTCCACCAATAATCAATGATTTTCTAAAACTAAATTCTAGAGTGATACAGTATTCCACCGTGCAAGTTCAGGATTTTTCATCAGACACCTGTGGCCAACATTGTGTGTTCTTTCTCTATCACATGGCAAAGGGTCGTGATTATGATTATGTGTTGAAGCTATATAGTGATGATTATATTAAAAATGACAAACGTGTGTCTGTTTTTGTAAAAAAACTAAAACACTCTCAATGTAATGAAAATGTTTTCAAGTGTGTTCAATGTGTAGAGACGGGTGAAATGTTTATGTCTTATGTTTAATATTTTTCAATAAAAAACTAAAGAATTTTTTTTATAACTGTTTTATTATACACATCACATTCATCATTACATACAACAATGTTAATAACATGGTCAAAAAACAAAAAAAAAAAAAACAATGTCTTGTAAAAAAATTAGAGATTAAAAACTTAACCACATGCTCTGGTCAAGAGTGGGTGATTTGAATATCCCATCTTCAGGATAATTAGATTGTCCTGTTGGGGTCCTTAGGTCTAGTCTCCGTTTTTTACTTTTTTTAGAAGATTTGGTTATTGGGGGTGTCGATTTGTTTTTAAAAGAGTTAATCGTATGTCTAACATAGTGATTTGGGACCATTGAATATGGCATGTTTAATGTGGCAAATGCCTTCAGAAACTCACTCCATCCAGCAGGCCTCCGCTCATCAAGAATCTTTTGCGGCGCCATGACACTTTTAACTAAATCCAGCATGTGTGAACCGTGGATGGTTCTACCTTTAAACACAAACTCGCCCGAATCTGTCCAAGAAGCGACGTCTTTGGATTTAGACATTTTATCCAAAATGTAGCGAACATTTTTTGCATTCCTCTGTGGAACGTTCTTCAAAACATCATCTACAACTAAATCTAAAACATCTTGGACACTCACATCCGTAGTCACCGTTGGTTCTTCTTTATCAACATGCTCGGATGATGGAAGTGACAATGTTAATGTGTTTGTCTCTCTGTCCGCTAGCTTAGCTAAAGTTAAAAATCTCTGCAATACAGATGTGTACATCTTTGCCTTTTCATGTGGCTCCAGATCACCCCTGTGCAAAATATCTCTAATGGTCGTATCAAGATCATTCTCCACAATCTGGTGTATAGACTCACGTGGGGTACCGGTCTTTAGTTTATCCAACTGTCTCTGCGAAACCAGGTACATTCTTTCAGTATGTTCCAGCCCCGACATTATTTATTAGACGCAATCAAACTGGTTATAAAAGGGACTGCCACACTTAAAAGAGGAAGAAGGAACCCACCCTGTTGGTTAATCAGCCGTCTCTTTCTTTTGACTCCAACTTTTTTATCTGCAACAAATTTGATTTCAGTTTTTCTTCTTTTCAGTTTTTGGTGTTGCTGATGAGTGAGTGGGATATTACCACGGAGAACATTAAGAGCTAATTCACACAAACATAAAATGAACTCGTCTGTGGCAGCCTGTAAAATAACACGTCTTTGTTTTGGTGTTGCTTTTAATAACAGCTTTAAAAGTACGTGGTTTCTTAAAAGCCTTGCAGACATCTTTTCACGAAAGCAGTAAAATAAAAAACAGAGTCACAGTCTTTTTTTCTTTTTCTGGAGATATACAACAGGATGCGGTGATAGCAATCCAGTTCTGAGACGATACTGTTCCGGGGTCTTTGCTTTATAATCAATCAAAAGGTACCCATAAGGGGTGCTGGAAGCATCTTCATAACTCTCCAAAAAATATTTTGTATTATTTGGATACATTTGCTTAGCTAAAATACCGACCTGGGAGGCATCTCTTGAATTCCGGAAGATTACTAAATAATTTGTGTTCAAACTAATTGTTCTGCTGGATTTTCCCTGAACAAATAAATTCTGTAGAATGTAGATAACACTTACATTTTTATGGTGTACATAGACTGTGAAAAGTTTTTCAACCTCTTTGTTACTGGATGCCTCGAGCATAAAATCATCAATTATGACCAGTGATGTCTTATTGACAGGAAACAAAAAATCATCATCCAGAGTTTGTGGTATTCCTTCAATAAATTTAATATTATTATCATACATCTTCAACAAATCATCATACAAAGGTTGCCATACAGAATAAATGAAAACAATATTGTCAGTTTTTTTAGAAATCAACTTTTCAGCATTTTGCAACAGCGTTTTTACAAAAAACGTTTTACCGCTGTTGGAAGGACCAGCAATAACCATTGAGAAAGGCCATTGGAATCTAATATCAAACCCCTCTGTGTCACACACACCCCCGCCAAAAACGTTGTCAGAAGCCATATGGAATAGTTGTAAAGTCTGGAAGTAATACACGCTTATCGTAGACTACTTTGAATTTCTTTTCAAATGACCTATTGTGAAGTGTCATCTGCTTTTTGTTCCTCACGATATTATTATTCTGTGTAAGAATATACCTGCTATCGCCCCGCCCCTTTACATAATGATGTACAAGTTCAATCATTGAATCTGTCGTGATGGCTGCAGAGTTTAATGCTGAAAATGTTACCCCTTTCACTTTCATACATACCTTACCCTTAGCAGTGACAAAGCTGTAACTTTTGGGTCCTGATGTAACAAACTGGATAATGTGATCGCCGGGTCCAACTTCATCAGTAAGATCCCCAAGAAATGGGCCGGTAGGTGGTTCATATTCACCTTCTTTTGATGTAAAGACAACGCTGTCTGTGTCACAATAAAGGAGTCTATCCCCTAGCTTATCCATAAGCTTGTAGAGTTCTAAACGTGCATGCGCTGTTGTAAAGGCCCCGATAAAGACATTGACATCACGAGTCTGGGGAGATTTCCCATCTGCGTAAGTCCACTGGACAATAGCTAGAGTGTCTGACAAAAATGAAAAATGTTTGATCTCACGCTCGGTGCCAAAAATGTATTGTGCAAACTGTTCTGGATCTGAAAGTATTTCGGTTGTAGCCAACCCATCCCTAAGGCAAAATCGTCCCCAAAGCGTGTTCAAGACCAATTTCATCACAGACCTACGAGCCGGGTTCGATACAATCTTGTCCACATTCAGCTTAATCCCTTCTCTCTCAAAGTAATCTCTGATGTAAGATTCTTTGTCAGCATCGTCCACCACATCTTTTGGAAACCCCGAACTCTCTTGTTTGAACTGTAGAAATGTTTTAACATAATCACAGAACAGTGTTTCAGATCTCTGGGGAAAATGCCAGATCTCATCCACACGTACAACAACATACCCCATTTCAATAGCCTTCATAACTTCTATGCTAGTCCAACAACCACTGATGGCTCTTTCCCCATCAGTGTGTGTACACGGGGGTGTCTGGTTCTGTTGTTCTGCACACAATCTACATAGCGAGAATGTTAGCTTCCTGTTCACACGCGAGGGTAACACGGGGAATAATAGTTTTCTGGGTGGCAGCAGTGTAGCTTTGATAAGGCCATAATAATTTTCAAGATTATCAAAATCTTTGATAATTATTTGTGGGTGTCCTACAGGGTAAGACTTTGTAGCCTGGCAAAAAGGGTACAAACTTGTGTAATCCTTATACCTTATGACCTCACCTTCCGATGCCTTGTGGTAAAGTTTGAACGAGTTTGTCCTGCCCCCGTACAACGAATCCCTTGGATTCAACCTCTCAGGGTGTTTGTAGCTAGACATGAATGCAATTACATCAGCATCGGATTGTTTAGCACGCGTCCAACTGCAATCCCATTGAACCTCTGTCTGTAAATCGTAAGCATTTTGCAAAATTTCAATTTTGTCATCAAACTGTCTTTTGAGAAGGCCATAAGGTACTTTCAATAACGGATTTAAATCGTTAGGGTTATAACAATGCTCACAGCCATGGAAAAAACACCCACAATATTCAAATGCTTTTTTAATTGTGCCATCGTTATAAAAACCATCCACAAAATACTTGCCAAATGAGACCTCACCTTGATTAAGTGCGTGTTGAACGTCTATGCCGCGTGATTTTCCGATATATTCAAGCCATTCAATTGACGCATTAGAGTATGCTTTGTTTTGATTGGTATACGCATTTTTGCGGGTCAATGCTATTGTGTCTTTTGGGAGGTAGTGCGTTTTATAGATAGCCATACATGTGGATGGCAGAGTGGTGTAATTAAACGGATCCAAACCTGTACACAGAATGAATTCCTCACGATACTTCATGCAAACCTCCCTCAAGATAACAACATCATTCACCCCATATATTGCGAGTTCTTTTTTAAAATCAAACACTTTGTCAGAGACGGTACTGTACCACGCATCAAACTCAGCTCTGTCTTTGTTTGTCATTGTCATGTATCCATAAAAATCTTTTGCAGGATACGGACCTACATATGCATCATTTTCAACACGGTTGAATTGATGTGGGAAGTATCCCTTCACAGCATTGGAGATATTAAATGCAGCAGGTGTGTTGGCTAAACGCATGGGTATAAAACTGTAACTGTCGATAAACCTTTGCTTGAATGTATGATCGTACATTAAGATAAGACGACAGCCTTGCATTGTAATTTTAGGGGCAATACCCATCTTAGCAAAGTATTCCAAAAGAATGAAATTGTCAAAACCGGACGCATTATGTGCAATCCATGTGTAATTACGATAACGAGGCCGTCTGAACTTCTTAATGAGACGATCAACACAATCAGCACCTTCAGCTACAAACTCCTCACCGCTAAACGTAATAGCACATACAAAATTTGCAACATGCTTGTCATTTTCATATCGAGTTTCAAAATCAAAAAAAATGTAACGATCGTTTGGCTCCATCATCTTAACCGGCTGAATAAAACATTTGTGCACGCCATCGGTAACCAAACTCTCCCCACAGTGGACACAACGATCTGCAGGGCATTTGTGTGGCTTCGGATTGGTACCACTGACATGGAAACGTCTGTTACATTTACGGCAATATTTGGTAACGTCGCACTGTGCAAATTGCTGACCTGGAGGTGGCTTTTTATGCATCTCAAAACAGTAATCAGATCTACAGTAACGTAGACAGTCTCCACAGTGTTTCGTTTTTTTGGGGTAAAGATGACATTCAGGCGCATTACAAACATCGCAGGTGTATTGACATCTATGATCTCTCTGATTGGTATAGCCTTTATGACAATACTCACACACATATGGGGTGCCAATAAACGCGTTTAGTTTTTTAATCAAAAAATAATGATTGTCATGGAGATACAAAAACACCGTTTTAGGATGTGGCACGTCTGTGTTCGTAAATTTCTCCAACATCCCCGTAGTCGTTCTATAGAAGACCACTATTTTAATATTCAACAGACGTTCAAACTGTACGATATCGCCAAGCGATATCATATGTTGATCTGTGTATCCGGCAGCCTTCTGCAAACCTGATGCTATAGGCTCTAACTCGGTGTGCGGTTTCTGAGGGTTTAGAAAGTGTGCCAGACATATACCAAAACAAAGATTGTTCTCAGATCCAATGTTTAATGGCTTAAACAAATTAAGTGTGTTTTTACGAATAACTTCGTTGTGGGCTATGTCGGATATTTTACGACGTCCACCGCCTTGTTTCGTTTTGGCTATAGATATTCTTAAATTTAAACTCTCATCAAACTGCACATCCGAGTTGCTCTGCATGATTTTTTCAAATTCGTTGATGAAGACATCAACGCAGTAATCATTACCAGCGGACAAGAGTGTATTGACATCTGATGTCAGAGTAGGACCCCTTAAGGTGATGTTAATTAAACTATCACACCCCGCTAATAATCTCGAAAATGTGACTATTTCAGAAAGTATGTCATGTAAAAACACTGTGTAGTCTGTTAGATCTGTAGAAGATATTTCCCTGAAATTTAGAATCCTATGGATTTCCAAACCATTGAACCGTGCACGTGGTACTATTCTGTATCCTCCCACACAACCGCCGTGTCTTACAAGTGAGTCTATTTCATCTTGTGTGAGACCCATGCGTGGATCATTAAGATCGAGGGTGCGATGTGACAGAGTAGCATTACCCTCACCTGTCTGGATGTTTGCGAATTGTTCAAAAATCGGGTATAGACGTGATTCTGAAAGTTCTCCTGACTGTTGAGAATTAATAAATCGATCAAAGTCAAATATGGGTTCTGGAGCCGTTTCTGAAACCATATCCGACTGTTCAGAATTAATAAATTGATCAAAGTCAAATATAGGTTCTGGAGCTGCTTCTGAAACCATATCCGACTGTTCAGAATTAATAAATTGATCAAAGTCAAATATAGGTTCTGGAGCTGCTTCTGAAACCATATCCGACTGTTCAGAATTAATAAATTGATCAAAGTCAAATATAGGTTCTGGAGCTGCTTCTGAAACCATATCCAACTGTTCAGAATTAATAAATTGATCAATCTCGAATATAGTTTCTGGAGGTGGTTCTGATCTTGATCGTACTTCGTTTATTAATTTTAACAACTTAGTGGACTTGTGTTTTTTCATCTCATCAACAGTCTGAATGAGCCGGAGCAGGTTTTCTGTAGTTTTGTGTTGAGTGTTGTTATTATCACCCCTACTATATCTTAATGGAGGCTCTTGATCCTCATCATATGACTCCAGACAACGTTTTGCAGCCATTTTAAAATATTCACAACCGTAGAAAAATCTAATTTATAAAATCACGCCTATCCACACACGCTACTAAAACAATACAGACTTAGGGAAAAAAATAAAAAATAACAACCGGTTAAAGGAAAATATGACTCACCATTTCCCTCTATTTAAACAGATGCAGTAGTTCATTTAGTAGAGTCACAGTCATTTCCTGATCCCGTGCTGTCTGTTCATGTCCCCTGTCGTGACGTTTTTGCATAGCAATAATTTGCTTAAGCACGACCCACTGTTTCTCCAGGGTTGTTGTCACAGTCTGATTAAAACGGGCTTGTTCCTCCCGGTCCCTCTGATGATCCTGTATAATTATTTTTTGATTCTCAACAACCTTGTTCAGAAAGTTCAAAATCTCCTTGTTTGTGTTGTCCTGTTGTTGCTTCTTGTACTCCTCCTGGTTTGAAGGGAGCGTGTCTGAGTCAACATCTGAATCTCCCACGTTTTCAGTAACCTCTGCGGCTCGATTTACTGCTCCCACTTGATCTGCATTAGACCTGTTGTTCATATCACATTCGTCCCATGCCTGAACAAAATCTTCACCCCAGATCACGGTGTCTTCTGATAGGTGTACAATAATAATAATTAGAATAGTAATAATAACGACTATAATAATACATTTACATTTACATTTACATTTACATTTACATTTAATCATTTAGCAGACGCTTTTATCCAAAGCGACGTACAAATGAGGAGAACAATAGAAGCAATCAGACCATCGAGAGAGCAACAGTATACAAGTGTCATGACAAGTCTCAGTTAGTCTAGCACAGTACACGTAGCTAGAATTTTTTTTTTTTTTTTTTTTTTTTTTTTTTTATTAAATAGAATAGGTAAGTTAGTATTAGTTAGTCAGGTGATAATAATAATAATTTCATATATACTTACCATGTGATTGTTTTGGGCGTTTTCGCTCCGGTGTGTTTGGTATCACACAGAGTGTGCGAGGTCTTGCAGCCTTTTGTGTACGAGCTTGACCCCCAACAACACCACAAGATATATTATGACCGGACCGCCAAGATTGGGATGCTGTTTCTTGCCTCCCAACACTCACACCAGAACTAGCGCCAGCAGTTGTTTGTGGTGGTATAGTCGTAGAATTCCTTATGTGATCTAGAGTGAAAAAGAATATTTTTATTTTTTATTTTTTTAATTAAGAGCTAAGGTACAGATATATTATAAATAATATGTGATTAATACATACCTGACGGTACCGGGTTAGTAGATCTCCGCACCGGAGCGTGAACCTGGGCAGTCACAACCACATTCCGTCCCAACAGTGACCCATGTCTAGCTGTGTTTATCCTGTCTCGCGGATCAGCTGCAGTAACGCCAGGATATCGATTAACAAGCCGTCTTAAACACCCTAGTATGAAACACAAAAGGTTATTATTATTTTTTTTTACAATGTAATAGAAATCTTTTTATAAAATCTAAATGTTAATTTAAAAAAAAAAAAAAAAACTCACCGAGTGACCCTCTGCTTTCGGTGTGGGCTCCGGTCTCTCTCACAGTAGGTCTACTAATCTCGCGTACCCGTACTGTTTGTGTGAATAATAATGAAAAAGATATGAACATAAACACAACACATACACAACGGGGCAAACCCCAGAGTTAACAGGTCCTTAAACACACTTGTACAAGAAAAAATATAAATTATTAATAAATACCATGCGGCGGTGTGTTGTCAGGTCTGATCTCGTCTACTTCAAACACAACGCTAGGCTGTGGAGGTCGCGCTGTTAGTGGGAATAACAAAAAGAGTACGGTCGTAAACACAATATCGTTATACAGGATGGTATGGATTTTTTTATTTTTATAAATAAATAAGTAAAAGATCATACCACCCGTGTTCAGTGCTACGATCTCATTCACAATCGCCTCATATTCATCGTCCTGCGTATATAACATCATTTCGCCTGTTAAGGAAACTCACGCTATCATCGTGTATAAACAAATCTGATTTAAACAACTGTTAATTAAAAGCTAGACTTACCATTAAGAGAGTGAGACATATCCCCAAAAATGTCGTCCTGATTTAAGGCATAAAACCGTTTTAGTTGATAAAGCTACCAGGCCCTGTGACGGGGTTTTCGGAGTAAAACAATGTAACAGACCTCGATAGCCTTTTTGTATTGCGAACTGTAGGCGTGAAAAAAGGGGGGCGTGCCAGATGTAGACATACCCCCTCCTCAAAGGAGACAACATCATTTAACATAAAACCACACTGGTTTTTTTTTTAAAAAAGAAAACTATATTTTTTATATAGAGATATTAGATAGTTTCATCTGTTTTAAATATAAACAGTCACATCTGTTTTATTATTTTTATTTACGTATTTAGAAAAAAAAAAAAAAACGATTTAAAAAAAAGCTAGTTTTAAAATTAATCTCAATCAATTAATCTCAATGATCTTTTTTTTTTTTTTTTTTTACACAATACACAATCTAAACTGTATAAATCACATATTGTGTATAGTACATAACATAAATGATTCATTTTATTAATTTCAGATAACATTACATTTTTTGTTTCTGAAGTAGGAGTTAGGTCTTTCTACGATAGTTTGGTTAGATATTGTTCTCTCTTTGTCTTGTTTTAACAAAAGTCTACATATTAGACAACACTGTTGTTTCTAAGGTTTTAGGAAGGAACATCGTCAGACATGACACCTTTCTTTACCCACACCTAAAAAGATAAGACATCCCGACAACCTCGTTATTCAGAGATGGTTGTAGACGGGCCGGTAGGAACAAATTGGTGACTAGGCATTAACATTTAGCCTATAGATCAAACAAATCATTGATCCTGTTAAGGTGATAAAAGACACACCATTTGCTTAGCTGCTTTTTTTTTTCTACAGTCAGAAAGACCCCAGACATCCCGACTCGAAGCGAGTAATAGCCCCGGAAGGAACTCCATGAAAAATAAAAATAAAAACATGGCCCAGGTGAGATAAAAACACCATAAATTTCAGTCAATCTATTCAACCTACAGATAATATCTGAGATGATGAAGAAAAAACATGGCATAGCACCTTTTTTTTTTCAGACGCATATAGAAAATGTGACCTTGGTGAATTCTTTAATTCTATGTTTCAGTTTTCAGGTGCTTTATTGGCAAAAGTAATATTTGTACATTAGTATTGCCAGAGTGGTTTAGTATTGTTGGAAACAATCAAAACAGTGGTGTCTTAGCTATCAACATTTAGCCTATAGATCAAGCAGAGCTAAACTGTTTAGGGGTTTGCCATTAGAAAACATGATTGGATGTCTTCCAACCCCAAACAAAGCACATTCCCGTTAACAAACATATTAAAACATTATATCGGACACAGACAGCATCACGGTAGGAAACAGATTGGGGAGAAGCTTTGGGTTCTGATGTCTAGACACCAAAGGTGTTGACCTGAAGCACACCCTTTTGCTCAGCCATTTTCCCACAGTCACAGTCAACTCCGTCTAGGCATTAACATTTACCATTACAGATCAAACAAACATTGATCCTGTTAAGGTGTCAATACGCATCCTTTGCTCAGCCATTATTCAACAATCAAGAAGAACCCAGACATCCCGACTGAAAGCTAGCTACAGCTACAGAAGGAACGCCATAAAAAAAAACCCAGGGCATAGGTAAGAGATAAATCCAGTCATAAATCCAGTCATAAATCCATCAAAAGTCAAATCTAACATCTGTTTTGATCTTTGATTTACACAACCTAATGTCATGTCACTCAGGGCTGACAGGACCCCGGTGACGTGACAGTCAGGGGGACAGAGGGGGTCACAGATCCATAAATCACGTCATAAATCTACCCATGTACACATTTGACATATGACGAACTGTCAATCAACGCTGACAGGGGGGTCATAAATCAAATCATAAATCAGGTCATAAATCATCAAAGTGATAGAAGGTGTATTATATAACTACTCTAGAGATAGGGATTTGGGGCTCCTTTGCTTCCTCTGGACCTGGACCACTTGCCATTGTACAGGGGAAAATTAATTCCCAAATTTATCAGGATATCAACAATAATCTCAATGTGCCTGTGAAACTCAGAAGAAGCTGGGAGATGCAGCAGGATAATGACCCTAAACATCAAAGTAAATCTACTACACAATGGCTTCCGAGACATAAAGTCCACTTTTTGGAGTCAAAGCCCAGATCTCAACCCAATAGAGAATCTGTGGAATGACCTCAAGAGAGCCATTCACACATAAGAATATGGGTGAGCTGAAGCAGTTCTGTAAGGAAAATTGGTCCAAAATGACTCCTGAACGTTGTGCAGGTCTAATTCACAGCTACAGGTAGCGCTTGCTTGAGGTTATTGCTGCCAAAGGTGGTTCAACCAGTTATTAAAGCACTGTACACCATCACTTTGTATGTTTAATGGGTGTGTTCAATAAAGACATGAAAAATTATGACTGTTTGTGTTTTATCAGCTTAGAAATATTGTGTTTGTTGATATTTGTGACTTTGGTGAAGATCAGATCACATTTCATGACCAATTTAATCAGAAAACCAGGAAACCGAAAATGGTTCACTTACTTTTTCTTCCAACTGTATATTGATTCTGAGATTTTTTGACAGTATATTTTTCTTTGCTCTGCGGCACAAGTTTGGGGTCCTTCATGTTCTGCTGTACCTCAAACTGCTGTAGCTTTTAAAACATTGGTTTGCTTGTTTTGTGATTTAAGTATAATATGATTATCTACAGTACACAACAGGAAATGCCTGATAGGATGGAAATAAAGTAAAATTTGTGTTACCCCTCCGGTCCTAACCACTCTGCTCCAAGCAGGACTCGAACCCAGGTCGCCAGCATGGGTGGCAGGCATGCTAACAAAGACACTAAAGACCACAGGGTCTAACATGCCTCTTGAGAGCAAAGGAGTGAGGTTTACCTACACAGCTCACACTAGCTGGCCTCCGTTACACTCACCCTGCTCCAAGCGGGATTCGAACCGCAGTCTTTGGGGTCTTGTTAGCATGCCCACCTCCCATGCTGGTGACCAGGGTTCGAGTCCTGCTCAGAGCATGGTGGTTCAGACCGGAGGGGTTGCATTTGCTATTGCTTTTACATAAAAACTGAGTTTTTAAATTAGGGGTTCAAGTGCATAGTGCCGAAACCCTATTGTAATTGTTAGATTGCTTCAGGATGCAGCATTCTCCACGTAAAACTGAAACCACGGAAATTTCAGGGCTGGTAGTTTACAATGTCACCAAGGCTTGCCCCAATTGGTCTCACGGGTGCACTACAGCGGCCAAAAGTACGTAATCAATCATAACTCCCAAACCGTTAGGCACAGTGCCTTATATCATTGGAATCCTTTGCCCAAGACAGACAAAATGCATGCCTCAGATTCTCTTGTTGACCCGGTGAAATTTTGGGGTATTTTAGATTTTTTGAAAAATCTACTTTTGCGAACTAGTACTTTTTTGTCTGGGGTTTTGTCTAACCTCGATAACTGTTAAAAAGCATTAAAACAAATATATTTCCTTTGTACATTATTGGTTGTCTTTTCCCTCTATGACATACATGTTTACATGGTTGATAAAGAAAGCACATTACTTTTTTGCACATTGCTAAAAGCCTTAAAGCACTCAAACCCCGATAATTGCTGTTTGCAGCTATATTTATTATTTTTATTTTAATATCATCATACTAATTTCCATAATTTTCTCAAACAGGATATATGTTTTGTATTGAAACAAACCAAATGATACCACAAAACTGCACTGAATTCATCAGATCTATTGCTAATATTTTGTGCAGCTGTTTGTTTTGTTGTTTTCCCTCCAAAACTGATGGTACTTCTTAGAAGATGATGTCATGTTTTTGTATGCTGCATTCCGCAAGTCCTAAACTGGAATAACCACTTGAAGACAAATAAGTCAAGCCATATTTCAGTGAGAAGCTTCATTTGGTGTCATTTGTAAGTTGGTGATGAATGAAACACAATTCTATTGACTGAATTGTTGAATTCGGAATTCAGAGTTCCGAGTTAAAGGAGGTTAAAGCGGGAAACTTCATACGGAATGCAACATTAGTTAAAGAGATTTGGTGATTTGTTTGGAGCATTTTGATTAGAGAACCTGATGTTTGAAGACATATACTGTATGATTTGGACATATACTGAAAGCAGGAATTATCCTTTAATTTTACATGAAAGCACTGATTTTAGCTGTTGTCTCTGTGTCGCAGGTGTGGCCTGATTATCCCAATATTACTGTGGACAATTCTTTGGACTGGGATACTCAAGTAGAGGTATCTGCTTCTCTCTCTTGTTCTGTTTCATTATCTTTCTCTATATGTCGCTTTCTTTCTTTTTCTGTCTCTCTTTAATCAGAGAACCGGCCATCTATTCTCTTGTTCTCCTATATATCATCAGTACAGTGGGCTATAATTGCAAATGCAGTCAAGAGAGATGATCATCAATACTATCAACCAATTAGCATGCAAAACACACACCATCAGCCAATGAGCACATACTAGTACTATGCTATATCACCTACTGCATGTAGTAAACAAACAGAACACATATGAAGTGAATCAGCACATTACTATTTAAACGAATAATAAACGAGTAATATCCAATATCCACCTTGTTTAACCTAACGTTTCTTTCATTTAAACTTTCAGTTATTCAGAGCAGTCGTGGCATTCCCTGATTTCTTCAAGAGCAGTACAGCAGAGTGGTGGACACAGCAGATTAAAGACTTTTACAACAACGTCATGAAGTTTGATGGACTTTGGATCGTGAGCGCTTTGTTTTTGTCATTTTTCATGTTGGAATGAAAAGTAAAGCAATTTCATGAACTAGATTAAAAAAAGTTAGTCAAAACATACTTTTAAGTTGGCTTGAGAACGCCAGACCAGAAAGTTTGAAACAAGTTTTAAAAGCTTGAAGTTTGAAGGTTTTAAGTTTAAAGTAGTTTGAGTTTAAGTTGGAATGTTAGTTTTAAAGTTTTATAAAAAAAAAAAAAAAGTTAGATGGCGTTTTAAGAGTCTTGACTCATTTGCATATCACCACTGTTTTTTTCCCCTTTGGATTCATTGGATGATAACAATGTCATTGTGTTTTGCTTTCTGAAGGACATGAATGAGCCGGCCAGTTTCGTGCATGGCACCGTCGGAGAGAAATGTCTAGGGGATCCCGCTTTGGAAAACCCTCCATACATGCCCCGTAAGTTCTTATGAGTGTGTCCTGTCATGTGTACTTGGCAACAGATATTTTACAACACAGTGGTCAACATTTACTGGGCTTGCCCCAGACTAAAGATTTTTCTAGTCGACCGGTAGCAGGGTTACCAGGCTTTCACAACAAAACCTACCCAATTACTACTCAAAACTAGCCCATTCACATTTCGGGGAAGGTCCCCCAGTAAAAGTTGCGTTCCCGGGGTAAAATCCAATTTTTTTTGTGGGCTTCCACTGGTAAAATTCACATTCCAAGGGCCAAATATCATTTTATTGGGGTTCCTTCAAGCTGGGGACATGAAAAACAACCCACAGCAACAGTGTTAAAGTAGCCCAATTTGGCAATACTGTCTGGTAGTCATTCAGTTACGTCACTAGTTTTAAGCCACCTTTTCCATGCTCAAGTCCATGCATAGAGCTTGTGTCAGAGAAAATAGCAAGGAGATATTCTAATTATTTCATAATCAGAGAGTATTTGCTTTAGATTTGAATTGTAGACATTTCAAGGTTTCTGTAGATAAAGTTCTCATGTCTGAATTTCGGTTCATTTTTGTAATGCGCTCCAGTTCACAAAGACAGCAGAAAGCGCATCCTGTTTGTTTACTTTATTTTCCAAAAGCACAAGATTTAGTTGATATTAAGAGTATACAGAAATAAAAAACACTTATAAATGTACCTAATAATGCACTTTTATCTAGATTAATGTCAGAGCGAACGGCCATGTAAAGTTGCTACTACTTAGTAGAATTAGTAGAATCTCTCCCACTTTGCTTCCTGTTTGCTCCTTACTGTTCAATAATAATAAACGATAAAAAACACCAAAATTTGCTACTACTTTCATGTTTCAATTTCAAATAATAAGCCATATTTGAGGTCGATGGATGATAGGCGAGCATTTGGATTCCTCTATTCTTATCTAAGCCTCTTCTCGTTGACTGTTAAGGAGGCAGCCCTAAAATTTGCACCTGTATTTAGCACTTTCTGGCCAAAATGAACCTTCCCTACATATGTGTGTGTGTGACCTTTTCCCAGCTCTGGAGTCCATGCACAGAGGCCTGAACCATAAGACTTTATGCATGAACAGCGAGCAGATCCTGGCTGATGGCACACGTGTCAAGCATTATGATGTCCACAACTTATATGGCTGGTCTCACACAAAACCTACTTACGAGTGAGTTTTCTGGTCCTCCATATTCACTTCTGTATTTATATCTCAGTTGTTCTGGAATGAGTTTTAATTGCTGTGTGTGTGTTTATGTGTGTTTCACAGTGCTTTGCTTAGTACCACTGGAAAGAGAGGTGTCATAATTACCCGTTCAACATATCCGTCTAGTGGTCGCTGGGCAGGACATTGGCTGGGAGACAACTACTCGGCCTGGGACCAGCTTCTCAAGTCCATCATAGGTATGATGGAGCTTAATATTTGGTGGTTTTCAAGAAGATAAGCATTGCTATTGCTCATATTTAGTCCTCACTATTGTCAGTATTCATTAAATTCACTAAATCAGCACATTAGAATGATTTCTGAAGGATTATGTGACACTGAAGACTGGAGTAGTGATGCTGAAATTCACAGGAATAAATAATTCATCCTCCTTCATTAAATCATGGTGTATTTTGTTGGACAGCTACTGTATCTACTGTACAGTTCAGTTTATAAACTGAACATCTGCTGACATGAAAACCAAACTCCCTTTTTTTCTTTCTGTCTTTCAGGCATGATGGAGTTCAGCATATTTGGCATCCCTTACGTAAGTGTCTCTCTCTCATCCTGCCACAGCACTTGCTGCTGATTTTTATTTGTGCTTTAGTTCAGTTCCCAGCTAAAAGTTTTTGGTTCCCAGAATGTTATTTTTATGGTTTGTTTTTGGTTAGCCAGGAAAGTTTTCATAACGCTCCCAGAACGTTATTGTAACATTATCATGACATTAGTATAACGTTCTCAGAACATTCGTTTTTTTTTGTTCACATAATGTTAAAATAACACTTTCAGAATGTTAGTTTTTGGTTCCCAGATTGTTATTTTATTAAGGTTTGTTTTTGGTTAGCCAGGAAAGTTTTCTTAATGGAAATTGAATGCTAGTTTTTGGTTTGTATAACATTATTCTAACATTATTTTAACGTTCCTCTAACCTCTTTACGCCGATATAATTTACTCCGAACTTTATATTCTGGTTGCAACATATTAACCTAATAAAAACCATTAGGGAATGTTCTGTGTGGGTTATTTTTAGGTTATTATAAAAATAACCACCCTGTAATGTTATTTTATAGCTGAAAAAAAAATAAAAAAAATAATACCTAACAAGAATGTTCCTAGAATGTTATTTTTTGGTTCTCAAAAAAATGGTAGGGCAACGTTATGGGCTTGCTGGGATTACACTGACTCTGGAGTTTATTTATTAATGTTTTGGAGTTGGCTCTTGTGGTCCAGTTTTTACAGAGATCTATAGTTATATTTCTCTCTATGTCTCCTTTTCTCTTCTGACTCGCCCTTTCCGTGTGTGTTCCAGACCGGTGCTGATATCTGTGGCTTCTTTAACACTGCCCAATACGAGATGTGCCTGCGTTGGATGCAGCTTGGAGCTTTCTACCCATTCTCCAGAAACCACAACACCATAAACATGCCAGTAAGAACACATATGGCTCCTTTTAATGGATAGATTTAAGATTTTTGGACCAGTGTTTAAGGGATAGTTCACCCAAAAATGAAAATTTTGTCATTTTTTACTCACCCTCAAGTTGTTCCAAACCTGTATAAATTTATTTGTAAAGGAAGATATATTTATATTTTTGATTGTAATCTGATGAGTTTTTTGTGACTTTTCACAGAGGCAGGATCCCGTGGCCTGGGGACCGGAGTTTGCTGCGATCTCTCGTGATGTGCTGAATATTCGCTACACCCTCCTGCCGTATTTGTACACACTGATGTACGAAGCTCACGCTCACGGAAACACTGTGGTCAGACCCCTGCTGCATGAGTGAGTGTCCTCCAGTACTCATGATTTGTAGTTTTCATAGCTGTGCGATATTGCTGTACATCAGCACGGCTGTAGACCAAATGCCATAGGTAATCACAGCATGCTGATATACAGTTACGAGTTTGATATTGCATTTATACACTAACACTATACATTAACTCTTAGACGGCACGAGTATTTAAGTATAGGCAGCGGCTATTTACACTAAGTGTTAATAGCAATTAGATTCTATTTACACTATGTTAAAATAGCAGGATTTTCTGCTATTTATATACTACTTATTGAAAATAGTGGCAATTATCTGCACCTCAGTATTGTAGTACATTATAAAACAGTACACAATAATAACGTATTGAGTGTAAATTATAGTTTTAATTCAAATTATTAAATGGATGCCACCTTATTGGGACAATAAAGCCCTCCCTACACCTACCCTAACCTAACCCGATACTTTTATTTTCAACTTTTTGATTATTTCCTTAATTTTTATTGAAAATAAATGCCTTTCCGATGCGATATTAGATTTGAAATGGGAGAAAAAAAGTTTAGCAAAAGATGGGATCAAACTTGGGTCGATCGCGTCAAAATGCACATGCCTTACCAACTATGCCACTGAAACAGATGTAAAAGGACTGTCTTTTTTCAGTGTTGACTATCCCAATCACATGTTGGTGGGCGGAGTTAGTGTAAATAGCCTCTGCCAACAAGATGGGCTATTTGCACTTAGTTTAAATAGACACTCCGTTAAGTATATTCAGTGTCAGTAAAAACCCTTATTTGTGGCAGAACAGATCTCAAGTTGACAGTTTTACAGTTGTGACCAAGCCTCTGTTACTAATTCTAAAACTTTAGAACTAGTAACGAAGGAATGTTGAGTCGCTCCATTGAAAATCATTGTATTATGTACAGTATTATGAGAGAGATCATCTGATACAACATTCATTCTTCAGGTCGATGTCCATAATATTATATCCATTATAAAAATCTGTTTGAATGTCCGCTGAGGAATAGTTTTTATTTATTTTTTTGTATTTGTCCTTTTAACAATTAAGGAGATTTCCCACAATAGCGCTAAAACAATCTCCTTTCAGTCCCTTTCAATATAAAAGTCTTTTGGGACTGATCTTTGGTGCCATCTAATGGAGCATTAATGTAACCTTCACCGAAGTCCATATCACATTCACTAATGGACCCTTTCTCAATATCAAATATGGAATATCATTTATATAAAATAATATTTGTTAAATAAAAATATTTAAAAAATAAAGAACAATAAGAAATAAATACAAGCAAACAATTCAGTCAGACATACAAAAGCAGTTCTCTAGTACAGGATTGAAGTTAAATATAGCCTAAATATACATTTGTTAAAGTATATGATATGATTATATGAATTATAGCTCACGTTTAGGCTCACAAATATTTTCATGTTTTCATGTTGTGCTCTAAACCTCTCTCGCGTCATGATCTGTGTGTTCAGTGTTGATTATATGCTGTTCTCAGCGCTGTGTTCTGTACTGTAGGTTTGTCACAGATGAAAACACATGGAGCATCGACAGGCAGTTCCTCTGGGGTCCCGCGCTTCTCATCACAGCTGCTTTGGACCCGGTATGCACACAATATGTTCACGCTATGAGCCACAGTGTCCAGTATTGATGTTTAAGTTTTGAGGTGGGCGGCCCTGAACTGACCCACATGCACAGATGAATTAAATTATCATATTTATTTATTTTATTAACATTAAAATAAGTAATATTAATTTTATTCTATAATATTATTATATACATAATATACACAATGTAGTCAATATATAAATATAATTTATCATTTTAATATTAATTTATTTCTTCAGTGAAAAATATGGATGGATCTCAGTAAATTTATGTGAATATATCATTGTTTATTAATATATAATATAATTAATTAATTTACATATTACTCATTATTTTAATTTAAAATGATTGTTCAAAATGTGTATTTCAACGTAATATTATTATTATTAATATTATATATTGTGTATATATATATATATATATATATATATATATATATATATATATAATTAAAATGTTTAATTAATTTTTCTTATGAATTTTTATTAAGTCACACACTCTCATGGCACTATATTCAGTCAGGAAGGAGAGGTCAGGTGTTTTTATTACTGTTGTTTGTCTTGTTGTTTATTCATTTGTCATTGATTTTGTTTTGTGAAGGGCGTTACGGCAGTCCGGGGCTACATGCCAAACGCCCGCTGGTACGACTACCACACGGTAAGCATTTTATCAGCATGCAAGCAAGAATTTTTATTAGCAAGCATTCAAATCTAGCGAGATCTTAGTAGCGTGTCGATTGAAGAACCAGTCGTAATGCAGCTGGCTTCCAAAGAAATTCAACCTGCGATACTTTGTCCTCTGTGTATTGGGTTCTCTTATCTGCTTGTATGTGATTTATCTCCCAGGGTGAAGTTGTTGGATTGCGAGGACAGTTCGTGAATATGGATACACCGTTATCAAAAATTAACCTGCACGTGAGAGGAGGCCACATCATACCCTGGCAGAAACCAGAGAACAACACACACTACAGGTGCATCTTTATAAAGACTTAAGGCAGTTTTTCTAGAGTTGCATATTTTTTTTCAATTTTAAAAGGTGTCTTTCTCCACAAACAGTCAGTTTTCTTTATATGTCCACATTGGGACTGTCTGACCAATCATAGCTGGGTTAACCAATCACAACAGACTGAGCATCTGACCAATCAGAGCAGGGTTGACCAATCACAACAGACTGAGCATCTGACCAATCAGAGCAGAGTAGGCTCTCAGAAAAGAGGGCTTTATGTTGCAATGGATTTTATGAGAAAATTAAAGTGTTTTTTGAACTTGGATGCATGTAAACCTATTGTTGGAAATTCTAAAGCAAAATTAGGAACCTTTAAAATATCATAATACAATCTTTTAATAAGGAAATGTAGGTGTTCATGTGATGCCACAACACTAATGTAATGTTCCCTTTTTTTTCTTGTAGTCGTCTGAATCCTCTGGGTCTTCTTGTTGCTCTTGATGATGGAGGTTCAGCACATGGATCCTTGTTCTGGGATGACGGAGAGGGAATTGGTAAGTTATGCATGTTTGTATCCATGTGTGTGCAGGAATGGGGGAATCATGAGGAATTTAATGGTTTTGATTTAACTTGATGATCACAATTGCATTAGCTGTTTATTTCACCCAAACTCATTGGACAACCGTACATTTCAGCAGTGCTTTCAAAATGAAATGTCCAGTGAGTGGTGCTAAAAGCACATGCAGTTTTATCTGAATGTGAATCTGGCAACGTTTTATTATGTTGGTTGGTGGTTGTTGTAAAAGGTTAATGCTCGATCGTATTTGAAAATGACGTACCAGTAGCACTAATCCCGACCCTTAATCTAGATGATGATGTTAACATTTTTCGTGAATTTTTCACTTTACTATGTGCACTGCTGAACAAGCTTTTTTTACATCAGAAAAACTGTATATATGGAACTGGTCATGTGATGCAGATGTCAAATGTGTTAGTTTAGAATATTACATTTTTGGAGTTTTGCAATGAAAAATCTAGGCTTGTATTTCCAATGAGCCTGTGTTGGATTCATTACTTTTATACTACTTATAAATTAATGTTAGGTTTTATCAGCATTGCAAACAATAAAACAGTGTTCTGAATATGTATCTATATATAATTTTTTTAATGGTCCTTTCCTGTTCTTCTCTTAATCTTCTTTTCTTGTTCCTCCTTACAGATACTGTTCAGAATAAGCTTTTCCTCTTGACGACTTTCTCTGCGTCTTCGGTACGTTAATATGTTTTGAAGAAAGCCGTGTGTGCAGTTCTTTCAGATTTATTTGGATTGTGATCATTAAATCCAAGAATGTCCATCTCACTTAAAGCCAAACAGCTGTGGCCTCTCTCTATTTAGAAACATTTATTCTCTGTTTATATACACTTCCCCAGAAAAAAATGCATTGCTTACTGTCAACTGTTTTAATTTGTAATAGGATTTTTGCTCACACTGTAAATGTGCATGTGTGTATAGTGTTGTGTAACATCTGTCCTGTGTGTTTAGGGTGTTCTGACCAGCGCAGTTCTCACAGATGGTCTGGCCGAGGCTGATAGGTTGACCCTGGGTGTCGTGAAGGTGTGGGGTGTAACAGCGCCCGTCACTCAAGTTATCATGAAAGTCAATGGAAAGCCTGATGCCAAATTGGAATTCATGTATAACGCTGAGGTGAGATACTTCATGAAAACATAATTGAAGCAATTTTATGGAAGCTTGTTTCCAGCACTAAATACAAAAAATGTTTGAGACTTTTTTTTTCTCAGAATTGCGTTATATAAACTCTCAAATCTGAGAAAAAAGTTGTTCCTCAGAATTGGACTTTATAACTCGTAATTTTGAGTTTATAACTCACAATTCTGAGAAAAGAAAAAAGTCAGAATTGTGAGTTTTTATCTTGCAAATACTGAGAGAAAAACTTATTGCAAGTTTTAAAGTTAGAATGTGTGATTAAAAACATAAAATTGCGATATATTAACTCTAATCTAATTAATTATTATCTAATAAATGTTATATATTTTTTTATGTATTTGCCAAATTAATTTATTGATTTAAGTTTTAATTTTAAAATCTACATTTATAATTAAGTGGATATCATAAAAATGCCCTTATCATATTGTAACCCAAAACAATACAAGAAATATAAAAATATATATTTTAAAAAGATAGTTTAATATTTTAAAATTTAAATCTTCATATTTTAAGCAATATAAATAAGCCTTTGTAAATGATTATGTATTTAAATTGAAAATGATTTATACGTCATGGATCTATTTGTTTGCTGCTTTTAATTTATGCTTGTCATAATTTACCCTAAAATCAATGCTAATAATAATTAAATAACTAATAACTAACTAATAATAATTAATAAATAAATAAATATATATATATATATATATATATATATATATATATATATATATATATATATATATATATACATATATATATTATTTGCATTTTAATTTTAGTTAATTTCATGACAAAAAAAAAAAGTTGAATCTTGTATAACTTACAAAAACTTTGTAAATGTCCTAAATGATTTTGATGAGTTAAAATAATGTAAAAGCATGTTGTTATAACTTATTGATCATATCAGTTTTGAAAATGATTATGCATTATGTAAGTATGTGTTTGCTGTCTGTTCTCAGGTTCAGGAGCTGCAGTTTGATGCAGCATCACAATCTCACACCATCGAGAAGCCTTTCACAATCACCTGGAACACAGCTTAGACTTGGACATGAATCTGTGGAAACAAGCTTAAACAGACTAATTATTTACTGATTTATTTACCAATGTTCAGTCAACTAGTAATTTGATTTTCTGCAATAAAACTGCGTGATATAAACCCATTAAGGCTGTGTCTGATTGGATATTTCATGGTAACACTTAATTTAATCTATGAAGAAATGTTTTGTTTCATTCCTGCATGCATACACGCAAAGAAGATATCACTGAACAGTCAGGTGCATTGAACAATCATTCTGATTCAAATAAATCAAAAACACACAGAGTATAGTATATTGCTATAACCAACCCTGTATGTTGGAATACATTAGAGAAAACATTATGAAAAACAGAAAACTCATGCTTTATTTTCATGCAGGATCCTATTTACAGTTGGGCGGTTGATGAAATAAGAAAAAATGAAATTACATCTGGTGTTTCAAAGAATAATGTGTGGTTTTATGATCAGTGACCAACTTTCTAAGTATGTCTTCATTTGACCATGCAAATTTAAGAGAAATATGGAAATGCTTTACAACTTTTATGAAGCTTTGTTAATTCATAGTTTTCAGTCACGTGAGCAGCTCGAAGACCTGGGGCCTCATTTATAAAATGTTGCGCAGAAACCATCCTAAATTTGTTCTAAGATCATTTCGCAAAAGTGCGTAAGTGCGATTCAGAGAAAACGAACGTGCGCACAAAAACACGTACGTACGCCTCTCTTCCAGATGTGACGTTTATAAATCGCAAATGATCTTGAAATTGTGCGCAGCTGACTGGTGTCAGATCTCCGCCTTGTAAACGCCCCCTAATTAATATCATTATCATATAAAAGAGCACACGCCAATATCCGAGTTTCTATGCTTGAGAATGACTAGCGCAAAGAAAAAAAAAAAAACTTTACCGAGTCTGAAATTGAGGTCCTGCTGGCGGAGGTAGAGGTTCGTGCGGGGACGCTTTTTGAGAGTCTCTCCAGTGGGCTTTCACACAAAACTAAATGTGTGGCATGGCAGTGTATAGCGCAGGCTGTGAACGAGGTAGGGGGGGCAGAAAAGGTCCCTAAAAGACGTAAAAGATAAAATAAAATGAAATTACAGTCCAAAAAACGCGTTGTCTTCTCATTGCACGGTACATTCTGCTTCTTGCAAACTACTACTTCATAGGCCATTTTATAGGCCATAGATGCATAGGAATTATTAACATGCGTGGATCCAAATTATTTCATAATGTGTAATTATTCTTTGGACAAACAATGTGTGTGTGGTTATATTATTTTCTATTGACTATTATCAAAATTACTACTAGAAACAACAGAAATAATAATAATATTAGTAGTGGTGGCAGTAGTAGTAGTAATTATTAAACAATAAGGTTTCCAAAAGTAAGAATAAACTACGAATTCAAGTAAAATTTTCAGTCATCTTATAATAAGTGAGCATCCTACTTTTAAAATCACTTGCTATGACAACTAATAAAAAGTGTAGTATCACAAAATTCTAGCAAAACTAAAAAAAAAAAAAAACATTATAGAAAGAAAAATATAGAAAGTTTCATATCATAATAAAATAAATTATTACACGATTATGGTCTCAGGTCTGAAAAAAACAGCATGTGATTTGGAATTTCTTTATATTTACAGTTTACTAATGCTGCTCAAATGTGCGATAATGTACTGACACAAACATATCTAGTGTATTTTATACAAATATAACTGATGTAAATGACAAAAACAAAGTTTAAGGCTGATGTCTCTATTCATTTTCACAGAAGCAAAGCAGCAGATATTATAAATAAAAACAGTTAACAATGTTATTGAATAGAATATATTAAAACCGTTATTGAACGATAGATTCTTATAGGCTACGCGGACAAAACAGTTGGAGATGTTTATGCTTTTTTTTTTTTACGCAATAGTAGTAAAACAAGACGTTGCAAGTTCTCTTGTAAAATAAAATGATAAAAAACAACAACATGGAATAAACTGTGTAGCCTAGAATGCGAGTAAAGAACTCTCAACATTAGGCTACTAAAAAGGTCAGTTTAATCTCGCAAAAACTCCCGTTAATAAAAAATCTGACTACACTGCACAATTAATCTCTCACACTGCATCTTTGTTGTTTATGATGAATTCGGTGCTTGCACGTACACCGCTTTTATTAGATATTCAAATAGCTGCAGTACTCTGGCTTTGCCACGAGGAAAAGTGCGTACGTCTGCTCAGACCTTGATGTGGCGGTAAGCACTTTTCCACGTCAAAGACCGTCTTTATAAATATGAGCTTTGGCGTGGATTTAAGCGTACGCACACTCTACGATCAAATCTGAGCGTACGCACGCTTTATAAATGAGGCCCCTGGAAGGCAAAACATCCACAGGACTGCAGCACAAGCGTGTACATTTTTCATCTGTTTCCCAGCCACAAATATTTAGATCACCTCTCAAAAGAATAAAACAAACGTATTTCTGAACAAAATGCAAATTTTGGCCATTTGCAATCCATATTAATCACCCGCGGCAATATTTCAATCACTAAACAGTGAGACAAAACATTGTAAAAACACTTAAAGTGCCATAATATATTTAAAACAGTAATATTCAAAGATCAAATTCAATATTCACCATATTAATGATGCATAGTTTACACAGACAAGCAGATGAGGCCGGAATATGAACGGTTCAGTGTTTTCCTTCTAATGGTTTTCTATGGAATTTAATGTGAAACTTTGCACATTGCGTTTATATTCTGGGTTCATCTTCTTGCCTGTACAAAATATACATCATCACTAAGGTGTTTACTGAATTTCGCCTCTTAATATCTGCGTTTTACTACATTATTACTTGATGCAATCTGCTTAAAAATAGCTGGCTGGTTTTGCCCTCCATGGGGCGTTCTTATAAGCGTCACGTGAAAACTATCAATAGTTAATAAAAATACAATTGTTCATTGAAGGACTGTGAAATAAATCAGAATTGAGTTTCAATTTCAGTTCTGGCTTCCAAAGATTATGAAAACCAGATAATCAAGGTACAATTATAATTGTGCTGCTGCCCTGTTTCTTTCACAGCTGTGTGCCTCTGTTCCTCCCAAAACTGGAAATAAATACAAGCTGTGTGATTTCAGAAATCCTGTAAGGTCATTACAAATCACACTGTGCGACATTAGCTGCATCTGACTTCAAAGGCTCCATCCTCTGAAGCCGAATGCGTCACCATGGCATGACAAATTCGGTCCCAATTCGAAGGCTCCTTCAAATGCCGCCTCGAATGTGTCCTTCCAGCCAACGCTGACCTGTGGTCTGCCAGTGTTTGAAACGGTCTGTGGACCAATCTTGGGGCGAATGCACTTCCACATTATGTTACGTCCTGGGACGTATGTTTTGATCAATGTGTTTCAATGCTTTTGGGTTTGTTCGTTCTCTCTGTTGTTTGTATTTTGTGCACTGTGCAGATTGCGGACACCTGCTGCCGATTTCCGGGCTGCTGATTAGCGACAGGATATATGTGAATCAACGATCCCAGAGAAGAGAGAGGGGAGACGCTTCGTTCCGTTTGATGTCTTTCCTTATGTCTCCACTCCCAGACCCAGTTGCGGTGTGATGGGCGCCGTACTCAAACGAATTATGTAGTGTATATATATTTGTGAACGGTATTTGTAAGGAGTGGGGTGTCTTTTTTTGTTTAACCTTTTTCTCCTGTTTTGGTGGATAGACAGGGAGAAAGGGAAGTAGATTGTGTTTTCTTTTGGGGATTATTTCTTTTTTAGGTAAGTTAGTTTCTGTCTAATTAGTTAATGTATCGTTTTGTTTGTTATTTTTAGGCTCCCACTGCCTGAGGTAAACTGTATTATATAATCACTACTTATACTTTATCTATACTAAACTATATATCATTTTGAAGGTCTAAGCCTCTAGCATCGACGACAGATCGCTGTTTTTCGATAGAAAGCTTATAAGGAATGTATTTGCTAAATTTGTGTAAGCAGTACACATCAAAACATGTAGAAAATAACCCGCAGCACATACCATATTCATCCTGATAACGACTCTCAAATGTATCCACTGCTGTAAATCCTGGTTTAGTTTGAAAGATAAGGGTCCACTGAACAACATTCCATCGAGCACTTTTAGTCCAAAGAAACAACAACGCTGTAATTTAGATCGTTAATCCTTTGTTTACGTCTCATCTCTTCAGGGAGAGTTATTGTTTGTGTCCGTTATGGAACAAATTACGCTCAAAAACAGCGTCTTGGTGGTAAAAAAATAGCACGATTTTGTAGCAGGCAATGTCCCAAACAGAATGAAATCATCCAAAAAAAAAAAAGTCAAAGATACACGGAAGATTGTTTATTTGAATTCTGGCGCTCCCTCGCGACGGCGCGTGACGCACGCTGTGACGCACCTGTCATCTGATGGGGCGTAACTTAACGATCTTTTAGCACAATAAGAAAAAAAGAAAAAACATCTTTTTTTTCTTCTTCAGCAGTTTTATATATGTTTGCGTGTTTTGTGGGGAATTGCCTGTATCTGTGTGATTAACATCTCTATGACTGATAATGAGCATGTAAATACTGACTGTTCACAGATATCAGTGTGAATGCAGTCTACAGGTGCTGGTCATATAATTAGAATATCATCAAAAAGTTGATTTATTTCACTAATTCCATTCAAAAAGTGAAACTTGTATAATGTATACATTCATTCCACACAGACTGATATATTTCAAGTGTTTATTTCTTTTAATTTTGATGATTATAAGTGACAACTAATGAAAACCCCAAATTCAGTATTTCAGAAAATTTGAATATTGTGAAAAGGTTCAATATTGAAGACACCTGGTGCCACACTCTAATCAGCTAATTAACTCAAAACACCTGCAAAGGCCTTTAAATGGTCTCTCAGTCTAGTTCTGTAGGCTACACAATCATGGGGAAGACTGCTGACTTGACAGTTGTCCAAAAGACGACCATTGACACCTTGCACAAGGAGGGCAAGACACAAAAGGTCATTGCAAAAGAGGCTGGCTGTTCACAGAGCTCTGTGTCCAAGCACATTAATAGAGAGGCGAAGGGAAGGAGAAGATGTGGTAGAAAAAAGTGTACAAGCAATAGGGATAACCGCACCCTGGAGAGGATTGTGAAACAAAACCCATTCAAAAATGTGGGGGAGATTCACAAAGAGTGGACTGCATCTGGAGTCAGTGTTTCAAGAATCACTACGCACAGACGTATGCAAGACATGGGTTTCAGGGTCCATGTCAAGCCACTCTTGAACAACAGACAGCGTCAGAAGCGTCTCGCCTGGGCTAAAGACAAAAAGGACTGGACTGCCGCTGAGTGGTCCAAAGTAATGTTCTCTGATGAAAGTAAATTTTGCATTTCCTTTGGAAATCAGGGTCCCTGAGTCTGGAGGAAGAGAGGAGAGGCACAGAATCCACGTTGCTTGAGGTCCAGTGTAAAGTTTCCACAGTCAGTGATGGTTTGGGGTGCCATGTCATCTGCTGGTGTTGGTCCACTGTGTTTTCTGAGGTCCAAGGTCAACACAGCCGTATACCAGGAAGTTTTAGAGCACTTCATGCTTCCTGCTGCTGACCAACTTTATGGAGATGCAGATTTCATTTTCCAACAGGACTTGGCACCTGCACACAGTGCCAAAGCTACCAGTACCTGGTTTAAGGACCATGGTATCCCTGTTCTTAATTGGCCAGCAAACTCGCCTGACCTTAACCCCATAGAAAATCTATGGGGTATTGTGAAGAGGAAGATGCGATATGCCAGACCCAACAATGCAGAAGAGCTGAAGGCCACTATCAGAGCAACCTGGGCTCTCATAACACCTGAGCAGTGCCACAGACTGATCGACTCCATGCCACGCCGCATTGCTGCAGTAATTCAGGCAAAAGGAGCCCCAACTAAGTATTGAGTGCTGTACATGCTCATACTTTTCATGTTCATACTTTTCAGTTGGCCAAGATTTCTAAAAATCCTTTCTTTGTATTGGTCTTAAGTAATATTCTGATTTTCCGAGATACTGAATTTGGGGTTTTCATTAGTTGTCAGTTATAATCATCAAAATTAAAAGAAATAAACACTTGAAATATATCAGTCTGTGTGGAATGAATGTATACATTATACAAGTTTCACTTTTTGAATGGAATTAGTGAAATAAATCAACTTTTTGATGATATTCTAATTATATGACCAGCACCTGTATATAAAAGGCCATTATAATGTGAATATTGACTATATTGGGCAGCCATCTGTATGATTAGCATCTGTATGAATGATCTTCAGCATGTGATTACTAATGTATGAGCAGGAGAGCATCTGTTTGTCAGGAAATCAGTATGTAATTAAGTTATTTTTTTATTATTATTGTTTTTTTTTTCATCACTCAAATTATTATTATTGTATTTTTCTAGTGCTCAAATAAATCACTTATACGATGTCTAAGATTCTGTCTACTGTTTTATAATTGAAAAACTGCAGTGGCATATATAATGACTAAATAGTTTGTAGTAGAACTCTTCAATAATTTGGTAAATATTTTTCCTCAAACGGGGGGGGGGGGCTAGAAAAATGTCTGCAGGAATATCATTTTTCATGGTATCTTCTTCAGATTTGAAATATAAACTCATGAGACATGTGACATTCAACCCATTACTTTTCTGGATTGCTCCAGGACTGATTTCATGTATTTTTATATGAAATAAAAAAAAATTCAGTGTGGTACAATTTTTATCAAGGCACTTCAGTGTCTATAACTTTTTATATTTTTGAGCATTATCAACTTTGGATGATGGATAGTAAAGGCCAAAGGGTCTTCTTTCCAAAGACACCACAATTGTGTGTGTGGCACACTGAAGTCAGGAGCTGTTACCATTTTAAGTTAGTTAGTCATTTTCAGCTGTTATTCCCAATATGGGGGGTGCAGGTTAACAGGTTAACAAGGATACGCAAAAGGACAGCACTGCTCGAAGGTACGTCAAATTCATGTTGATTCTCCTGGTCTGTTTTGGGTGGTCCTGGATTTAGGTGGGGAGGTAGAAGGGAATGGAATTTGATTTAATATCCTTTACCCTTTCTCCATCTTTGGAAGTTTTTGAAAAATGTAGAAAAAAAGATTTAGTATTAATTGCGGAGTTTTTTAATATTGTTGTACCGAGGGAGGCGACAAAGAGGGTTATAAAAGATTTGTTGTTTAAGAAATTGGTGGAAGAGGGAATTTGGCCTATGTCGTCGGAGGAAAGCTTGGGAGAACCTGAGGTTTTTCCCAATGCAGACTCGATAGAACGTTTTGACCCTGCGTTGGCGGTAAAGCTTAAAGAATTGGATTTGTTGATAAAAGAAAAGGAGTATGATTCTGAAGTTATTAGGCTGCGACAAATAGAAGCGGGAAAAGATCGTGAAATTCAGCTACGTAAATTGGATTTAGAAGCACAAGCTTTATTAAGGAAGCCAGTGCCGTTACCTCGTTCACGTCCGCCTTATGGTGTGATGTCGCCGGGAGCATCTTATGGTTCTGTTCGACCGCCTATGGATGCTCCATTTGATGTAAGTAGGTATATTAAGCTGGTTCCGCCGTTTCGGGAAGCTGAGGTCGATGCCTACTTTGTCGCTTTTGAACGTATTGCAGGGAAGCTCGTGTGGCCTAAAGATATGTGGGCATTATTGTTGCAATGTAGTTTATCTGGAAAAGCGAGAGAGGTTTGTTCTGCGTTGCCGTTGGAACAGTCTTTGGATTATGATGTGGTAAAAGCTGCAGTGCTGCGCGCTTACGAGTTAGTTCCTGAAGCGTATCGGCAGAAATTTAGAGCTCATGTGAAGACACCCAAACAGACTTATGTGGAGTTTGCTAGAGAGAAAAGGTCATTATTCGAGAAGTGGTCTTTTTCGAGTAAGATTGATACGCTGGAACAATTACAGGAGCTAATCTTGTTGGAAGATTTTAAAAAGAGTCTTCCTGAGAAAGTCGTGATTTATTTAAATGAGCAAAAGGTGGCTTTGCTTTCAGAGGCTGCGGTTCTTGCCGATGAATATGCTCTCACCCATAGAAAAATGTTTTTGCCAGAACGGGGGTGTCCTAACCCTTCTCAAAATGAACGTGCGGGTAGAGAAGATTCGGCTTTACAATTTTCTAATTCGTTTAAGGGCAGTTCACGTTTTAATCCATCTGCGAATTCGGCTGGTCGTGAAAAGAATAAGCGAGTTTGTTTTTATTGTTTGGATCCCACTCACATGATTGCAGATTGTAAAGAGTGGAACAGAAAAGTTTTGCCAGCGAAAATACAAGTCACTAAAACAAAAAGTGTTGCCCTGTCTCAGACTGTATCTCCGCTACGGGAGGATGAAACAACTTCGTATGAGCCATTTATTTTAAATGGTTATGTTTCTCTTTCCGAGTCTGAGTATAAACCTGTCACGATTTTGAGGGACACTGGGTCGACCCAGTCATTCATACTGGGAGAGGCTTTACCTTTTACAAGTGCTAGTCATGTTGGTGCTAGTGTTTTGGTGCGTGGAATAGAAATGGGATGTGCTCATGTTCCACTGCACAAAGTTAATTTACAATCTGATTTAGTATCCGGTTTAGTGGAATTAGCAGTATGTGCTCAGTTGCCAGTGAAGGGGGCACAAGTTATTTTGGGGAATGATCTTGCAGGTGGTAAAGTTTTCCCCTGCCCAGTGGTATCTTGTACTCCTATTGTTGAGAAACAACCCAGTTTAGCCCGGCAGTTTCCGACAGTGTTTTCTGCCTGCGTTGTGACGCGTGCGCAGAAACAGACATCTCAAGAAGTGATTGATTTTTCTGATTTGTTTGTTAACGTTGATGCTGCCATTTTAAAAGGTGCTTGTGCAGAACGTGAGATTAAGGAAACGATCCTTCAGCCTGATCTTTCAATACGGGTTAGTAAAGAACAATTGGCTGTAGAACAAAAATCAGACGCTTCGCTTGTGGATTGTGGTGTAGCAGCTGCTAATACAAATAAGAGAGGTGATGATATGGTAAATTATTTTTGGGAGGAAGGCGTTTTGATGCGGAAGTGGAGGTCTCGTACTGATGAACATGGGTGGTATGAGACATGTCAAATCATCCTTCCAACCAGTTATCGCCCGATGGTGTTGAAACTGGCACACGAAAATGTTATTGCGGGACATCTTAGGGTAAATAAGACTTTCCATCGCCTCTCGAAATATTTTTTCTGGCCTGGTTTAAAAACCTCAGTTGCAAAGTATTGCCGTGAATGCGAAGTCTGTCAAAAAGCCGGAAAGTCGAATCAGAAGGTGCCTCCAGCTCCTTTGTGTCCCATCCCTGTTGTATGTGAACCATTTGAGCGAGTAATAGTTGATTGCGTGGGACCTCTTCCTAAAGCCAAGTCAGGACATCAGTATGTATTATCCATTATGTGTGTTGCTACTAGGTTTCCCGAAGCTGTTCCTCTACGTTCCTTGAAAACTCAGTTGGTGGTAAAAGAGTTGGTAAAATTCTTTACTACCTTTGGTTTGCCGCGAGTGGTACAGACTGATCAAGGCACTAATTTTACATTGAAAATCTTTGCGCAGGTTTTGCATGAACTAGGGATAAAACATCAAACTTCCTGTGCGTATCATCCCGAATCACAGGGTTGCCTTGAAAGATTCCATCAGACTTTAAAGTCTATGATTAGGGCTTATTGTGTGCAAACGGGAAAAGATTGGGCGGAAGGATTACCCTTTCTTGTGTTTGCTGCCCGTGATTCTGTGCAGGAGTCATTAGGTTTCAGTCCAGCCGAGCTCATGTTTGGCCATACAGTGAGAGGCAGTGCTCATTTGGCAACTACTCAATCAAAAATGAAACATCGTTATGACAAACGGAGTGTTAAGCGAGATTTTCAGGTTGGGGAATCTGTGTTGGCATTACTGCCTGTGCCTAGTTCAGTTTTTTCTGCTAAATTTTCGGGACCTTATGTTGTAGAAAGAAAGATCAGTGAGACGGATTATGTTATTCAAACTCCTGATCGCCGCAGGAAAACCCGAGTTTGTCATATAAATATGCTCAAACGGTATCTGAAAAGTGAAGCGAAACCTGCCTTGCCTACCTTGCTGGTTTCTACTTCTGTTGATCTTGAAAACTGTGTGGAGGTGGAAATTGAACCCGAAGATGTTATTTCTTCTTCGCGGTTGCAGAATTCAGAAATTCTAAAAACTTTGCCCTCTTTTCTTAATCATTTGTCTGGAACGGAATACACTGATGTGTGTGCGTTAATTCAGCTTTTTCCTTCTTTATTTAAAGATGTGCCTGGTCGTACTTCTGTGCTACAGCATGATGTGGATGTGGGAGATGCTCATCCTATAAAACAGCATCCTTACCGTGTAAATCCTTATAAACGCGAAGTGATGAAAGTAGAATATCTACTACAAAATGGTTTAGCGGTGCCAAGTCAAAGTCCATGGAGTTCCCCTTGTTTGCTGGTGCCTAAACCTGACTCCACGCATCATTTTTGTACAGATTACCGTCGTGTTAATAGCCTTACAAGGGCTGACTCCTTTCCTCTCCCTCGCATAGAGGATTGTGTGGATAGGGTGGGATCTGCTGCTTTTGTAACTAAGCTGGATCTTCTAAAGGGTTATTGGCAAGTGTCTTTAACCCCGCGTGCTTCGGAGATCTCCGCATTTGTGACCCCAGACAGCTTCCTGCAATATACTGTCTTAGCGTTCGGGATGCGAAATGCACCGGCTACCTTCCAACGACTTATGCAGAAGGTTTTGTCTGGGGTGCAAAATTGTGAAGCTTATTTGGATGACATGGTGGTGTACTCTAATTGCTGGTAAGATCATATGAAAACTCTCAACACCATCTTCACTCGTTTAGCTGATGCCTCACTTACCCTGAATCTGGCAAAGTGTGAGTTTGCCAAGGGCGACGTAACCTACTTGGGGAAAAAGGTGGGCAGAGGATCTGTAAAACCTGTCGAAGCAAAGGTTGCTGCCATCCTAGAATTCCCTATACCGACAAATAAGCGGGAACTCAGGCGATTTTTGGGAATGTGTGGATATTATCGAGGGTTTTGTAGAAATTTTTCGACTATTGTTACTTCCTTGACGGACCTCCTAAGCAATAAGAGACGTTTTGAATGGTCCGATGATTGTGAGCATGCCTTTTTGGCAGCAAAAGATCTTCTTCTTCATGCGCCTATTTTAGCTGCTCCTGATTTTCGTCGGGCTTTTAAACTTGAGATAGATGCTAGTTTTTCTGGTGCGGGGGCGGTGCTTCTACAGCTAGATGACCAGGGTTTTGAGCACCCTGTTTGTTATTTTTCAAAAAAGTTTTCTAAATGTCAACTTAACTATAGCACTGTGGAAAAAGAAACTCTTGCTTTAGTATTGGCCCTGCAGCATTTTGAAATTTATCTCGGAGGTAGTGGTCCAGTTGTTACAGTATATACAGACCATAATCCGTTGCTGTTCTTGTCACGTATGCGAAATACAAATCAGCGGCTCATGCGTTGGGCGTTAGTGGTACAGGAATTTAATTTGGATATTAAACATCGAAAAGGTTCTGAAAATGTAGTCGCAGATGCGCTGTCCAGAGCCTATAGTGCTGAAGGTTGATTTAAAAAAAAAAAAAAAGTTGACGTGAGCTGTTTTCAGGAGGAACGAAGAAACTTACTGGTGGGGGTGTTACGTCCTGGGACGTATGTTTTGATCAATGTGTTTCAATGCTTTTGGGTTTGTTCGTTCTCTCTGTTGTTTGTATTTTGTGCACTGTGCAGATTGCGGACACCTGCTGCCGATTTCCGGGCTGCTGATTAGCGACAGGATATATGTGAATCAACGATCCCAGAGAAGAGAGAGGGGAGACGCTTCGTTTCGTTTGATGTCTTTCCTTATGTCTCCACTCCCAGACCCAGTTGCGGTGTGATGGGCGCCATACTAATTATGTAGTGTATATATATTTGTGAACGGTATTTGTAAGGAGTGGGGTGTCTTTTTTTGTTTAACCTTTTTCTCCTGTTTTGGTGGATAGACAGGGAGAAAGGGAAGTAGATTGTGTTTTCTTTTGGGGATTATTTCTTTTTTAGGTAAGTTAGTTTCTTTCTAATTAGTTAATGTATCGTTTTGTTTGTTATTTTTGGGCTCCCACTGCCTGAGTTAAACTGTATTATATAATCACTACTTATACTTTATCTTTTCCTGGTTTGTTAAATAAATGGTCGCTTAATGGCAATCATTTTGTTTTGAACAACAAAACGGTGTGGTGTCGTATTTCTGGGTCTGGAGACAGATACATCAACGTCTCTCCTCCACTTTGTTCGTTTCTATTTGATCCCCTTGACGAAAATAAATTTTTAGAAACGTAACAATTAACAGTCACATGTTGTTCCAAATTAATTAATAATTTATTTCCTCTGTTGAACAAAGAAGATACTTTGAAGAATGTGTGTAACCAAACAGTTTCTGGTCCCCATTGATTGTATTTTTTCCCTGCTATTGAAGTTACCGAGGACCAGCAGCTGTTTAGTCACACATTCTTCAAAGCATCCTCTTTTGTGTTCAACAGAAGAAAGAACTTTAAGCAGGTGGGTAAATTATGACAGAATTTTCATTTTTTGTGTGAACCATGCCTTAAAACTGACAGACACACCAGTGCTTATCAAATATCTGGTATAGGCCTATTGTATTAGTAAAATTTGGATAGTCTGTTAATATAATACATCATACATTATCAGAGCTTGGTAGACATTTTTTTTTTTTTTTAGACATGATTATACATATTAATTAATAGACTATAATTAATGTTAGACCCTATTTATTAATTTTTCATTTTTATTAATCATAAATATATACATAATAAATATTCATATGTAATATACAATTTGGCATTAAATTTTTTTTAAATAAATAAAAAGTGCTTTAAGAAAACAGAAAATATACTATATAAAAATACAGTACTTTTTCTGTATAAAAAATGTGAATTATTGTAATTTGTCATTAATGTCATAATACTTAAAATAACAGCCATGTAGTTAATTCAGAGATAATTTTACAGAGTTTTGACTGCAATTTAAAATAAAAGAAAACAACCTGAAAAAAATCTGTTATTTTCCGTAAATTATTATTATTATTTTTTACAGTGTACCTCTCCTATTTTTTTAATAAAGCGTTGCACAATTGGGTCCTTAAACCCTTGTTGTGGTGTTTGCGCATGACAATCTGTTATTTAATGTGTTTAAATAAATATTACAACAAGATTTTTTTATAATAATTAGATTTAGAAGTTAATATCAAACTGCCTTATGTACAATTTACATGTTTGCATTCAAATTTTTATTTATTTATCTGAGTGTTGATTATTATCTGAAAATAAGTAGCAATTGAACGTAATATATTGGGCTCTGTTGTTAAATGTAAACTTTAATATTATATTAATGTGCAGTAATAGGGCTCCCTAATTTACAGCATTAGCTGAGGTAGATTTTGTCCTTAAGAAAATTAAAATTAAATTAAAATCCTTGGCATCAAATTCGAGGTGCATACTGAACCGAACCGAACCGTCATGTTTGTGTATCATTACAAGTCTAGTTTGTTCCATCAGCCTGAGATTCTGCTTATGTTTTCTAGGAAAACAGGTCTTTATATTTTTCTGATTTAATCACTAACAGAGTTTTTGCTTTTTCTGATTTTTTTTTAAAGAGAATTTCTCAGGTTTTTCATATACTTAATTTTACAAACATCAAACTGAGTAAACTGCACCTATACATTGTATTATTACATGGAAAATTGTAACCACAGTTATAATACATTATAATACTTGTCTATTTATTTATACACCTTTAGAAAGTATAATGCTTTACAACACATGATAAACAAACCTTCTAACATAATGATGCATCTCAACTTTGGTTACAATTATTTATAAAAAAAGATATAATGCATTACAACCTACATGAATACTGTATCTTTATAATGCATTATTCATGTGTTAGCAAACATTTAAATGAGTACAGTTTCATTTGAGTTCAGCACACAATGCATGGATTTCCCTTGTCCACATATTTTAGTAAAAGTAAATGTAGTGTTCATGCAGGAATAATTCAGTTTTAATGTCTTGGCTTATGCTTGACACTTCTTTTGTTTAATAGAGTCACATACAGACTGCTGGACTCAGAGAGTGAAGAAGACAATGAAATCACTAATGAGCAACCCAGAGGGAAAATCATGAGGGCTCTATTAGCTTTAACCCCTGCACCAGCTATTGTTCCTCCAACTGTACTTCCTCCTGCAGCTCACATTTTGTGGCGTGGAAATGTCATCACAATAACAGACCGGTGTGTGAAACTCTCGGATGTATTTTAAAGATTCTATGCCGTGAACTTTAAATATTTCACATACTTTTGAAAATCCAGAGTTTAGCTGACCCTGATAAGCGTTCATCGTCACATTTGTAAACACGACGGCTTTCTTCTTTCGTGAGGGGATTTGGTGCCACGGGAACCTTTGTTTCCCGGTGGACCAAAAATAAACGCGACACTCGCGTCTCCCGGAATTCCAGTTTAATTCAACCAGTCAGATGACGACTTCGACATTCCTAAAGTGTTTCCAGAATACTGTGCCATATGCATCAGACGTTTAGCCAACGTTCCATGGGCATGACGTCTGAGGCTGACTAGACACCCCCTAACAATCCCAGGACAAACAATCAGCCAGTGTCTGATCGTAAGTGTTTACAGCAATTACTACTACACAGCAGAATTCATTCAATTACCGGTGAAATTGTTTTAGCAACATTGGCTTTTATTTCTGGTCTAGCTAGAAGCTTAAAACCTATTTACTTTGATATAATTTTGGCAGTTCTTTTACTTAGTCTGGTGCCACTTCTGTTTGACATTGTTGACTTTTAGTGAAATATGGTTGGTTTTTACAATTGGATGCATCTTGCATCATCATTATCAGGTTTCACTAACCTCATTGGTTCTCGTGATGCATTAGAGCAAACTTCATTGGTTTTCTCGAGTCATGCACTATAATGTTAACCTAATGCACTGAACTGTATATGTACATTAACCAATGTTTATTATGGCTAAATTAAATCTATCCATTACATAAAGTGATAGTGATTGTGTCACTTCAGAAAACTTTCTATTTCTGTTTTTATTTTATTCTAATTTCTATTTTTAGGTGAACTGTCTCTTTAATGACCAAACACCTCCAAAGTACATTAACAATAGCCTCTGTAATATTGTATTATTCCTCTTTGCATTTAAGCAAATATTAACATGTTAGCATTCTACAATAAAATACTATATATTACAGTATTACTTATTATAACTAATACAGAAACAGTACAAATTTATCTGAGATCTTTGAGTTAAAAAGCGAGTTCAAAAGGCGAGGAAACTTGAAGCAAGACAATCACACAGATCAGAAACAAACAAACCTTCAGGTCATGTGCATCTTATGTGCAAGATAAATTATGTTAAAACTTTAGACTGATATTTGCTGATGTTTAATTATGTGACTTCTAAAACTTGCCTACAACAGTGAATATTTATACACCGCGTGCATAATTATCAGGCACGTTGATATTCTGATAATATTTTTTTCCAAGCACGTTTTACCAATTCCAAACCACATCAATCTTAATAACTACTATTAATTTAGTATTTAATCATTTATGAGTGATATATAATTGTCCATGAAGGCTGGAAGAGAAAAACTCCTTATATTCAGGTGTGCAGTTTTCTTTTATTGATAAAATCAGCCAAAAAAGAGGTTTAACAGCCTTCATTGATAATTATATATCAAATTAACTGTCACCTCCCATTTTTGAACATATACGTGAGAGTGCACTATCCAAACTTAAACTCTTATAATTCATGAATGCTTTGGAATACAGATATAAATTTGGTCTCTTTTTTAAGAAGACAATCAGCAGATTACTGCAGAAGTGGAATTATTTTAAAATATGACAGTAACAAAAAGTTATAGAAGTTTAAATTTACTGTAAAGAAAATACACAGTACTAAATTTTTTATATTTTATATAAAATAAATATTTTACATAACAGGTTTTACTCTAAAATTGATATAAAATTAAAGCCTTATGTCTAAATAAGTTATGTTCCAAATTTGAAGTTGATATGAAAAAAATTGAAGTTCCTGTGAGATTTTATTTAGGGCGTCATACTTCAAACAGCCACCGGGTGCCTTCCAAACTCCATTGAATTGTTTTTTATGCATTTTTCTGTCACAAATGTCTAAATTTCTCTGTCAATATTACTCCGATCACATAAAGACCACCAAATATGGAATCCTGACAGTCAGACCTTTCCGGCGATATGTATTCTGTCAAGATTATAAAAAGTTATGATTCTAAAAGACTGTAATGCATTGTGTAATATGACACGTGACACCGCCCACTAAGGGGGAGGAGAACGCCAAAATATTTTAAAGTACCATTTCCATGGTAACGCAATATCCAATTTCAAAATGGTTTTCATAGGATGAATTTTGAGGTTTTAAGCTTTCAAATGATATATAATTTATGATGATTACTAAAATATTTGATAGGAAAAAAAGACAACGAAAAAAAGAGCGCCAAGCGTCCCACAGGTGGGACGGTGACAGTTAAGGGGTTAAGATTGATGTGGTTTGGAATTGGTAAAATGTGCTTGGAAAAAAATATAATCAGAATATCAATGTGCCTATGCAAGCAGTGTATGTGCTTGGGACTGAACATTTATGTTAACAAGCTTTTAGTATTTTATTTACTAGTTTCGATAACTTTGTAGATATCTATTTTCACTTTGATATTAGAGATTTTTTTGTCTGGTAATTATTGTCATAAAAGACAAATTTAATCTACTTTGATGAAGGGATCACAAATTACCGAAGCCCAGGATTTAAAGGGTGTTTTAGAAAAAAAAATGTAAAAGAGAATTATTGAAATGCATTGAACTATTTACAAATGTTTTTTTATTATAAAACATACACATATTCATTTTTAATTATATGCCTAATATGCTGAAAATGGTTGTTAATCTTTTTTGTTTTTTTTGTCTCGTCACATTCAAACAAAGAACATGATTCAGTATCACATAAATTCAATATTTTCAGTTCAAAGTAAAAATAAAAAAACATGACAAAAAAGTCAAGTAGTTTGTGTCACTGGATAACTGCGGGTTGTTTAACATTTATATCGCAAAACCCTGTTGAAAAAAGAAAGCATGTGCTGGTTTAGGTGTGTTTTGAAGCATGGCAGCTGGTTATGAGCTGGTTTAAGCTGGTCATGTGCTGGACTTAAGCAAGTAACTCCTGTTCAAGACCAGCTCATAACCAGCTCGGGACAAACTAAGGACCAGCTCACACCAGCTGCCATGCTTCAAAACATATCTAAACAGCATCTGCTGTTTTTTCAACAGAGAACAGTTGACATATTAAATGATCAGATAGCCTACATCTTACCATGAACTTTCACCATTAAAACTGAATCATCATGATGGAATTCACACTGTTAGACCACTGAGGTGGGCCCAAAAAGCCTCTAAACACATAAACACAATAACTTTATCATTGCAGAGCTGCATTTTTATCTGGACAAACCTCATTCATTTATTTGAGAGGGCAAAAAAAAACAGCATCCTTACTGACACTGCCTCTATTAGTATCACTACTCTTTCCCTATTCCCAATATTTCATTTATTCTGATTTTTCAATACCTGATTTGTAACACAAATTTCACCCTTTTTACCATCGCTACTTTCTTACATTTTCACTTTAGGGCACAGTTTGCAACTGTCCAGACTGTACCATCAGTAACTAAGAATATTTTAACACCTATTTTGGACTAGCAGGGGGTTTGACCGTGAAAGACAGCATGTGGAGAATCATGTCAAAACTACTGACAAACCCACTGGCAAAGCAAATAAATTGGCGTGGGGTAAATGGAAAGTTTGGCTTTGAACAACTTGCCATCAAAAGTTTTATTTGTGTTTCATAGTGTTACTTAATTCTCATCATTATAGGAAAAAGCCGCATATAAATATGAATTCTTACCAATAAGCTAAAACAAAGATTGTCTGTATGTATAGTTGTTAGACTAATTTCTGGCCTTGCTTGTATTTGGTACAGTCAAAATTGAATCAAGTCAACAAAACAACAATCTACTGTAGTGTAATGCTTTTTTAGAGCTATTACTTTAATTTTAGTTTTCAAAATCGAGTCGTATGGATTTGAAATTAATATGATCAATTGATATTAATCAAAACGCCCAACTTATACCTTATTTAACAATCGTCCAGCGAGTCGTTAAGTTTCAGTATATATGAGAAATTCGGTTTATTTTCGTGGCCACGATATAATAATACAGAATTATTTGAGTAACTTTATGACAGTTATGAGCATAGGTAATGCAATATTGGCAAATAGTTTATGACTTGAAAATCACATAGCACCAGACAACAGGTTTCTTAATAAATCAACGAGAGTTTATTATGCTATTCTACTCAAGATACATGAAACTAACCTAAATAACACAAAACAAAATACATACTGTACATACACACATACACGAGAGAGAGTGGTAGGGCACCTTGTCGCAAAAAAAAATATTTATTGCCCCTCATAAAAATCCCACCCAGCAAGCCCCCAATCCCTCCCTCCATAACTGGACATCTGTTTTGGACACCTGTTGTACACCCCTACCCACCCCCATCTAGATGAGGAGCTGATTATCCAGGCCATTGTGTTTTAGGGTTTTTATGACTGTTGTTATGTGATTTAAACTTTAAATGCTGAAATCGTGTTAAAGGGAGGTTTTTATTAAAGTGTTTTTCACATCAAATATACGTGTAAAACGTGCAATGATTGTTTCCCTACAAGTTGATGTAATTAAAACAATGTTAGGCAAAGTTAGAAAATAAAACATTAGATACGTTCTATCGTTACAAGATAGTTTGACAGAGTTAAATAAAAAGATGTTTGTTTATCTAACAAAAAAGCACCAAACACGTTCGTTAACACTAGAAAATGCTGTCTTATCTTACCGTGTTGTGAAATAAAAAAATATAAGACACTACAGTTTAAAAGTAAAAAAAAGAGCCGTCATTTAAAAATAAATGAATATCGTTCGTTAAAACAACACTATCCAGCAGTAGTCAAAATCTCCGTGGTAGTCTGTCGTTACAATTTAGACAAGTTAGCTACGACAGAAAAATGTAAAGACAAAGAGCCCCGAGTGTCTAGCGCTGATATCCAAGACTGCGACCGCACGCTGTCTTGTCAAACTCAGAATGAGGTTGGAGAACCACGGATCAAACCACGCCTACGGCCATCCACTAACAGAGGCGGAGAGTCCGAATCAAAGATTTAAAATAATTAAAGTAATGTTTTTAACATTAGAACGAACGTTATTTTAATAAATCTTTAGCAGTTCTTTAATTAATGAAACCGTATACCATTTGACCTAAACCTTCTCACTTTAAAACAGTTTTTCCTTTTAAACAAACAACTCATAGGAAACTTCATAGGAAAAATGTTGTTTGTTTTATTTTATTTAGTTATTCACACTTAATTCGTCTATTCCTTTAATCAGTCTTTGTTTTTTTGTCAAGTTAAGACTTATGACTTGTTATATAACCCAGACTTTTAAAAATTAGATCTTACATCTTTATACACAATATACATCTTTAGTATGTGGGAAAAATGTTGTTTGATTTATTTTATTTAGTTATTCACAATTGATTCCTTTTATTTACTCTTTGTTTTTTGTCAAGTTAAGACTTGTTATATAACCACACTTTTAAAAATGAGCTTATACAAGTTTCCTTTTAAACAAAAAAATGGCCCGATTTTTTTGGCCGGGCATTCATGCTAACGTCCGCCGATGGTGTGCGGCGTGTCGTGAATGTCAGCTGGTGAATCCGCCGGCCACCCCAAAAGCACCATTGCGCCCCTTACCACTGGTAGAGGACCCCTTCGAGAGGATTGGTATGGACCTCATCGGGCCATTAGAAGGTCTATCACCCACAGACGGACGGCTTGGTGGAACGATTTAATCGCACGTTAAAATCCATGGTTCGTAAGTGTGTAAAGGAAGACGTCAAAAATTGGGATAAATGGCTCAAGCCCCTGTTGTTTGCAATGCGAGAGGTTCCGCTAGCCTCCACTGGGTTTTCCCCATTCAAGCTTCTTTATGGTCGGCAGCCCCGAGGGGTACTTGACTTCATCAGAGAGGCTTGGGAGGAGGGACCTTCAAACAGCCGTAATGAAATTCAGTATGTCATGGACCTCAGAGCAAAACTCCACACATTGGGGCGGCTCTCGATGGAGAATTTGCTCCAGGCTCAGGACAAACAAAGTCGGCTGTACAGCAGGGCTACGCGAGAGCGTCAATTTACACCAGGAGATAAAGTACTTGTATTACCTCCAACGTCTAGTTCGAAATTACTCGCGAAGTGTCAAGGACCTTTTGTGGTTACACGGCGAGTTGGGGATCTTGATTATGAGGTAAGGCAAACGGACAGGGGTGATTCATGTCAGATCTATCACCTCAATCTCTTAAAACGCTGGAATGAGGTGACATCAGTTGAGTTGGCCGTGGCCGTTTCGGCAGAGGAGGAGCTCGGGCCAGAAGCAGCTGTCAAAACCAATCCGCTTGCTCTGGTCCCCGGGGGAGATCACCTCTCGCCGCGGCAGCTCACTGATGTAGCCAAGTTGCAAGCAGAGTTTGCGGATGTGTTCTCACCCCTGCATGTGTGTGTGTGTGTGTGTGTGTGTTTTTTCCAAACGCAAAAGGTGATTTTCAAGCTTGTGCTGCTGGTTTATGTTCATACTATATCAGTCAATAGAGCCTGACTTTCAGAAGCTTCATGACATTATATGATGATGCTTTTGAAGCTTCTGAAACTCATGTTATATGAACAGAAACCAGCAGGACAAACTTGACCAAAATCACATTTCTTTTGGTCTTTCTCTAGATGCTCTCGCTGGCTCTGGGCTCACTGAGGAGGAAGAGACCACAGCAACATCCAGCCCAGTTGAGGCAGTAAGGTCAGGTGGAGTAATGGAGCATCTCATCTATGGCACTGGATCATTTCCAAGATGCTGCTGTGGACTTCTACATCCTTACCAGTCTGCAAACATTTCAAATCCTACAAAGATGCACAAACACAATAGAAAAGCAGTCATTTTAACAGCACAATGTCATTTGATTTCTGTATTAGAAGTAACAAAATTATTTCTTACTTTATATTTTTGTTTTCCCCACCAATGCCGCTGTCACCTGCTCCACCACAAAAGCTCTGCATCAAATGTACAGCAATCAAGAATCAGAAAAGCACTCTAATAGCTACGTTTAAAATTACAATAATTAAAATAAACTACAACTTAAGATTTAAAAGTTTTATTCATTTCATTAGTATACTCAATGAGAGCCTTTGATAGCAGCATTCCTTCATCAGTCACTCTGCACCGGATAAACACACGTGTGTCTCATCTGTCCTATAACATCCAGACAAGAGTCAGTCACCTCTGTCACTATGATTTATCTGCTCAATACTATATTTATTTACATGTTGAGGTAGCTGCTGATGTGTTATTTCACCTTTTATCCAACACAAATGTTCCTCAATTTATCAACAATGCTAATGGACAAATGAAATTAATAACTTATGTTTAGTTACTCCATGTAGATTTGTTCACATTACTTACATTCATGTAAAGCAGTGTTGACAACAGTGAACAGATACTGAACTACATAACAGCACACATAACGTTACATCACTCACTCAGATGTCTGTTCATGTTGTGAATGTGCTAATCTGTAATTATTTTATAATATTTTCCTGTATCATATTAAATAGACATTTAGTAATCGTCTTTAAGATGTATGGTTTATGTAAATTCACTCTGGAGACGTGCGTGTGTTTACTGGAGCTCCCCTGTTCGCTATACATAATAAAACATGTTTTTACAGCAAAATCATAAATATACTGTAACGTTACTGTCTAGCGCATTTAACAAATCAACAGTTTACTATACAGTAGCTCAACAAATGCGATTTTAACACATGTAACCGTTATAATACTCACATTTGTAAACAGCCTCGTCTCTGTTCTCCATCACGTTCGATGATGACGTATTGATCTCCCGTGGCCTCCTGGGATTGAAAAGTATCCATCGGATGAACACTTCAGAATCTGGGCTGAAGCAGTAGGACATCCGGGAACTTCGACTACTCTTTTAAGTATACTGAGGTTTCGGACATACTTATTCGCTCGCCTACTGCTTTTCCCCTACTATATAGTATATTCGGACGCACTTTAAGTAGACGCACGTCCGATTCTCGCGAGAATTAGTATGTCACCCAGGTAATTCTCGACTACTCTTTTATGAATACTAAGGATTCAGACATACTTATTCGCTCGCCTACTGCTTTTCCCCTACTATATAGTAGAGAAGTAGGCAGTTTCGGATGCAGCCTATGACAAACTACTAAGTGGGCTCCGTAGAGTAGCTATCGCTAGGAGAGTGATAAATGCTATACAATAATCAGCGATCACAGAGAGAAAGTCCAAGGCTTATAAAGAGTGTGCAAATGGGAATCGGCTGTGTGTGATCAGTGCAATCAGTTGTGTGTGCATCGTCAGTGTAATGGATGATGGGAACTGTAGTCCGTGGGTGACCTGCAACAGTTAGTGTGGTGCAAGAGTCAATGTGGTGAGCGAGTGACCTCTGGTGGTGAATAAACAGAAGTTCATAGACCAGATTCATGACATTATTACTGTCAGCCGATATAAATAATTGTAATTAATCATAATTAATTGTAATTATTTATATACAATTCCCTTTTAAGCAAATTTGCAACAGTTACAAAAACAGCATTCTGCCATCTTAGAAACATTGTCAAGCTATGGAACTTGTTACCTGTTTCTGATGCAGAAAAGCTAGTTCATGCATTCATGACCTCTAGACTGGACTATTGTAATGCACTGCTAGGTGGTTGTCCTGCATCTTCAATAAACAAGCAACAGATAGTACAAAATGCAGCGGCTAGAATCCTTACCAGGTCAAGAAAATATGATCATATTACCCCAATTTTACAGTCTTTGCACTGATTACCTATTAAGTTCCGTATCAGTTACAAAATATTATTACTTACCTATAAGACCCTAAATGGTTTAGCTCCTGTGTACCTAACTAGTCTTCTATCACGCTACAATCCATCACGCTCCCTAAGGTCGCAAAACTCTGGACTCTTGGTAGTACCTAGGATAGCAAAGTCCACTAAAGGAGGTAGAGCTTTTTCATATTTGGTCCCCAAACTCTGGAATAGCCTTCCTGATAACGTTCGGGGTTCAGACACACTCTCTCTGTTTTAATCTGGATTAAACACACATCTCTTTAGCCAAGTATTCATATAATGCATCTCATAATCTTGTACTGCAGTTAAATCTGATCAAACACACATTATTATTCTTTAGCTTTGGTAGAACAAATCATTTTTGCTTGGATGGAACAACAGCTATGCAAATTATGTCTCAATTTGTTTCTCTGTTTCTGCCACGGGATTAACATCCCGTGGTAACTAGGAATTGCACAAGCTTCAGTCTGGATCCAACCCTTAAATGATCTGAGATGACAAAACACCTGAGAAGAGATGATGCCAACCCCTCAGAGGACCTGAGAGGATGCCAACCCTCAGACAATATACAGAATTACCAAATTTTCAAAAAGTCAAAGTCAACTTTATTGTCAATTCTGCCACATGTACCGTACATAAATACAGAGAATTGAAATTGCATTACTCTCTTACTCCCTGGTGCATACAGATAACACTAAACACTAACAGTAGAACGTAAAAATACAGATAAGTACAAATCAAATATATATATATATTAGTGCAGTCAATATTAGCGTGTTAACGCGGGAGATTCATTTTTTCAGATTAACGCTTTAAAAATATTTAACGCAATTAACGCAGGGGCGGGGCTAGGGTTGGCCACCCCATTCACAACTGCTGCCTCTGTCTCTTTTTTCTTGAAAAGGATTGCATTTATTCAGATGCAGAACGTCTTTATGACCACATCAAATGAGAGACGTTTCAGATGCGCGCTCTAACGTTACCTCCATGCCAGGCACTAGTCAAACAAGCGCGGAAAAGATACTGTGCTCGTAGTGTGCGCTCTTCAAATATACGCACAAAGGTGCCAGCGCGTGCTGTAGCCAGGGGGTGGCCGTGGCTACGGCCACCGCTGACCTAAGCTTGGCCACCCCTTTGGCCACCCCACTCAAAACTGCCGTTTTGGTCCCTTTTTTTTCTTGACAAGAAATGCATTTATTAAGATGCGGAACCGCCGTATCTCTTTATGACCACATCAAATGGGAGACTTCTCAGACGCGCACTTCAGCTTCGCCTCAGCGCCAGGCGCAGGTCAAATGAGCATGAAAAGGAACAGGAACCAAATGAGCTTCAGTAGAACAACAGTGAACTGCGGTCTGATGAGATGCTGTTAGGCTATATATCAGCAAAACAAACTTTCCTGTCCTGTCAGCCGTCACTGTGCTCACGGCGCACACTCTTCAACTTTACGGGAATATAAGGCGAACACAGTGAACACAGTGCACTTATACTAGAAAATATGTGCTGTTTTTATTTTTTAATTTGTAAAGTACAAACTAAAATGAAATCATTTAAATGCATAAAATAACTAATTTTGCTTGCATTTATGTGCTGTTGACTTCCGGACTTTTTTTTTATTAACCAATTCTTAACACTACCTGCATGTCTCATCAATGAGTATGCAATGATGGAGAACAAGCTTTTAGGGGTTTTGAGAACCAGAATCAAGCTGACTGAGAAATAAAGCTATAGTGATCCCCTTTATTAAAATACCTGGAGGTGAGGAATAATACGCAAGTTGTCATATTCACTCAGCATTACTTGATCTAATTCACAAATATCTCAGTTACAATTTAGTAGAAATTAATTGCATTCAGTTGTGTTTTAGGCACTCAAACAGTCCAATACTTTATAGTCAATCACATTTTTATATTGAAATAATGAATATTTCTGTGCCACCCCAGGCTGGTTGCTGGCCTCTCCCTGGCCACCCCTATAAAAACATTCTGGCTCCGCTACTGCATATCAAACAGCAAAAGAAACTACATGCATGCAATGTCCTAGTTATGCTGTAAGTTAAGGCATGAAGTTACCAAAAAGGCAATGCTGCCTTAATACTGTGTGCATGCATGCAATATGATATGCGTCACATTTAAGAACATGTCTCTGAAATGGTTTTCAAAACTTTCCTGAGGCACCCAGCACTGTCTCCCTCATCTAACACACCCGATTCAACTCGTCAGTTCATTAGAAGAGAATAAGACCTAAAGAGAGTCAGAAAGCAGCAGCAGCATTTAAAGCAATAGCAGACAAATAATAATAACCAGCTGCTGTGATGTCTATTAATCCAAGAACAAAAAAAAAACAAAAAAAAGGGGAAATCATTAACTTTTATAGCTTTAAGGGGTTCATCTATATTTAATTTAGAATTTAGTGTATGGTAACTATTCATTTTCTGTATATTTCTGCTGAAGGTCAAAGGTAGCTAAATATGTCATTTATTGTAATGGGTTTGTGTGAAGATTGTTTTAAGTTCACTTAAATTAGAAGTTAAGTCTAATTAATGTTAAAATTGATAGCTTTCAATTATACTGTAATGCTGAATGGCTACAGTCAATGGTTAAATATTAAGGGGGAAAAATAATTTTATAGAGACATCAGCAGTATTGATATCAGTGATGCTGACCTTCAATCATAAAAAATATGCATTAAAGAAATATATAAAATATACTGTCTTTATGTTGTTTGTACATTGTACATTTGAAGATTGAATGTGAAATTATTGCAATATAAAAGTATATTTAAAAACTTTAATGTTAGGTGGGATTAATTGCGATTAATCACGATTCATTTTAGAAAAATGTGCAATTTATTAGTTTTTTTTAATCGATTGACAGCACTAATATATGAATGAATGAATGAATGATGCATTTATATAGTGCTTTTATTGTGTATTGTCATACACCCAAAGCGCTTTCAATCATGTGTGTGGGGGGGGGGGTGTCTCTCCTCAACCACCACCAGTGTGCAGCATCCACTTGGATGATGCGACGGCAGCCACAAGACAACGGCGCCAGTGCGCTCACCACACACCAGCTACAGGTGGAGAGGAGAGAGAGATAGAGCCAATCAAGTGGATGGGGATTATTAGGAGGCCATGATAGATAAGGGCCAGTGGAGGGAATTTGGCCAGGACATCGGGGTTACACCGAGGAATATACAGTGCCCTCCACTAATATTGGCACCCTTGATAAATATGAGCAAAGGCAGCTGTGAAAATAATTCAGCATTGTTTATCCTTTTGATCTTTCCCTCAAAAAAAATACAAAATTCTAACCTATCATTGAAGTAAAACAATTGAAAGTGGGGAGAAAATCTCATGATGAAATAAATGTTTTTCTCCAATGGATGTTGGCCACAATTATTGGCACCCCTAGAAATTCTTGTGAGTAAAATACCTCTGAAGTATATTCCATTCATATTTAAAAAAATGTAGCACACCAGGGTGACTAGGAGCATGTAATTGTCCAGCCATGACTTCCTGTTCCACAGGATTATAAATATGAGGAACACAAAGACCAAATTCCCTTTATCATCCATCACAATGAGAAAAAACAAAGAATATATTTCTGATGTGCAGCAAAAGATAATTGAGCTTCACAAATTAGTGAAGTGGCTTTAAGAAAAGAGCTAGAGCAGTGAAAAATCCCATTTCCACCATCAGGGCAATAATTAAGAATTTCCAATCAACAGAAAATGTTACGAAACTGCCTGGAAGAGGATGTGTGTCTATATCGTCCTAATGCACAGTGAGGAGGAGAGTTTGAGTGGCTAAAGTTCTCCAAGGATCACAGCTGTAGAATTGCAGAATATAGTTGAGTCTCGGGGTCAGAAAACATTAGAAAAAAATTGTCAAACAGTCCCTACATCACCACATGTTGTTTGGGAGGGTTTCAAGAACAATTCTCCTAGCTCATCCAAAAACAAACTCCAGCATATTCAGTTATCAGACATGACTGTAACTTCAAATGGGACTGGCTTCTATGGTCAGATGAAACTAAAAAATGAGCTTTTTAGCAGCAAACACTCAAGATGGGTTTGGTGAACACAGGAATAAAAAGTACCCCATGTGTACAATGAAATATAGTGCTGTATTTTTTATGTTGTGGGCCTATTTTTCTGCTGGAGGTCCTGATCATCTTGTTTAGACACATGGCATCATGGACTCTATTAAATACCAACATATAAAAAATCAATAAGTGACTGACCCTGTTAGAAATCTTATAATGGGCCATTTTTGGATCTTCCAACCGGACAATAATCCAAACACAAACCTCAAAAACAACACAAAAATGGGTCACTGAGCACAAAACCAAGCTTCTGCTATGGCCATTCCCGTCCTCTGACCTGAACCCTGTAGAAAATGAGTGAGGTGAACTGAAGAGAAGAAGCACCAACATGGAGCTGTGAATCTGAAGGATCTGGAGAGATTCTGTATGAAGAAAATGGTCTCTGATCTCTTATCAGGTGTTCTCCAAACTCTTCAGGCATTATAGGAGAAAACTCAGAGCTGTTGTGCTGGGAAAAGGACATTGCAATAACTGGGTGCCAATAATTGTGGCCAACATGAACTAGAGAAAGTATTTCTTACACAATGAGATTTCCCCCCATTTTCAATTGTTTTACTTCAATGATAGGTTGGAATTTTGTGAATTTTTGGAATGAAAGATAAAAAGGATAAACAATGCAGATTTATTTTCACAGCCGCCTTTGCTCATATTTATCAAGGGTGCCAATATTAGTGGAGGGCACTGTATATATACAGTATATATACACATACCTAAATACATACATATATACACACATACATATATACATACATAAATACACAAAATGCAACTATTACAAATATACAAATAAGGACATGTAAAATAAAAAATAAAAAATTAAAAATAATAATAAAAAATAGATAAAGTGGCATAAGGTACATGGTAGATAGAGTGCAAACCAGTGAAATAAACAAACAGCGCAGAATATAAATTGTAGTGCAAAGAGCTTATTAAATCTATTCTATTTAAAGTGACAAAAAGAGCAGTCTTCATTCAGACTGTCAAATCAAATCAAATCAAATCAAATCACGTTTATTGTCACATCATCACAGCACATGTGCCTTGATGAGTGAAATTCTTGAGAGCGTGCTCCAGACAGTGCAGAAACAATTAACATATAGACAGTACCATTACATACTTACAGACTTATACAGATGACAGTGTGCAATATACACATACATATACTCAGTACTCACAGTGTACTATTAGACATACTTACAGTTATCAATACACATTATACACCGTATGTACACATTCTGCATTATGTACACATATATGTACACATATATACATACACAGTAATGTGCAACGGTGCAGTAGATTGTACATAAGCTGGATACGCAAATGTCAAGTATGTGCATTGGATGGTATCCAGTGGTAGCAGATAGATTGTTGTATTTGTGCAGTGTGTACGTGTAGTCCAGATTGAACTGTGGAGTTAAAGTGCAGTGCGTGGCATATCGTAAAGTGGGAGTGTGCTGTAAGGGGTATTAGTTCTGGCTGTTCATTAGCCTGATAGCCTGAGGGAAAAAGCTATCCCTCAGTCGGCAAGTGCAACTGAGCTCCTTAGTCTTGTCGATGTTGAGTGAGAGGTGGTTCTCCTGACACCATTTAGTCAGGGTACTCACCTCCGCTCTGTAGGCTGTCTCATCGTTGTCAGTGATCAGGCCTAGCACCGTTGTGTCGTCATCGAATTTGATGATGACGTTGGAGCTGTGTGTGGCTGTACAGTCATGTGTGTACATGGAGTACAGGAGTGGGCTGAGAACGCAGCCCTGCAGAGCACCAGTGTTGAGGGTCAGCGGAGATGAAGTGTTGTTGCCCATTCTGACCACCTGACTTCTGCCTGTCAGAAAGTCCAGTATCCAGCTGCACAGAGATCTGTTTAGTCCTAGATTCTGGAGTTTCACGACCGGTGTGGCAGGCACCATGGTATTGAATGTGGAGCTGTAGTCCACAAAAAGCATCCTCACATAGGCATTCTTGTTTTCCAGGTGGGAGAGAGCAGTATGCAGGGTGAAAGCAATAGCATCGTCTGTGGAACGGTTGCTGCGATATGCAAATTGCAGCGGATCCAGTGAGGCAGGCAGCACAGAGCAGATGTAGTCTCTGATGAGTTTCTCAAAACACTTGCTGAAGATGGGTGTTAGAGCAACGGGCCTCCAGTCATTCAAGCATGTGATTTTATTTTTCTTTGGTATGGGCACAATGGTGGATTTTTTGAAGCATGAGGGAACCACAGACAGAGAGAGGGAGAGGTTGAAAATGTCTGTGAAAACTCCGGCTAGCTGGAATGCACATGCTCGGAGGACACGGCCTGGGATGCCATTAGGACCCACAACCTTGTGGATATTCACCCGTTTTAAGGATCAGGTTACATCAGCGACAGAAATGGAAAATGCACTTGCCTCTTCTGCAACAGCCGCGGGAGCGCTCTCTGTGTGGGCGGTGTTGTGAGCCTCGAAACGAGCATAAAAGAGATTGTCAGAAGAGGTAGTTGAATGAGGTCAGTCCAATGCTGTACAAAGTGACTGGTGCTGGTCACAGTGTGTGTGTGTATGTGTGGGTGGTGGTGGTGGGGGGTCAGAGTTCCGTGGTGCGTGGGGTAAGAGAGGGGAGGGGAGGCAAGGACGGGAGGGAGTTCAGCTTCCTAACAGCCTGATGGATCGCCGCTGACTCAATGCCCGCCGACCCGCCTCTGACTCAATGCCCGCCGGATCGCTGCTGACTCAAAGCCCGCCGGATCGCCGCTGACTCAAGCCCGCCGGATCGCCGCTGACTCATGCCCGCCGGATTGCCGCTGACTCAAGCCCACCGGATTGGCGCTGACTCATGCCCGCTGGCCGCCGCTATCCCTAGCCCCGTGGATCAAGTCCACATGTCACGGCCAGGAGTGCCGTGTGTCTGTTTTGTCGTGCCCACAGGAACATTTTAATCAAGTCTTGTAATGTCATGTCCATGGAGACTCGTCTGCCCCCCTGTCGCCGAAGTGGAAGCGGTTGCTGAGGGACCCTGTGAGGGCCCCTGACTCTGTCATGCCCAGAGGAAGCCTCAGCTTCCAAGCCAGCCCAGGAGGGCTTCTGGTTCCTGTGGGCTGTCCTGTCCTGTCTGTCTGGCCCTGGAGGGCTTTCCTGTCGTGTTTTGTACTGTCCTGTCTGTTTAGCCCCGGAGGGCTCCTGATACCCCCTCACTTCCCCAGGAAATTTTTTTGGGGGGGTAGTAAGAGTTCCGGCTGTAGGGGCCAGGCTGAGGGGACCGAGGCCAAGGCCCCCGAAGACCATTTGCCATGGCCTCCAGAGCTCCCAGCTCCGCCATGGCCTCCAGAGCTCCCAGCTCCACCATGGCCTCCTGAGCTCCCTGCACCGCCATGGCTTCCAGAGCTCCCAGCTCCGCCATGGTCCCTGTCTGTCTGTTCCACCCTGAAGTTCCCTGTCCTGTGTTCCTGTCCGTGTTTGTCCTGAGGGGCCTCCAGAGCACCCACCCCCCCTCCCCGATGGAACTGTTAAGGCTCGGGACGAGCCTTTCGGGAGGGAGGAGTAATGTCAGTCCTCTGTCGTGTGTCATGTGTTCCCGCCTCTTGTGTCCATATTTGGTTTGTCTCCTGTCCTTGTTTCATGTCATTATGAGTTAAGTATGTTCCAGCTGTGTTTGTCTCATTATGTATTAATTACCCTGTGTATATTAGTCCTGTCTTTAGAGTTTGATTTCGTCTGGTCTACTCGTTACTTCCCGGTGTATCCTGTCTCTGAGTCCTGCCTTGTCCTGCCTTGATGTCATTAAAGCCTATTATTTGAGTTTACGTCCTCGTCTGTGTGTCCTTTTTCCTCCCTCATGTGTGCACCATGACAATACTGTCCTTCACATTTTATTTTATATTTTATTATTTTATATTTTATTATTTTATCTCATTTTGTTCCATACCTATATTTATATATATATTATTTTGTTTCTGCATTCTATAATAATTGCACTGTCCATGGAGCGGACCTGACTTACATTTCACTGCTGGTTATATATTCTCTATATAACCATGTATGTGACGAATAAAAATCTTTTCCAAGATGTAGGCTAGAATCTGTGATTCCGAAGTACAGTATCCACACTGGTGCGGTGACTGACAGCCACACATCAAAACCTTTGATTCATCCGCGCTGAGGAGTCGTGCCAGTGCACCCAAACCAAAATTTTTTTTTATAAAAAATCAGCAAATAACTGCAATTGCAGGTTTCAAACAGAGATGGCAACATTTATAGCCTGCAGATTTAAGCTGCAGTTGGTTTCACTCTAATGCAGGGCCCCACCTTGAGTCCAGTTGACTCTAAAATGCACACACTCCTCCTTCCTCGATCTACATCTCTCAAATCTCTCTCTACAGCTTTATTCCTCTCACTTCTGCTTAAGCCTCTAACTTCATATCAGTGTGGACTTTAGTATTTAAGGAATAATGTTGGGCCGTCAGAATGTTCTCATCGTTGTGTTCTTTGGGATGGTATTGAGTGGGTATGTAATTACTTTTTAGCAATATAACATTGTTTGTCTTAGTGTTTGGGTTGTGAATTGATGTGATAATAATGCAGTATTATTTAGCAGAAGTCGGTAGCATTACCACTTCTTGACATGTGGCCAGGAGGAGTACAGGAAGTATTTAGTATAGTATTGCCACTCTATTTTGCTTATGCGCATTATTTTAGAACTAATTTTAGAACTAATCTTGAGAAAAATATTATTATTATGGTTAAGTGCTGAATGAAAGTGGAACAAAAGTTATGGTTGATTTTCAACCCTACTATTTAAGCAAATTATTACTCTGCATTTTCTGCGTAAATGACAAGCATAAGATATAAAAATCTAAACTCTGAGAAAAAGATTAAACAGTTACACATTTACAGAGATCTCTCCTAATGAAGTTATGTGTCTTTCTTTACAGGCTCATTTACCTGAAAAGTATCCAGTGCAGGTGAGTTTAGTGCAGTTAGAAAAACATGGTGATGTAGTGTACGCATTGTTCTCTTGATTTGAGAAGTTTGCATTACAGAATCATTTTTTTTATTGTTTTAAGCTGCAATCATCAGATAACAGAACAAGGTTTCAAGTGAGTAATGATATGCATACTCGTACATCACTCTTCAACACACACACACAAAAAAAAAACACAGACACATGCTAGTATTAATGTACATGCTCATTTGAAACACACAAACACACACACACACAAAACATAATCAAATTCAGCTGAGTAAGAGTTTGACTGTTATTATCAGGTGACGGCCCTGAATGTATGTGTTGTTCTCTTGATTTGAGAAATTTGCAATACTGTTTTTTTTCACCATTTTAAGCTGCAATCAGCAGATAACAGAACAAGGCATCATCAAGTGAGTAATGGTGTGCATTACAATCAAACAAATACAACATAATCAAATTCAAATGAGTAAGAGTTTGACTCTGTTTAATCAGGTCAAAATGGAAGCAAAAGATCGTTGGATTGCGCTCATCGCCAGGGTGTGTAAAACTTCATCTTCTTAAAAGTGATTTTATTTTTAAGTTGATCTGTAGTTAATGAGTTCTACTGCTCAAGAAAAAAAACATTTTTGGTTCATTGTTGTTTTTGTTGTTCTGATCAGATGACCAGAGAGGGTTAAATAATGACTTCAGTTCATAGATGGAAAAAAACCTTGGAAACCCATGTTTTTAATGTGTATCAACTTCATGAACCAATAAAATATCTGTTGTTCTTTCTGCTTATTTTCATTGCAGGTTGTTGTACAACCAGCCGAGTGCGTTGGTAGGGTGAGTATTATGTTTTTAGTATCAACTTGTTGTACTAAATGGAATGGATGGAATGATTATAGCGCTGTATGTGTGTGTGTGTGTGTGTGTGTGTGTGTGTGTGTTTTGTTTTTAAGAAGTCGGACAGATGTTGCTTCTGTGTCACCATGGTCAGCTCCAATCATTTGGGAGGGAACCTTTGACTCCACACTGATCGACTCTATCTACAAAAAACAAAATCTTACTATAGCAACCACTGTCTTCGCTATGGGAAAGTAAGTCTTCATGATACCTCTCATCTTGTATTAATAATTCTCATTTGTTTCCCCTCCTCTGTTTTTCCTTGTTTCTGGAAATAGTAATCATTAAAGGATAAATTAACCATAATATATCTCTCTGTATTTGTTTTCTCCGTTTGCTAGATACACACGTTTTGTCAAAGATTTTATGGAGTCAGCAGAGCAACATTATTTTGTTGGATTTCGAGTGCATTACTACTTGTTTACAGATCAACCAGAATCAGTTCCTGAAGTAAAGATAGGTGAATACCGTAGTTTGACAGTTCTAAAGGTTGAGAGTTTGAACCGATGGCAGGACATCAGCATGAGCAGGATGGAAAAACTGGAAAAACTAATAAAGAATGAACTAGCCAATGAGGCCGACTATATTTTTTGCCTTGACATAGATACAAAGTTCTATGGCCGGTGGGGTGCGGAGTCTTTGGGTCGTCTGGTAGGTGTGATACATCCTTGGCTCTTTGATGTTCCAAGGGATCGATTCACATATGAGCGTAGACCAGAATCTAAAGCATACATTCCAGCTGGGGAAGGTGATTATTATTATGCTGGTGCTACATTTGGTGGCTCACTGGAGGATGTACATCATCTCACCAAAACCTGCAGGGAGCAACTGAACATTGATGCTGCAAACTCCATTGAGGCGGTATGGCAAGAGGAGTCTCACTTGAACAAGTATTTTCTTTTGAACAAACCTAGTAAACTGCTCTCTCCTGAATATATGTGGCGGGATGTCAATGAAAAAGCAGCCCAAATAAAAATAGTTCGCTTCTCTAATGTACCTAAAAACTATGCTGAAGTTCGTCCAAACCCATAGCAACTGTTGCCAGTATTCAGCAACACTGACATGGTGTGTTATCATAGGCCTCCCATTAGACATTATGAATCTGTTATCAGGTAATACTGGCAACAGGGAAGACGACATCTGCCACCAAGAAATGGAGATGTACAGATGTTTATGAGCACAATGTGGCTTCAGAAAAAAAATCTGCCAAAATCTTTTTGAATGAACACTCACAATATCTTATATAACTTCTATACCTTCTATAATATCTATAAATAGTTATCAAACTTTTTGTAGTAGGCCTACTCTTATGTAACTGAACACAGTTTGCATGTATTGAAAGCACTGACAATCTTTTGTTTTACCACTTTTATGAAGAGAGTTGAGGGAGGACATTTAGGGAGCTACAAGGTCTGAAACTAAAACCATTTGTAAACTTGAAATTATATATTCTGGGTACTACTGCAAAAATTTAACCTGCCTTTTTGTATGTTTGGTTATACACTGAAACAATGTGTGACATAAGAAATTTTGACACCGTAAAAAATATGTATTATGCATACCTTTAGGAACATAAAAATCTTTTCAAATGTGTTATATGTTTATATTATTTACAGTATATAAATATACTTTGATTCCTTTGAATTGTATTTGTTTATATTTGTATAAATAACTGATTATACATTTTAACATAACTAAACACATTATAAACTATTTTATAGATAATAACACACTAAACTGACCTGGACGATGACATCGCTGAATCAATGATGGACTGACTTTAACAAAACAAAACAAACAAACAAATCTTTACTGTTGTCCTCTTGTCCTCTGGCATTAGTGATACACAATTTTCCTGTTTAACGCTTTGACACAATCTGTATTGTATAAAGCAGTAAATGTAACAGAATGGTAAAATATATGGAAACTTAAATCAGCAAGACTTGGGCTTCAGTGATTAATAGTGAGTTTGCTGGATTATCTCTAGGAAGTTACTTGTTTTGCTTTCAGAAACTATAATCTTATGTAATTTGGTGCCCCCCAAAATGTACCCCCCCCCAAACACACACACACACACACACACACACACACACACACACACACACACTCACACTCACACACAATGATTTGTGTTCACAGAATCACTCAACAAAATAAAATTGCTTGAAATTCTGTTTCTGGGCTGTGTTTTTCCCTTTCAAAAATAATTTACTCAGATTGCTGAGAATATCAATATGTGAATATCAATACACAGCAGTAGTAGCAAATTAAGACTTATTTATTTTCTTACCAAACAAACACTTTAACTTAAATCAGGGGGATATAAAAATATCCCTTTTAGGGAGACAAATTACTGCCCTTTTCTTTTGCAAAGGGTTAGTAAATTTACAAAATATAATCAGGAAAAACAAGAGTGATCAAAGACCCCAGGTAACAAGGCAATTCCACTTCTTAGTTATCCTTTTTTGAACCTCAATAAATGCAAAGTTGTACAGCAAATAACACATTTACCCTATGAATGCTTAATTGTTCATACACAAAGCACTTGGGTTTCACGTTGGGGCCCAAATTCAGTGGGGCACGGATTAGCAGTCAGGAATGAACGAAAAATCTGTTTTTACAGTACACAGTCAAACTTGTTACTTACTCACAATCCATTGTTGTGATGGAAACTCATTAAACTTGCTCAGAATCCACTCTGTGAAACTTAACTCCTCAATAGGAATGGGAAACCAGTTCAGCGATAAAATAAGTGATGTCACACCATAAAAAATGGCTGATGAAATGTATTTGTATATCCGTACCATGAAGGCAGGAGCTTCCTCTCCTTTAAGTCAAGTCAAGTCGCCTTTATTTATATAGCGCTTTTAACAATACAGATTGTGTCAAAGCACTTAACAGTATGAAGTTGGAGGATAGAGTGTCAGTAATGTATAATAAGATTAAACACTCAATTTTCAGTTAAGGGCATTTCATTATTGAATTCGGAGATGTCATTGTTTAAATAGTATCTGTGAAATCCAATTGACGATAATCGCTAGAAATTAAGTGTCCCCAACTGAGCAAGCCAGAGGCAACAGAGGCAAGGAACCAAAACGCCCTCTTTAACTGATGAAACTGTCCTTTTTTGGCATAGAATCACATGAAAATACTCCGATGTAGTTCAATTAATTTTCTGGGTCCTTGATTCCAAGAAAATAATAAACACTTAAATCCTCTCTTCTGAATCTCAAAATAGTGGCTGCTACGTTGAGCTGCATTCACCCATTTATGGTTTTTAAAGACAGAAAATATTCCCATTATGCTGAATACCATCTTAGACATGAACACTGTCAAGTCAAGTCAAGTCACCTTTATTTATATAGCTCTTTTAACAATACAAATTGTGTCAAAGCAACTGCAAAATATCAAAATGGGAAAATAGTGTCAATAATGTAAAATGACAAGATAAAACTCAATTTTCAGTTAAAGGCATTTCATTATTGAATTCAGTGATGGCATCGTCCAGCTAAGTTCAGTTCAAAAAGTTTCTGTTCAATCAAGTCGATGATATTGCTGGAAATGAAGTGTCCCCAACTAAGCAAGCCAGAGGCGACAGCGGCAAGGAACCAAACTCCATCGGTGACAGAACGGAGAAAAAAACCTTGGGAGAAACCAGGCTCAGTTGGGGGGCCATTTCTCCTCTGGCCAGACGACACAGCAGTTCAATTCCAACTGCTGAAAAGTCAGATTGTAAGGGCTAAACTTGTTCCCGAGGTCTTGTCCTGATGGCTGTCTAGATGACGGGGTCCTCACTGGGGGTCTGTCTCTGGAGCTCATCTAGGTGTCCTGGTCTCCGCTGACGTTCAGGGCTGTAGAGGTCGTCTCTAGGTGCTGATCCACCATCTGATCTGGTGACTGCAGTGACCTCGGAATAAGAAAGAAACAGACTAATATTAGCGTAGATGTCAATCTTTTTACGATGTAACAAGTACATCGTGTGTTATGGGAAGTGTTCCCGGTTCCGGTTGATATAATTAATGCAGCCTAACAATCCTTTAATGGATTTGAATAATAGAAGTGTATTAGTGTGTTATGTGTAAGCCAGGTTAAAGAGATGGGTCTTTAATCTAGATTTAAACTGACAGAGTGTGTCTGCCTCCCGAACAGTGTTTGGTAGATTGTTCCAGAGTTTGGGCGCTAAATAGGAAAAAGATCTGCCGCCCGCTGTTGATTTTGATATTCTAGTTATTATCAAATGGACAGAGTTTTGAGAACGCAGCAGACGTGAAGGACTATAATGCAATAAGAGCTCGCTCAAGTACTGAGGAGCTAAACCATTCAGGGCTTTATAAGTAATTAACAAGATTTTAAAATCTATACGATGTTTAGTAGGGAGCCAGTGCAGTGTTGACAGAACCGGGCTAATGCGGTCATACTTCCTGGTTCTAGTAAGAACTCTAGCTGCTGCATTTTGATGTAATTTGTTTATTAAGCGTGCAGAACAACCACCCAATAAAGCATTACAATAATCTACCCTTGAGGTCATAAACACATAAATTAATATTTCTGCATTTGACATTGAGAGCATAGGTCTCAGTTTAGATATATTTTTAAGATGAAAAAATACAGTTTTACAAATGCTAGAAACGTGGCTGTCAAAGGAGAGATTGCTATCAAATAGCACACCTAGGTTCCTGACTGATGACGAAGAATCGACAGCGCAGCCATCAAGTGTTAGACAGTGTTCTAGGTTATTACTTGTGAGGGTTTTAGGTCCGATAATTAACACCTGTTTTTTCAGAATTAGAATCAGGTAGTAGGTATTTATTGATACAGCAGAGGTTATGGCAGTAGATGGAGGTGAGTAGTAACTTGATACTTGATATATGGTTGAAAGGATATACTGATGGGTATCTTGTCTTGCCAGGAACTCGTGGATGGAGTGGAGCAGCACACACCTCAGGATGACGGCGGAGTAGAGGACGCTTGGTCAGAGGACGACAGCCGGGGATGACACAGGGAGTCTACGAAGGAGAGGAACAGGAGGTAAGTAGTCCTTAGGAAGGTTTCAGGTAAGGAATAGCACATAGCCTGGAGAGTCCACTTCGTGTAAGTGAGATTGGACAACTGACTGGAGTGAGGTGAGTGCTTTACTAGTGCTGGGTAGATTGGATGATTAATGATGTGCAGGTGACGTGAATCAGTAATCAGGTGAAACCAGGTGAGGGCGTGCGCTGTGATCAGAGAAGGTGGAGGACAGACAGATCCGTAACATCATCAGCATAACAGTGAAAGCTAACCCCGTTTTTCCTAATGATATTTCCCAAGGGTAACATATAAAGCATGAAAAGTAACGGCCCTAGTACTGAGCCTTGAGGAACTCCATACTGCACATACTGACAAGCGGGTCTGTGACTAGCGCCGCTGGGTTAGCTGCTGGACCGGCTGGCTGCTTGTTGGAGCTGGATTACCCTCCCCTGTTGCAAAGTCGTGTGTCTATGGTGTATTATGTGCTTTTGTTGCTGAGGTGTTTTTCCTGTTCTCACACTGTACTCCCCAAGGAGCATAGTCTGGGGTTATTTTTTTCCTCCTCACTCTCCTCATGTTATGCTGTATTTTTCTTCAAAAATCCCTGCATTTCACTGCTGATTGTAATCTGTATGATTGTGTATGTGACAAATAAACCTACCTTGACCTTGACCTTGACTTGTGATCGATATGATACCTCTTCATTCACTGCTATGAATTAATGGCGGTCAGATAAGTACGATTTGAACCATGTTAATGCACTTCCACTAATGCCAACAAAGTTTTCTAGTCTATTCAAAAGAATGTTGTGATCGATAGTGTCGAACGCAGCGCTAAGATCCAGTAGAACTAATAGAGAGATACAACCACGATCAGATGATAAGAACAGGTCATTTGTAACTCTAATGAGAGCAGTCTCAGTACTATGATACGGTCTAAATCCTGACTGGAAATCCTCACAGATATATTTTTTCTCTAAGAAGGAATATAATTGTGAGGATATAACCTTTTCTAATATCTTTGACAGAAAAGGGAGATTCGAGATCGGTCTGTAATTAACTAGATTTTTGGGGTCAAGTTGTGTTTTTTTAATGAGAGGCTTAATAACAGCCAATTTAAAGTTTTTGGGGACATATCCTAATGACAATGACGAATTAATAATAGCCAAAAGAGGATCTATGACTTCTGAAAGCAGCTCTTTTAGTAGTTTAGATGGAATAGGGTCTAACATACATGTTGTTGGTTTAGATGATTTAACAAGTTTATACAATTCTTCCTCTCCTATAGTAGAGAATGAGTGGAATTGTTCCTCAGGGGATCTATAGTACACTATTTGATGTGATAATATAGCTGATGGCTGCTGATGCTTTATTTTTTGTTAATTTTGCCACTGTATTGAATAAATACCTGGGGTTATGTTTGTTTTCTTCTAAAAGAGACGAAAAGTAATCAGATCTAGCAGTTTTTAAAGCTTTTCTGTAGGATAGGTTACTTTCCCGCCAAGCTGTATTAAATACCTCTAGTTTTGTTTTCCTCCAGCTGCGCTCCATTTTCCTGGCTGCTCTCTTTAGAGTGCGAGTGTGCTCATTATACCACGGTGTTGGACTCTTTTCCTTAATCTTCCTTAAGCATACAGGAGCAACTGTATCTAAAGCGCTAGAAAAGAGAGAGTTCATAGTTTCTGTTACATCTTTAAGTTGTTCTGAGCTGTTGGATATGCTGAGGAATTGAGATAAATCAGGAAGATTACTTACAAAGCAGTCTTTTGTGGTAGAAGTGATAGTTCTACCATATTTGTAAGAAGGAGTTGAATTTACAGCTTTAACTATATGGAGTTTACACAAGACTAGATAATGATCTGATATATCATCGCTTTGCTGCAGAATTTCAACACCATTAACATCAATTCCATGTGACAGTATTAAATCTAGAGTATGATTTCGACTATGAGTAGGTCCTGAAATATGTTGTCTAACCCCAATAGAGTTCAGAATGTCTATGAATGCTGATCCTAATGCATCTTTTCATTATCAACATGGATATTAAAATCACCCACAATTAGGACTTTATCTGCAGCCAGCACTAACTCTGATAGAAAATCAGCAAATTCTTTAATAAAATCTTTATGGTGCCATGGTGGCCTGTATACAGTAGCAGTACAAACACCACGGGGGATTTATCATTAATACTTTTTTCTCTAGATAATTGTATATGAAGCACCATTACTTCAAAGGAGTTATACTTAAAGGGGACCTAACGCACACCGTTTCACCCAATCTCATGTTAATCTTGAGTACCTATAGAGTAGTACTGCATCCTTCATATCTCCAAAAAGTCTTTAGTTTTATCATATTTATAAAAGAAAAATACAGATTTACGATCCTCTCCGAAAAAAGCCGAGCTCCTGGAGGCATGCCGTGTGGGCGGAGCTAAAGAGTGACGAGCACTTGCTCCGATTGCCAACAAAACAGTCATTTGATGCCGTTTCACTTACCATCTGCAGTTCTGAATCATGACCGGGATCTTTTATAGCTGGGACCGCTCCATCTTTCAGTATTAAATGATGTGAAAATCCAGCGTCGAATTGGGCCTTGTTTATAAAACGTTCGTCAACAAAACACTTGAGAAATTCCATTGCTGCCCCTGAAAAACAAACTATATCCACTGTTCACGTAACGGTGGGTTGTTTTGGGAAGCTGAACAAGGTTATCTTTCCCTCACAACCAAAAACACACTTCTTTAGAGACATTCTTCCCGAGCGAGGCCCGTGCTGCCAGCCTGCCGATTGAAGCGCGTTGATGGGCGCGCTATCGCTCTCACTCTGGTCGATGCGTGCACGGACGTGTTCTTTCCGGGAGAAATGCCCATATAAGGAGTTCCACCGTCGTTTACCTCATAAAGTACAACGATCGAAAAAACTCTCCGAAACTTGTACGAATCCGGAAGTGAGATTTTTGGCACAGAAATACTCTGTTATACGTCCAATTTTTTTTTTTTTTGAAACTTTGTCCATGCTTAGCATGAGAATCAAACTCTTTACCAGTGTAAACAACTCTAAATGCATGAAACAGCATTGTACCCCCCATTTAAAGCCTGTCTTCTGAGAAATACTGAGCATATTGTTATAAATTGTAGCAACACCTCCCCCTTTGCCTTTTGGACACGGCTAATTTTTGTAACAGTAATCTTGGGGTGTAGACTCGTTTAAAATAATGTATTCATCTGGTTTCAGCCATGTTTCTGTCAAACAGAGCAAATCTAGGTTATGATCATTAATCAAAACTGTCACTATAATACTTCAACAGCACACAATTTGGTGTGTTCCTGCCTTACTCAAACCAACAGCTTGGCACCAAACTCAAGGGAACATCTTATTGGTTAGCATTTTAAACACTGTAAGACACATTTTATATAACAACAATCAAATTGCAATATATGCACAGAAGATATTGAAATACTTTCAAGTGTCCTATACCAAGGAAAATAAAATACAATAATTAAATACATACAAATATTCAATGGGTTACACCTTCCCCCCAACAAATTCCAGCATGCCCCCATGTCTGGACTAAAGAAGAACACAGGAACCTTGCATTAAAATGATTAATTCTAGAATCACAATCTAGGGACTATGCAAGGCAAAGTCTTTGAGGTCCTCATGCACACATTACACAATGCTTGAGAATTGCACTACCACACGTTTGTTTTCACCAGGTTTACAAAAACATGAAGATGTAGGTCCATGACCATCAACCCTGCAACAGTGGGAAGTAACAATTGTCTCCTTACCAGGCCTTCCCAACTAAGGATAAGTAGACCTCTCAGGCATTTGTCTCTCAGACCTCCTCACCTGAGAATTTTCAAGCACATCAGATGGTTCTACAACTGAAGTCACAGGAAAACTTAGGTAGGTTATCAGTATGTTCAAGCTGCTGTTCACGTGTACCTTCAACTACCCCCTCAGTGCAAATATATTCTTCCTGTAAAGTCTCAACTTGGTCTTCCAATAATTGACCCACTTCCTTCACCATGGGGTACTCACAGAAATCAGGCACTGAAGAACCCCCATCTTGTGGGTCTTGACCCTGATTTTCAACCCCCAGAGAGGTGGAATCAAAATAAATGAAAGGACCATACCCATATTCTGACTTCTGAGTCAGATGAAAAATCTCTCCGCAGAGAGTCAACAGGTTCAGGCAGGGGCTTCGTGTTTTCAATTCGTTATTTATTTACTTTTTATTTTCATAGATTTTGAAAGGGGGTTGGCTTTCCCTTTCAGGACTCACTTTTACATGTTGTATAAAAGGCTATGATATGGTTTCTATGCAGAAAATTTTTAGGCCCGTTGCCACTCTCTGATATACAACTGATATACCGGCAAATTAGACAACTGACACTCTACCACATTTGGTTTTGAATCCTAACGATCTGCAAGTTTATGCTTTCCTTTTAAGCCAAAGTTCTGAATAAGTACCCGGTCTCCAGGACTTAGGCTATGAGGATGCACTTTCTTGTCATATCTCCGTTTGTTTTTCTTGTTTGCAGGAGCAGAAGCAGCATTTGCCAATTCATATGCATCCTTTATTTGTTGTCTCATGCTTTCTACATACTTCCCATATGTAACTGGCATAGCTTCCTCAGACTGCACCTCTATAGCCGCATCCACTGGCAACTTAGGCTCTCTTCCAAATATGAGGAAGTAAGGTGTATATTCAGTTGTTTCATTAGGCATACAGTTGTATGAATGAACCAAGTGAGCAATATGCTGACTACACTTTGATTTCTGTTGTGCATTCAGAGTACAAAGCATATTGAGAAGCATTCTTTTAAACCTCTCCGGTTGCGGGTCTCCGTGTGTATGGTATGGAGAAATGCGGGATTTCTTTTCCCCCTATCATAGTCAAAAGTTATTTGATCAAATGGCTCTCAAAATCCTGCCCCTGTTCAGAGTGTATTCCATTTGGTAGGCCATAATGGACGTATTACTTCTCCCACAAGGTTCTCGCAACCATCAAAGCTTTATGGTCTTTTCAAGGAAAAGCCTGAGCATACCAAGTGAAATTATCAGTAATGATCAACGCATTACTCACATTTTGGTTGTCTGGCTCAATTGTTAAAAAATCAATACAGACTAAGTCCAGATGACCAGAAATGTGCATGTGTGACATAGGTGCGATTCTCTGATGCAAAGTCTTCCTCATCATGCAGCGATCACAACTTTTGTGGTAAGCTTCCAGTTCAGATTTCATTCTGGGACAGAAACAAAGGTTAACACTGTTGAGCCCCATGCTCGTAAATGATTGGAATAAACTCTAAACAGGACATAACCGAACTGGGTTGTGGTAATGGAATCCCAAATGTTCAAACCACTCCGGTCGATAATCAAATGACTACACAGTATTAGTCAAATAAGGTGATAAGGTTTATTTAAAAATAAACATCAAGTGAAAATAGAGAGCATCTCTTCGGGGTGTCCAAAGGCTAAAATAACAAACAAAACCAATCTAGAAAGAAAAAGGAGGAAGTATTAATTAACCTAATTGAGTTAAAAATAAAAAAAAAAATTACTACCTAATGAAAAATAAAACCCAAACGAACCAGTCAAAATAAATAGGCAGGACACCCCTGCACTCCACGTTCTTAAAACAAAATGTTCTAGAACTAGTGCTGTCAAAGTTAACGCGTTAATAAATTCATTTTAACGGCACAAATTTTTTTAATGCGCGATTAACGCAGCTCGTATTTTCTGTTTGACCCGTGGCCCAACCCATAGTTGGAGAAATGGAGATGCACAGTGTTGCAACTTAGCAACACTACAGACTCCTTTAGCGACTTTTTTCCCTTCAAAAAGCGCCCAGACCTAGTTTCTGAGACTCGCTGGTACTGCCGCGCAAGCGCTCGCACACACATCTCTCTCTCTCTCTCTCTCTGCATCTGCTCAGTTTCTCTTCAGCGCGATCAGATGATAAGAGCAGGTCATTTGTAACTCTAATGAGAGCAGTCTCAGTACTGTGATACGGTCTAAATCCTGACTGGAAATCCTCACAGATATAATTTTTCTCTAAGAAGGAATATAATTGTGAGGATATAACCTTTTCTAATATCTTTGACAGAAAAGGGAGATTCGAGATCGGTCTGTAATTAACTAGATCTTTGGGGTCAAGTTGTGTTTTTTTTAATGAGAGGCTTAATAACAGCCAATTTAAAGTTTTTGGGGACATATCCTAATGACAATGACAAATTAATAATAGCCAAAAGATTATCTATGACTTCTGGAAGAAGCTCTTTTAGTAGTTTAGATGGAATAGGGTCTAACATACATGTTGTTGGTTTAGATGATTTAACAAGTTTATACAATTCTTCCTCTCCTATAGTAGAGAATGAGTGGAATTGTTCCTCAGGGGATCTATAGTACACTATTTGATGTGATAATATAGCTGACGGCTGCATGGTTACAATTTGATCTCTAATAGTATCAATTTTGGAAGTAAAATATTTCATAAAGTCATTACTGCTGTGCTGTTGGGAAATGTCAACACCTGTTGATGCTTTATTTTTTCTTAATTTTGCCACTGTATTGAATAAATACCTGGGGTTATGTTTGTTTTCTTCTAAAAGAGACGAAAAGTAATCAGATCTAGCAGTTTTTAAAGCTTTTCTGTAGGATAGGGTACTCTTGCTCGATTGCTTCAGTCTGAGTCACAGTTCGATTGCTTCAGTCTGTTTCTGTCTGTTGTGCTGCTGCGCGGTTTGTGATTGTAGCTCTGCTTTTTTATTGAATCTTTACCTTACTTTCACTCTGTTGTTTAAAGTGATAATATATAACTTAATTCCCACCATATTTCTGGTATTATCTATCAAACTAATTTGATCGCTCGCTTTAAAAACCGCGAGTGTAGTGTGTTAGCTTGTCACTCGCGGTTCCATTCGCGTTGCTATTCGCGCCTATTATTGTTTTCTTTTTTCTCGCTCCGTTTTCATTTCTCTCTCGCTCCGTTTTTCACGAGTTCATGAAACAACAGTGGTAAGTGGTAAGTGGAGTGGTAAGTGGTAAGTTAAGTTGGTATCATTCATCAGTCACGGTGAGTAATGGCTTCTTCTCCTGCTATTGTTATTTGCACAGTCTGCCACATGTACAGTTTATCTATCTCTGTCGGTGATGAGGGATTCACATGTGATAAATGCAGGGAAATAGTTAGGCTGACAGAGAAGATTTTAGAACTAGAGACACGCATCCAAACTTTAGTTGAGGACAGTAAGAATTTGAGGGCTGTAGATACTGCTTTGGATGTGACTAGCTCAGGGACTCCTGTACATTGTTCGGTTCCGGTAGAGCCTGTGCAGCAGGGCAACTGGGTGACTGTGAGGCAGCATAGTCGCGGGTCAAAACACCGCTCTTCCGTTCTGATCAGAACATCAAACAGGTTCTCCCCACTCAGTGATGCACCAACTGAGAAACCTGGTGAAAGTGCTCTAGTTATTGGCGATTCTATTGTACAGAATGTGAAAATAGAGACACCAGCCACCATAGTCCATTGTTTACCGGGAGCCAGAGCGCCTGACATCTTGGAAAATTTAAAAGTGCTGGCTAATTCTAAACGTAAATTCAGTAAGATTGTTATTCACGCCGGCGCTAATGATGTTCGACTTCATCAGTCGGAGATCACTAAAAATAATGTTAAAGAGGTGTGAGAACTTGCAAGTACGATGTCAGACACTGTAATATGCTCTGGCCCCCTCCCTGCTTACCGGGGTTATGAGATTCATAGCACACTGTCATCATTAAATGACTGGATGTCTAAGTGGTGCCCGCAAAACAACATAGGTTTTATAGACAATTAGACGAGTTTTTGGGGAAGACCTGACCTGTTGAAAAGAGATGGTGTTCATCCCTCCTGGGGTGGTGATGCTATTCTCTCTAGAAATTTGGCACATAGTCTTAGAGTTCATACTTCACTAACTGGAGCCCAGGTCAGGAAGCAGACAGACTGGCTAAACTGACCATCTGCTAGCCGCCTCACGTCACAGAAGTCAGTTAATTCTCAGCACATAGAGACTCCTTCACCTAGATATCACACTATAGAGACTGTGTCTGTTCCCCAAACTAGAAAATACAGAAAAAGTCAAAAACTATTTATGAGTAACCATTTAATTGATGTTCAACAAATAAAAAATGTTTACAATACACAGAAACAATTGATAAAACTTGGTTTACTGAATATCAGGTCCCTTTCTACAAAAGCACTTTTTGTAAATGATTTGATTAATGATCATAACCTAGATTTGCTCTGTTTGACAGAAACATGGCTAAAACCAGATGAATACATTATTTTAAACGAGTCTACCCCTCAAGATTACTGTTACAAAAATGAGCCACGTCCAAAAGGCAAAGGGGGAGGTGTTGCTACAATTTTTAACAATATTCTCAGTATTTCTCAGAAGACAGGCTTTAAGTATAACTCCTTTGAAGTAATGGTGCTTCATATAAAATTATATAGAGAAAAAAGTATTAATGATAAATCCCCCGTAACGTTTGTACTGGCTACTGTATACAGGCCACCAGGGCACCATACAGACTTTATTAAAGAATTTGCTGATTTTCTATAAGAGTTAGTGCTGGCTGCAGATAGAGTCCTAATTGTGGGTGATTTTAATATCCATGTTGATAATGAAAAAGATGCATTAGGATCAGCATTCATAGACATTCTGAACTCTATTGGGGTTAGACAACACGTTTCAGGACCTACTCATAGTCGAAATCATACTCTAGATTTAATACTGTCACATGGAATTGATGTTAATGGTGTTGAAAATCTGCAGCAAAGCGATGATATATCAGATCATTATCTAGTCTTGTGTAAACTCCATATAGTTAAAGCTGTAAATTCAACTCCTTCTTATAAATATGGTAGAACCATTACTTCTACCACAAAAGACTGCTTTGTAAGTAATCTTCCTGATTTATCTCAATTCCTTAGCATATCCAACAGCTCAGAACAACTTGATGATGTAACAGAAACTATGAACTCTCTCTTTTCTAGCACTTTAGATACAATTGCTCCTTTACGCTTAAGGAAGATTAAGGAAAAGAGTCCAACACCGTGGTATAATGAGCACACTCGCACTCTAAAGAGAGCAGCCTGGAAAATGGAGCGCAGCTGGAGGAAAACAAAACTAGAGGTATTTCGTTTACCTTGGCGGGAAAGTACCCTATCCTACAGAAAAGCTTTAAAAACTGCTAGATCTGATTACTTTTTGTCTCTTTTAGAAGAAAACAAACATAACCCCAGGTATTTATTCAATACAGTGGCAAAATTAACAAAAAATAAAGCATCAACAGGTGTTGACATTTCAGCACAGCAGTAATGACTTTATGAACTATCTTACTTCCAAGATTGATACTTTTAGAGATCAAATTGTAACCATGCAGCCGTCAGCCATATCATCACATCAAATAGTGTACTATAGATCTCCTGAGGAACAATTCCACTCATTCTCTACTATAGGAGAGGAAGAATTGTATCTCTCTATTAGTTCTACTGGATCTTAGCGCTGCGTTCGACACTATCGATCACAACATTCTTTTGAATAGACTAGAAAACTTTGTTGGCATTAGTGGAAGTGCATTAGCATGGTTCAAATCGTACTTATCTGACCGCCATCAATTCGTGGCAGTGAATGAAGAGGTATCATATCGATCACAAGTGCAGTATGGAGTTCCTCAAGGCTCAGTACTAGGGCCGTTACTTTTCACGCTTTATATGTTACCCTTGGGAAATATCATTAGGAAACATGGGGTAAGCTCTCACTGTTATGCTGATGATACTCAGCTCTATATTTCTTCACGGCATGGTGAAACACACCAAATTGAGAAACTTATGGAATGCATAGTCGATATAAAAAAACTGGATGCCGAGTAATTTCTTACTGCTAAATTCTGAAAAAACAGAGGTGTTAATTATCGGACCTCAAACCCCCACAAGTAATAACCTAGAACACTGTCTAACACTTGATGGCTGCTCTGTAAATTCTTCGACATCAGTCAGGAACCTAGGTGTGCTATTTAATAGTAATCTCTCCTTTGACAGCCACGTTTCTAGCATTTGTAAAACTGCATTTTTTCATCTTAAAAATATATCTAAACTGAGACGTATGCTCTCAATGTCAAATGCAGAAATATTAATTCATGCGTTTATGACCTCAAGGTTAGATTATTGTAATGCTTTATTGGGTGGTTGTTCTGCACGCTTAATAAAATTTCTGTCAACACTGCACTGGCTCCCTACTAAACATCGTATAGATTTTAAAATCTTGTTAATTACTTATAAAGCCCTGAATGGTTTAGCTCCTCAGTACTTGAGCGAGCTCTTATCGCATTATAGTTCTTCACGTCCGCTGCATTCTCAAAACTCTGGCCATTTGATAATACCTAGAATATCAAAATCAACTGCAGGCTGCAGATCTTTTTCCTATTTAGCGCCCAAACTCTGGAACAATCTACCAAACACTGTTCGGGAGGCAGACACACTCTGTCAGTTTAAATCTAGATTAAAGACCCATCTCTTTAACCTGGCGTACACATAACACACTAATACACTTCTATTATTCAAATCCGTTAAAGGATTGTTAGGCTGCATTAATTAGATCAACCGGAACCGGGAACACTTCCCATAACACATGATGTACTCGTTACATCGTAAAAAGATTGACATCTATGCTAATATTAGTCTGTTTCTTTCTTATTCTGTTTTTCAGTCTGTGTCTGGATCAGATGGTGGATCAGCGCCGTGAGATGATGTCTGCGGCCCAGATTGTCGGCGGAGGCCGGACCCCTGGATGAGCCCCGGGGACATAATCCCATTGATGACCTCGACTTAAAATACAATAAAACTAAAAATAAAACAAATAATTAAAAATATAATAAAATACCTAACTACATAATACTATTATTGTTAGAAATAGCAACAATATTAAAATAGAAATATAATACATTTAAAGTTTTAATTAAAACAATAAGTAAACAATAAATAAACAATAATATCCTGGCCAGAGGAGAACAGGCCCCCGACTGAGCCTGGTTTCTCCCAAGTTTTTTTTTTCTCCACTCTGTCACAGAGGGAGTTTTGGTTCCTTGCCACTGTCGCCTCTGGCTTGCTCAGTTGGGGACACTTAATTTCTAGCGATTATCGTCAATTTAATTTCACAGATATTATTTAAACTAAACTGAGCTAGACAATGACATCTCTGAATTCAATAATGAAATGCCTTTAACTGAAAATTGAGTGTTTAATCTTATTATTATACATTACTGACACTCTATCCTCCAACTTGATACTGTTAAGTGCTTTGACACAATCTGTATTGTTAAAAGCGCTATATAAATAAAGGTGACTTGACTTGACTTGACTTCCCGCCAAGCTGTACAAAATACCTCTAGTTTTGTATTCCTCCAGCTGCGCTCCATTTTCCGGGCTGCTCTCTTTAGAGTGCGAGTGTGCTCATTATACCACGGTGTTGGACTCTTTTCCTTAATCTTCCTTAAGCGTAAAGGAGCAACTGTATCTAAAGCGCTAGAAAAGAGAGAGTTCATAGTTTCTGTTACATCATCAAGTTGTTCTGAGCTGTTGGATATGCTGAGGAATTGAGATAAATCAGGAAGATTACTTACAAAGCAGTATTTTGTGGTAGAAGTGATGGTTCTACCATATTTGTAAGGAGGAGTTGAATTTACAGCTTTAACTATATGGAGTTTACTCAAGACTAGATAATGATCTGATATATCATCGCTTTGCTGCAGAATTTCAACACCATTAACATCAATTCCATGTGACAGTATTAAATCTTGAGTATGATTTCGACTATGAGTAGGTCCTGAAACGTGTTGTCTAACCCCAATAGAGTTCAGAATGTCTATGAATGCTGATCATAATGCATCTTTTTCATTATCAACATGGATATTAAAATCACCCACAATTAGGACTTTATCTGCAGCCAGCACTAACTCTGATAGAAAATCAGCAAATTCTTTAATAAAATCTATATGGTGCCCTGGTGGCCTGTATACAGTAGCCAGTACAAACATCACGGGGGATTTATCATTAATACTTTATTCTCTAGATAATTGTATATGAAGCACCATTACTTCAAAGGAGTTATACTTAAAGCCTGTCTTCTGAGAAATACTGAGCATATTGTTATAAATTGTAGCAACACCTCCCCCTTTGCCTTTTGGACGCGGCTCATTTTTGTAACAGTAATCTTGGGGGGTAGACTCGTTTAAAATAATGTATTCATCTGGTTTTAGCCATGTTTCTGTCAAACAGAGCAAATCTAGGTTATGATCATTAATCAAAACTGTCACTATAATACTTCAACAGCACACAATTAGGTGTCTTCCTGCCTTACTCAAACCAACAGCTCAGCACCAAACTCAAGGGAACATCTTATTGGTTAGCATTTTAAACACTGTAAGACACATTTTATATAACAGCAATCAAATTGCAATATATGCACAGAAGATATTGAAATACTTTAAAGTGTCCTATACCAAGGAAAATAAAATACAATAATTAAATATATACAAATATTCACAGGGTTACACCTTCCCCCCACCAAATTACAGCATGCCCCCATGTCTGGACTAAAGAAGAACACAGGAACCTTGCATTAAAATGATTAATTCTGGAATCACAATCTAGGGACTATACAAGGGAAAGTCTTTGAGGTCCTCATGCACACATTACACAATGCTTGAGAATTGCACTACCACATGTTTGTTTTCACTAGGTTTACAAAAACATGAAAAACATGAAGACAAAAACATGAAGACAACGTGAACACGGCTGCAAAGATCATCAGTGCCCCTCTCCCATCCATCCTGGACATTTTCCTTGCACGATGCTCCAGCAAAACCAACAGCATCGTGAAGGACCCCACCCACCCCTCCCACAGTCTCTTCCAGCTCCTACCATCAGGAAGACGGTACCGGAGCATTTTGTCCAATCCAAGTGTGCTACACACAGGTGAGACAATAAAGCTCAACTTGAACTTGAACTTGAACATAGGTCCATGACCATCAACCCTGCAACAGTGGGAAGTAACAATTGTCTCCTTACCAGGCCTTCCCAACTAAGGATAAGTAGACCTCTCAGGCGTTTGTCTCTCAGACCTCCTCACCTGAGAATTTTCAAGCACATCAGATGGTTCTACAACTGAAGTCACAGGAAAACTTAGGTAGGTTATCAGTATGTTCAAGCTGCTGTTCACGTGTACCTTCAACTACCCCCTCAGTGCAAATATATTCTTCCTGTAAAGTCTCAACTTGGTCTTCCAATAATTGACCCACTTCCTTCACCATGGGGTACTCACAGAAATCAGGCACTGAAGAACCCCCATCTTGTGGGTCTTGACCCTGATTTTCAACCCCCAGAGAGGTGGAATCAAAATAAATGAAAGGACCATACCCATATTCTGACTTCTGAGTCAGATGAAAAATCTCTCCGCAGAGAGTCAACAGGTTCAGGCAGGGGCTTCGTGTTTTCAATTCGTTATTTTTTTTTTTTTTATCTTCATAGATTTTGAAAGGGGGTTGGCTTTCCCTTTCAGGACTCACTTTTACATGTTGTATAAAAGGCTATGATATGGTTTCTATGCAGAAAATTTTTAGGCCCGTTGCCACTCTCTGATATACAACTGATATACCGGCAAATTAGACAACTGACACTCTACCACATTTGGTTTTGAATCCTAACGATCTGCAAGTTTATGCTTTCCTTTTAAGCCAAAGTTCTGAATAAGTACCCGGTCTCCAGGACTTAGGCTATGAGGATGCACTTTCTTGTCATATCTCCGTTTGTTTTTCTTGTTTGCAGGAGCAGAAGCAGCATTTGCCAATTCATATGCATACTTTATTTGTTGTCTCATTCTTTCTACATACTTCCCATATGTAACTGGCATAGCTTCCTCAGACTGCACCCCTATAGCCGCATCCACCGGCAACTTAGGCTCTCTTCCAAATATGAGGAAGTAAGGTGTATATTCAGTTGTTTCATTAGGCATACAGTTGTATGAATGAACCAAGTGAGCAATATCCTGACTACACTTTGATTTCTGTTGTGCATTCAGAGTACAAAGCATATTGAGAAGCATTCTGTTAAACCTCTCTGGTTGCGGGTCTCCGTGTGGATGGTATGGAGAAATGCGGGATTTCTTTTCCCCCTATCATAGTCAAAAGTTATTTGATCAAATGGCTCTCAAAATCCTGCCCCTGTTCAGAGTGTTTTCCATTTGGTAGGCCGTAATGGATGTATTACTTCTCCCACAAGGTTCTCGCAACCATTAAAGCTTTATGGTCTTTTCAAGGAAATGCCTGAGCATACCAAGTGAAATTATCAGTAATGATCAACACATTACTCACATTTTGGTTGTCTGGCTCAATTGTTAAAAAATCAATACAGACTAAGTCCAGATGACCAGAAATGTGCATGTGTGACATAGGTGTGATTCTCTGATGCACAGTCTTCCTCATCATGCAGCGATCGCAACTTTTGTGGTAAGTTTCCAGTTCAGATTTCATTCTGGGCCAGAAACAAAGGTTAACACTGTTGAGCCCCATGCTCGTAAATAATTGGAATAAACTCTAAACAGGGCATAACCGAACTGGGTTGTGGTAATGGAATCCAAAATGTTCAAACCACTCCGGTCGATAATCAAATGACTACACAGTATTAGTCAAATAAGGTAATAAGGTTTATTTAAAAATAAACATCAAGTGAAAATAGAGAGCATCTCTTCGGGGTGTCCAAAGGCTAAAATAACAAACAAAACCAATCTAGAAAGAAAAAGGAGGAAGTATAACCTAATTGAGTTAAAAATAAAAATATTTTTTACTACCTAATGAAAAATAAAACCCAAACGAACCAGTGAAAATAAATAGGCAGGACACCCCTGCGCTCCACGTTCTTAAAACGAAATGTTCTAGAACTAGTGCTGTCAAAGTTAACGCATTTATAACGCGTTAACGCAAATTCATTTTAACGGCACTATTTTTTTTAACCTGTTAACCTGCACCCCCCATATTGGGAATCACAGCTGAAAATGACTAACTAACTTAAAATGGTAACAGCTCCTGACTTCAGTGTACCACACACACAATTGTGGTGTCTTTGGAAAGAAGACCCTTTGGCCTTTACTATCCATCATCCAGAGTTGATGATGCTCAAAAATATAAAAAGTTATAGACACTGAAGTGCCTTGATAAAAATTGTACCACACTGAATTTTTTTTTATTTCATATAAAAATACATGAAATCTGTCCTGGAGAAATCCAGAAAAGTAATGGGTTGAAAGTCACATGTCTCATGAGTTTATATTTCAAATCTGAAGAAGATACCATGAAAAATGAGATTCCTGCAGACATTTTTCTAGCCCCCCCCCCACCGTTTGAGGAAAAATATTTACCAAATTATTGAAGGGTTCTACTACACACTATTTAGTCTTTATACATGCCACTGCAGTTTTTCAATTATAAAACAGTAGACAGAATCTTAGAAATCGTATCAGTGATTTATTTGAGCACTAGAAAAATACAATAATAATAATTTGAGTGATGAAAAAAAACAATAATAATAAAAAAAAATAACTTAATTACATACTGATTTCCTGACAAACAGATGCTCTCCGGCTCATACATTAGTAACCACATGCTGAAGATCATTCATACAGATGCTAATCATACTGATGGCTGCCCAATATCGTCAATATTCACATTATAATGGCCTTTTATATAGACTGCATTCACACTGATATCTGTGAACAGTCAGTAATTACATGCTGATTATCAGCCATAGAGATGTTAATCATACAGATACAGGCACATTCTCCACAAAACACGCAAACATATATGAAAACTGCTGAAGAAGAAAAAAAAGAAATGTTTTTTCTTTTTTTCTTATTGTGCTAAAAAGATCGCTAAGTTACGCCCCCATCAGATGACAGGTGCGTCACAGCGTGCGTCACGCGCCGTCGCGAGGGAGCGCCAGAATTCAAATAAACAATCTTCCGTGTATCTTTGACTTTTTTTTTTTGGATGATTTCATTCTGTTTGGGACATTGTCTGCTACAAAATCGTGCTGTTTTTTTTACCACCAAGACGCTGTTTTTGAGCGTAATTTGTTCCATAACGGACACAAATAATAACTTTCCCTCAAGAGATGAGACGTAAACAAAGGATTAACGATCTAAATTACAATGTTGTTGTTTCTTTGGACTAAAAGTGCTCGATGGAATGTTGTTCAGTGGACCCTTATCTTTCAAATGAAACCAGGATTTACAGCAGTGGATACATTTGAGAGTCGTTATCAGGATGAATATGGTATGTACTGCGGGTTTTTTTATACATGTTTTGATGTGTACTGCTTACACAAATTTAGCAAATACATTCCGTATAAGCTTTCTATCGAAAAACAGCGATCTGTCGTCGATGCTAGAGGCTTAGACCTTCAAAATGATATATAGTTTGTCAAGATTCATTTTGTCCTGTTTTACTTTATCTGTTTGAAAACAATGACGTGTGCAAACAAAGAGCTTTCAGTGCGCCCGCGTCCTGGTGCATGTTAACAGGTTAACGCGCGATTAACGCAGCGCGTATTTTCTGTTTGACCCGTGGCCCAACCCGTAGTTGGAGAAAAGGAGATGCACAGTGTTGCAACTTAGCAACACTACAGACCCCTTTAGTGACCTTTTTCCCTTCAAAAAAGCGCCCAGACCTAGTTTCTGAGACTCGCCGGTACTGCCGCGCCAGCGCTCGCACACACATCTCTCTCTCTCTCTCTCTGCATCTGCTCAGTTTCTCTTCAGCGCGCGCACACACCTCTCTCTCTTTCTCTCTGCGTCTGCTCAGTTTCTCTCCCAGCGCGCGCACACCTCTCTCTCTCTCTCTGCGTCTGCTCAGTTTCTCTTCAGTGTGTGCACACACCTTCTCTCTTTCTCTCTGCGTCTGCTCAGTTTCTCTCCCAGCGCGCGCACACCTCTCTCTCTCTCTCTCTCTCTCTCTCTGCGTCTGCTCAGTTTCTCTCCCAGCGCGCGCACACATCTCTCTCTCTCTCTCTCTCCGCATCTGCTCAGTTTCTCTTAAGCGAAGCCATGAAGCAGCAATTGCTGTCTGTCATTTTTGTCTTGTTTAAGGATGTCTCTGTACAAAAGGTCTTGGCTGATTAACAAATTCTCACATTCCTTCTTTAGGAATAACATATCTGGATGGTTAGACTGAATACTGTCAGCTGGGTGCTTCTGCCTGATCATGGACCATACTAACCTGAGGCAAGTATCCTTTTGCTGATCAGCACTCATTTCTCTAGGTAGTAAGTCAGGTAAGTATCCAGTGGTCAGGTATGTATTTATATTAGGCTTTTTCCCCATCGGGTAAGCAAAAACGTTGCTGTTTATGTACTGCTAAAGCATTAACACCTACTTTGCTTTTACTGATTGGCTTGACTGATTTTACCTTCTCTTTGAGCCGGTCAAAAACTTTGAACAAATGCTGATTGTGCTCTTCCAGGGTTCTGCAAAAAACAATCAGATCATCTAGATAAACCAACACTTCCATAAAGTTAATGTTGCCCACTGTTTTCTCCATAACTCTCTGGAAGGTTGCAGGAGCCCCGCTAATCCCCTGAAGCATGCATTCAAACTGATAAAATCCGAGTCCTCAAATAAACACCATCTTTTCTTTATCAGCCTCCACCATGGAAATCTGATAATACCCACTCCGCAAATCAAGTACACTGAACCATTTACTCCTATTCAAACTATGGAGTGTGTCTTCAACTCGAGGAACATCGTACTGATCAGATATAGTGTGTTTGTTCAATGTTCTTTAATCAACACACATTCACACTTTGCCTGATTTCTTAAACATTACCATGATAGGAAAGGCATAAGGGCTTCTGGATTCAGAGATGTTACCACATGTCGGCAATTCCATCAGATGATTTCGCACATCTTGCAAGTCAGCAAGATGTAAGCGCCGAGAATGTTCATGAAAAGGAGTGGAATCAGTAAGCTGCATTTCATGTTTAGAACTCTTTGAACGTCCCATATCCCATTCATGACAAGAAAATACATCACATCTTTCCAGTTTTTCACACAACTGCTGCTTGGCAACCTCTTGTATTGGAAAATTCCAAAGTAAAACAATGCAGTATCATATTGAACAAATGACTCTCGGCTAATGTGGGCTAAGGTACAATATTGACAGGGTAAAGACAAGCAATTGGCATGCCACATTTCAGATGCACATCTTAAGTGTACATGTTCCTCACAGTAACAGTCAAGATGCGGTTTGATACCATAGAAACAGATTTTTACTTTAGGTCTCACTAACAGATCATCTGAAACACTAGTGTCATCAGGCTGGTCTGTCAGTACATGCACATCTGTGGGTTTTGAAAAAACTTAGGTTTACCCTGAATTTGACGTGACTCTCCAGGCCTTACAACAATCGGTTTATGGTGTGTGAACAACACAGTACCATGCCTCTCACAATCATCAGGTGAGCCATCAGGCTTCTAAATATTCTCAGACTTCTCGCACTACAGGATGTATGGACAAGGTATGTAAGAAGTGATCACCCAGCTTCTGTTTGCAAGCCTCAAACTAATGTCTTACAATATTGGTGTCCCCAACAGACTGGCAATTCTCTTCTCTGGCTGAGAATCTGGGCAAACAAGTGCAAGTGTGTCAACAGCTTGTGGCAGACCTACCACATTTTTTGTGAATTCAAGCTTAACAGAAAGATAACCAGCATGTTTTTTTTTGTATGTGAACTCAAACCCCATATTTCAAGATTTTATACAAGAAAGAGTGGTAAGAGTTTCAAGTAAGCATCTGATAAAAAACTGATAAAAAAAACTCTGATAAGGATAGTGACTTGAGAGCCGCTATCAAGTAAAGCTTTTTGCATAAAATCCTCAGTGGTGGATAAAATAACTGGAAGCCACACTTAAGTAAAAGTACAGATATCTTACCAGAAAATTACTCTCTTAAAGTCTTACCCTTTTGAGCAATATGGTCCCACATATTGGATTTTTATTTCTGTGCCCCTAGGAGTACGGTCCCACATATGGGATTTAGAAGGTTCTGTGACATCACATAACTTCCAAATTCCAACTGTGGTTTCGCGCTTTGGTTGGCGCTGAGCCAGAGAGAGACGTGTACTGCGCTCGTCATATTATTACAACTATGCAGTATTTATAACCACATAATGCAAATTTTAGGTTTCAGACATTTAAATGCACATAAGTACTAGTAAAACAATACATTTAGAGTTTGTAAAACACACACAGATGTCTATGGAAGCAACAATAACAATCCATTAAAGTTTAATTTGCCGAGGAGGATCACGTGACCCTTCTACAGCGATGCACGCATAGTCTTTCGCTCTGCTTACTTTGTCAATATTATATTATCCTGTCAGTAAATTTCGAACCACTCTGCATTGGACCCATCATGAGTGTTTCAGCAGTCGGGGGCGATCGGAAAGTAGAGATTGAGCAATCGCCAAGGAAGAAAAAATTCAAAGATTCCAACATCTCCAGAGAGGATCTCGACGATACTATCGCTAACGGTATCAAGCTAGCATTTAAAGAGCAGCAAAACACTTTGGATTCGGTTGTGACTTTGGCAGTAAGAGATGTGGTGGACTCTGTGCTAATTCCAGCATTGCGTGAACTGCGTAAGGACATATAAGTGACTAACAATTTTGTTAAAGAGCTGAGAGCGGAGATTGAGGCGATAGCTACCGCGGCGAAGCAGACACGTGACCGGGTTGATTCCGTTCAAGCAGCTGCATGTGAGGATAGGAGGACAGTCACGGACTTAGGAAATCAGCTGGAGCGACTCACCGAGAAGATGACGGATATGGAGGATAGGAGCAGGAGGAATAACGTAGGGCTGGTGGGATTGCCAGAGGGGGCGGAGGGCTCCAACGCAGCTGGTTTCATCAGAGTTAATCTTTCCAAGTGGATCCCTTCCTTGAGGGACCGTAACATCGAGATTGACTGGGCACATCATGTATATGTCGGAAGGAAAAACTCCGATCGGCCGCACACTCTCATCTTCCGTGTACTAAGATGGCATGACAGATCGGAGATCCTGAGAGGTGCTCTGCAGGCTTATCCGTTGAAATGCACGCAGGACAATGTCACACTACTATTTTTTCCTGACTTTAGTCCAGCCACAACCATCAGGAGAAAGGCCTTTAATCCGGTTTTGAAGAAGATGAAAGCGCTTGGTCTCCAGCCCTTCCTCACCTATCCGGTGGCAATTAAACTACGGCACAAGGGTGAGCAGAGAAGTTTTGACTCTCCTCAGAAAGCGGAGGATTTTATCAGCTCCCTGTCGCAGAGTAAGACATATGCTGAGGCTCTACAGGGCAACGGGAATACGGCGAAAATCATCTCTTTGACCCAGCGGGAGGGGCTTGAAGGCCGGGACGGAGGCGATCCCAACTGCCTGGGAGACGATGGTGGCAGGGTGGTCATGGATACTTGCTAAATCTCTTTTTCTTTTTCTTTTATTTTCTTTCCTCTCTCCCCCTTGGATATTGTCCCTATCTATCCTAGACTTCAGGAAGAGACAGCAGCGGCCCTACACTCCTCTTATGATCAGCGGGACCCCTGTGGAGAGGGTGAGCAGCTTCAAGTACCTCGGTGTAAACATCTCCGAGGACCTGACTTGGACTGCACACATTCAAACACAGGTCAAGAAAGCCAGGCAAAGACTGTACCATCTGCGACAACTGAGGAAATTTAGGGTCTCACCAGCAATCCTGAAAACTTTCTATTCAGGGGCCATAGAAAGTGTATTGACTCAGTGCAGCTCAGTGTGATATAGTAACGCCACAAATCAGGACTGCAAAGCTCTGCAGAGAGTCGTGCGCTTAGCTGAGCGCATCTCAGGGTCTGCCCTCCCCTCTCTGCAGGACATCTACCTCAAACGCTGCAAAAGCAGAGCTGCAAATATAATCAAGGACTCAAATCACCCCGGTAACCGTCTTTTCATCACACTGCCATCTGGCAAGCGCTTCAGGAGCATGATGGCAAAAACTGAGAGACTGAGGAGGAGCTTCTTCCCTCAGGCCATCAGGCTCCTAAACTCATTCTCATAATTAGTATTGTTTTTGGCGGCCTGTTTTAATTTTAGTTTTAGTCTAGTCTTTGTGCGAAGCTGTCATTTTAGTTTTTATTAGTTTTAGTCACGTTCACAGCTTTCCTGTAGCTCAAGTGGTAGAGCATGGCGCTAGCAACGCCAAGATCATGGGTTCGATTCCCAGGGAAAGCAAGAGCTGATAAAATGTAAAAAACGTAACTTGAATGCACTGTAAGTCGCTTTGGATAAAAGTGTCTGCTAAATGCATAAATGTAACTGTTCATACTCTTTTTAGTCTAGTCAAGTTTCAGTCAACTAAAAGTCTGAGCATTTTAGTCTTATTTTAGTCAGAATTATCCATGACTATTTTCGTCTAGTTTTAGTCGACGAAAACTGATGACATTTAGTCTAGTTTTAGTCAATGAAAATTGTATTTTAGTCTCTTTTTAATAATGCAATTCTATTTAACCCAGTCAATATAGTATAAGTACCTAGTAGTATAGACAAAACCAAAATTTTCTTTTAGCCAAACCCATTTCAAACAATGTTATCTTATTATATTATTGTTACCTTATAGACTCAAGAATACATCCAAAGACACTCTGATTTGAATTTACAACATTTATTTTACCAACCAAACATGTTAGAAGTATACAAACATAAATTTAAATAAATAAAAACAATAAATAAAATAAAATAGCATCACATGACAATGTCAGAAAAAAATACATTCAAGTTTAACAAAGAGAAACAAGGTGCTTGAATGCTCGAGCTACAATAACATACTAAAAAGGGCAAATAAAATGTGTGTGTCTGTCACTTGTATTGCTTGTAAACTGGCCGGTCATCGGTCGGCCATCGGTCCCTTTCATACTTAACTTTGTCATACTTAACTTTGTTTGTTGTCATCTTCTAAATAATGCCGCGAGTGGGGCTTGAGGAAGTGACGTCGCCTGCGTCTGCGCAGAGTGTTGCCAACTCCGCGGCTTTCCCGCGGAATTGGGCTACTTTAACACTGTTTCCGCGGGTTGTTTTTCATGTCCGCGGGTTGAAGCGACCCCGATAACGTGATATTTAGCCCCTGCAATGCGAACTTTACCGGGGAACCCCCCTCGAAATGCGATTGGGCTAGTTTTGGGCTAGTTTTGAGTTGCAATTGGGCGGGTTTTGTTGCGAAAACCTGGCAACCCTGTCAGCCCCTGAAGTGAGACAGAAATACTGCAAAATAATAATAATAATGTGACAAAACGAGATGAAATAACGTTATAAATTTAAACTGTCAGTTTAAATCTAGATTAAAGACCCACCTCTTTAACCTGGCGTACACATAACACACTAATACACTTCTATTATTCAAATCCGTTAAAGGATTGTTAGGCTGCATTAATTAGATCAACCGGAACCGGGAACACTTCCCATAACACAGGATGTACTTGTTACATCGTAAAAATACGGACATCTACGCTAATATTAGTCTGTTTCTATCTTATTCTGTTTCTCAGTTCGTGTCCGGATCAGATGGTGGATTGGCGCCGGGAGATGATGACTGCGGCCCAGATTGTCGGCGGAGGCCGGACCCCTGGATGAGCCCCGGGGACATAATCCCAGTGAAGACCTCGACTTAAAATACAATAAAACAAAAAATAAAACAAATAAATAAAAATATAATAAAATACCTAACTACATAATACTATTATTGTTAGAAATTGCAACAATATTAAATAGAAATATAATACATTTAAAGTCTTAATTAAAACAATAAATAAAAAATAATATCCTGGCCAGAGGAGAACTGGCCCCCCGACTGAGCCTGGTTTCTCCCAAGGTTTTTTTTTCTCCACTCTGTCACAGAGGGAGTTTTGGTTCCTTGCCGCTGTCGCCTCTGGCATGCTCAGTTGGGGACACTTAATTTCTAGCAATTATCGTCAATTTAATTTCATAGATATTATTTATACTAAACTTAGCTAGACAATGACATCTTTGAATTCAATAATGAAATGCCTTTAACTGAAAATTGAGTGTTTAATCTTATTATTATACATTACTGACACTCTATCCTCCAACTTGATACTGTTAAGTGCTTTGACACAATCTGTATTGTTAAAAGCGCTATATAAATAAAGGTGACTTGACTTGACTTGACTATAACATTTTGTTTCATCTCATTTTGGTCAACGAAAATGAAGAGACATTTTAGCATAGTTTTTATTTTGTAAACCACATTTAGTCTCGTTTTTATGCATTATACATTTAATTATAGTCATCGTCACATGACCAGCATTTACGTTGCGTCTCGTCTCGTTTTCGTCACGTGATAAAGGTTCGTTGACGACGATATTTAGTCATAATTTTCGTTGATGAAAGCAAAACTACTCATAACATCTAAAGGACTCAACTTAATAAACTGTAAAAACATTAATTATTCTCCATCATCCGCATTGCTGCTATGTGTACATACCCGGTACAACCTGTTTTGCACATTCCTCTTGCACATCCCTGTTTATATTAATATTTATTAAATCCACAGTAGACTGTATTGCACATTTTATTTTATTTTATCTTTTTTTTCATATTTTTTATCTTACTCTTACCTATATTTATATATATTCTCTTGTGTTATGTTTAATTTTTTATTTTATTTTTTTGCACTGTCCATTGAGCGGACCTGTCCTGACCTACATTTCACTACTGATTATACCCTGTATGATTGTGTATGTGACAAATAATAAAGAACCTTGAACCTTGAACCTATCCGGTACAACGATCTCTTTGCTGGTAAGACTAACACCCTTTTTTCTTTTTTGGAGGGGAGTAATGGAGAGTAGGTTTAATTACAATAATTTTTTGGCTGTGTGTGCCTTTTGGGGGACATGTCTTGAGTTGAAGTGGATCGGTCACGTACCATCACTATTTTTTGTTGCTCAATCAGACCTACGTTCTCGGTAATGTACAGGCTGAGTTGTTTCTTGTTTATGGTTGTTGGTTGTTCATGTTTCTATGTTGTTTTTATTTATTACAACAGACATTTATAAGTTTATTTATTATACCCTATTTCTAAAAGGATTTTTCACCTAGGAGGTTTGGTATCTAAATTGCACATCAGCGTTTACATGTTACTTACAGAATGGAAGTGCTTCTGCTTTTTTTTTCATTTATTGAATACAATCTTGGGATTATGAATACTAAATGCACACTCTAAATATTTTATCACTGAATGTGAATGGTTTAAATTCTGCTGTTAAACGAACCTGTTTGTTAGAATATTTACACCGTAAATCCATTTCCTGTGCCCTAATACAAGAGACACATTTAAGTGGCACGTTTACAGAATAAGTATTATAAATTAGCAGTCTTTTCCTGCGCTCTCAATAAAACTAAGGGGGTACTTATCCTTGTTAACCAGAAGTTAAATTTAACAATTGAACACCTTGGTAGTGATGAGAAGGGTAGATTTGTTTTTATCCGATGCAAAATATATAATAATAGGTTAGCATTGGTCTCTATTTATGGTCCGAACAGTGCATTCCTTACACAGATTTCCAAAACTCTACTTGAGCAGATTGATTGCCCTCTAGTGGTGGGTGGTGATTTTAATGCTGTATTAAATCCTGCTTTAGAGAAATCTCAATCTGATACAGCAGCCAATCCATCCTCTAAATTACTGAATAAATTTATCACTGAGCTCAACTTAGTCGATCTTTGGAAAATTCAGAATACTAAATCTAAGGACTTCACTTTTTTTCTAACAGACATAAGACTTTCTCTAGGATAGACTACATATTTCTCTGCCCATCTTTAATTTCGTCTAATTCCTCCATCTCTATATTACCAATTTTATTATCTGATCATTCTGCTGTGTTGTGCAGTGTTCCTCTTTCCGATGTTTAAGCCAAGTCCCCTAGATGGCGCTTTAACATATCATTATTAAGTAATCAGACTTTCATTACTTCTCTAAAAAAATATATTAAGGAATTTCTTGAAATTAATATGCCCTCTGAGGTGGATCCTCAAATAATGTGGGAAACGAATAAGTGTGCTATACGAGGTTTCTGTATATCTTTCTCTTCTACTCTTGCCAAAGCGAAAACTCACAAGTTTACACAATTAGAAAATAAAATCCAATCATTACAAAACCTACAAAAACAACGTTTTACTGAGCAACAGGCTACACAGCTGTCCTCTTTAAAAGAAGAATATGATTTTCTTTCACACTCAAAGGCGGCATTTATTTTACATAGGACTAGGCAAAAATATTATTTCGAATCAGAGAGACCTAGTCATTTATTGGCCCTTAGGTTGAAAGAATGCTAAGGCATATATTAGCGCAATAGAATCATTGGATGATCAGGTCATCACGAACCCTGTGGCAATTAATGAAATATTTAAAGGTTTTTATACAAATCTGTATAAAGCCAAAACAGATTTTGATGAACCAATTTGTAAGCAGTATATAGATAAATTGGAACTGCCTCGGATATCACAGATGAATAAAGAATCTTTGGAGGCCCCATTAAGTATGGAGGAACTCCATGTCTCTCTAAAAAGTCTTCAAAAGGGCAAATTGCCGGGTCTAGATGGTCTCCCCCTTGAATTATATTTAGAAATTTGGGATTTGGTAGGGACACTTATGCTTAATTCATTTCATTTACAATTGAACATGGAGTTGTCAGCATCCTACCTCCTGTAGTTTGTCTCCGTGCCTCTAGAGGTCCCATGTGTTCTCCTCTGCCTTAGTTCTTCCTTGTGTAGCCTTATTAGTGTTATCCTGCTCACCTGTGCCTTGTTTCCCCCAGTGTATGTAAGTGGTGTATTTTTCCCTTGGTTTTTGAGTCTTTGTCCTGTGTTCCTGCCTGGTCTCGCTAATGCCTCTCTAGCTACCCCAAGTAAGGTATCCTGAGTTCTTTTCTTTGATTGTTATTGTTCTCTGGCTTTGTTTTCTCCCCTCGTGGAGTTTTTATTTTCTTTTTTGGTTTTCCATTTTTGATGTTGTTAGTACCTCGGTCCGAGAAGAACTTTTGTTAAATTATTCTTGCAAAGACTTTTTTTTAATAAATAAAGTGTTTCGTTTGGGTCCAACATTACCATCCCTGTGGCTCAGTGGTAGTGGTATCTACAGTTTCATGGCGAGTGATTGAAGATGACAAGGTTAAACCAAATAGACTCCAAGATATTTTATTTACTGGCACAGGAAAAAAAGGGGATAATTATAAATTTGGTCCGGTTGTGGCTAACTCTATTAAAATCTGGAAAATAGTTGAACGTCAGATAGGAGGACACTTCAAATTTTGTAACCGTACACCTTTATGGCACAATTTTAATTTTGTATGTGGAAATCGTCCATTTGTCCAACCCTCTTGGTCTTCTTTAGGTGTAAACACATGCGGTGATATATATGATAACCAGGGACTGTGTTCATTTCAGACATTAAGAACCAAATTTTGTCTACCAGCATCCGCATATTTTGTCTTTCTTCAAATGCGTTCTGCTCTCCAAGCGTATGGCGTTCCTTGGGCATCTTCCATTTCCTTTCATCCTATGCGGGACTGGATTGCACCATCTGCTGGTTGGCCATCTGTATTTGGAATAGGGAATTACCTGACCTTAATTTATCTGTCGACTGGGAGAGAATGTGGTCTAATCTCAGCTTAACATCTAAAAATTTGGCTTATCGTCTTATTCACTTCAAAGTCATTCATAGAGCTTACATAACTCCTTACAAAAGATTCAAAATGAAACTACAACCAAATTTTAACTGCCATATATGTAATACTGCATCATCAGGTACCTTTCTTCATATGTTTTGGGAATGTCCTATCGTCATTAATCTATGGACACATGTAAACCTGGTTTTATCATCCTTACTACAAATTGATTGGCTTGTTAACCCAAGTTTGTGTCTTCTTAATGATGATTCTGGTCTCTGTATAAGTTCAATGCAAAAGAGAATGTTGTTTGCTGGTTTTACATCTGCAAAGAAAACAATAATACAGAACTGGTTTACACCGCACATGTGTGGAAAAACATATTGGATCCATAGCCTCCTGCAAATAGTTACTTATGAATGTACAACAGCACGAATCAATGGGGCCAAGCCTTCGACCACTGATGCTTGGTAGTTTTTTCTCCTTAATATACATGATTGTATAAAGAAGTGACTTGTTTTGTGTTTTTCTTGTCCTTCCCTCTCTCCCTCCCTTTTTGACTGGACTTTTGAGATATTGAGTATATGTCTGTTGTTTTTTTTTGTTATATTTTGGATGTTATGTTATGATGTGTATGAAAAATAAAAAAAGTTGATAAAAAAAAATTATGGAAAAACGATGTGCCTGGGGTACTTGTAACACTGATTCCAGGTATCCTGAGAGGATGGGCAATATAATTTATTTTATTACATTTCCTGAATCCAAACAAAGAGCAAAATAGTATTCAACCCCAATAACAAATGAAGACAAAAACGTTAATTTTCTGCTTGTCATACACTCAAGTTACAATTTTTATCTTCTCAAGCAGAACGGTAATGTTATCTTGTGCTTCAGCAAGGTATCTCTGGCCAAAACTAGCTAACGTTAAAGTTAGTGAGTCCATGCTAATGTACAAACCTAAATAACGGACTGTTCTCGCGTCTTGTACAGTGTAGTTAAAAAAATACAAACGAAGGTCTACATTTCAGTGCCTCTCCATATTAAACTAGTTAAATGTATACTAATTTAACCGTACCCTGTGATACATGAACAGTGTTGATCCTGCATGTTGTCATCTGCGATCGAGATGACGACCGTAATATGAGACTTCTCTCGCTTGCATTGTGATCTGTAAACCCTCCCTTCAAGTTACCCACCGTATTTATTTTAAAATATTTTATAAACCACTCCATGGAATATTTAATTCCCATTTGGTGGCCTTCTGTGTCCAAAATGGTGCAAAAATATGGTGGTAAAAGGTTTTCACACTGCAGCTGTCATTGTGAGACAGTGAGCAACTCTGTTTGATTGTCCAAGGGAGCAACAGTAACTAAGGGGGGCGGGGCTTACCAATAGCTCAATTCGGAACACAACTTACTAAAGATTTCTGAGTATTTCAGCCAGTTTTATGCAAATTTATATTAAAATGAACAGATTTCTTTATTTTTTGGAGGTCATATAAAAAAACATTTTAAACAACTTCAATAAGCATTCATTTTGTTACTTTTCAAATGCAATTTAGATTTTATTTCTCTTAATGATTAAATTCGGCACTGAACTCAAATAGTCACACTGTTCTCAATGCAGTCTGGAGACAGATAAGGATAGGGCAACTCCAGCTGGCTGTTCCTGTCTGCGATGTCTTTTGTGATCATTTTCAGCTCTCTCTGGACCTCCTCCACAAGGTTGACGATTGCACCACTGCTGAAGTACTACTCATTATAATGGCACAAGGGCACCTGAAGAGAAAGTAATGGCTTGATGAACATAACGTCTGTATCCTATAGTAAATATTCAGTGTAAGGTCCATGCAGCGTTACTCTGGAGATTGTGTTATCACTTACAAAGTCAATGGCAGGCTGTGACAGCAGAGAAAGGACACTAATGACGTGGCAAGAGGAGTTCACTTCACTTCAGGAAGGAGAAAATATCCTCCTCAGACACCGACCCTTTGGTCTGAGGAGGAAGACGTGACATGGCCGCTGGACCGTTTGGTATCCAAATGTTATAATCCAGCTAAATGTGGAGATGAGGGTTGAGATGAGTTTAGTGAATTTGAATGAGCCAAGCGGACATAATATGCTATTCCTGAGCACCTCCGTCAGATTATTAATAACTGAACATACCTGAGAGAAGTTCACAGCTGAATGAAGTGCTGAGCAGGAAAAGATCCCCATGGTAACAAACTTCAACACTTTGGCTGCGGTCTCAAATGACTGTGGAGCTCCTGGAGAAAATTATATGAAGGTAAAGCAAAGATCAATTTAAGCATTTTATTTCTCAATGAAGAATAAATTAAGTAGGGGAGACAGAAATTGTATGGGTCAATGACATGTTCAAGGGTCAGTGATAAAGCATTTTCTTTGTTTCATGTGGTTTTAAAGAAACTTTATAAACTTAAATGTAATGATTCTAAAAATGTGGTATAACCATAAAGTACATTTTTTTCTTACACCTTAAATACTGTACATGTGAGGGAAATGGTTTGCTTACACCTTAAATGCAAATGTGTTAATGTATTTTTTTTAAATATACTTTTGAAGGTAAACATATTTATATTAATGATTCAAAATGTTGGATTCATTATGTTTTCAGGGTGTCACGCCAAATGATATTTAATAACCTGAACTAACCTTGCCTTGTCATAAAATGGTGAAATTATCTGATTTTTTTCAAAGATGTTTCCTAAAAAATAATAAAAGATTATGGCAAACTATTTAACTACTAACTAAACTACTTTGATTCTTTTCAGTTAGAATTATGCTGATATTTTTAACTTCACACGCTCCCAAAATTATTCATTCATAATCATTATGTTTTTGGGTGTCACAGTGCACACAGCAGGGAGGAACAAGGACACGCAGACTAGGACGTAAACTCAAATAATAGTCTTTAATAAGACACACTCCTCTTATGTCGCGGCCCTACACTTCTCTTATGATCAGTGGGACCCCTGTGGAGAGGGTGAGCAGCTTCAAGTTCCTCGGTGTAAACATCTCCGAGGACCTGAATTGGACTGCACACATTCAAACACAGGTCAAGAAAGCCAGCAATGACTGTACCATCTGCGACAGCTGAGGAAATTCAGGGTCTCACCAGCAATCCTGAAAACTTTCTATTCAGGGGCCATAGAAAGTGTATTGACTCAGTGCATCTCAGTATGGTATAGTAACGCCACAAATCAGGACTGCAAAGCTCTGCAGAGAGTCGTGCGCTTAGCTGAGCGCATCTCAGGGTCTGCCCTCCCCTCTCTGCAGGACATCTACCTCAAACGCTGCAAAAATAATCAAGGACTCAAATCACCCCGGTAACCGTCTTTTCATCTCACTGCCATCTGGCAAGCGCTTCAGGAGCATGATGGCAAAAACTGAGAGACTGAGGAGGAGCTTCTTCCCTCAGGCCATCAGGCTCCTAAACTCAGTCTCATAACATCTACAGGACTCAATTTAATAAACTGTAAAAACATTCATTATTCTCCGTCATCCGCATTGCTGCTATGTGTACATACCCGGTACAACCTGTTTTGCACATACCTCTTGCACATCCCTGTTTATATTAATATTTATTAAATCCACAGTAGACTGTATTGCACATTTTATTTTATTTCATTGCACATTTACTCATTTTATTTTTTATTTTATTTTATTCTTACTTTTTCTATCTTACTCTTACCTATATTTATCTATATTCTCTTGTGTTATGTTTCATTTTTTATTTTTTTATTTTTTGCACTGTCCATTGAGCAGACCTGTCCTGACCTACATTCACTACTGATTATACCCTGTATGATTGTGTATGTGACAAATAATAAAGAACCTTGAATCTTGAACATCAGAGCTAGACATGGCATGACAAGGCAAGGCTGACAGACAGGAAACAACGGGAGTAACGAGTAAACCAGACTAAATCAAAGTGAACAGACAGGATTATAAATACACAGGTAAATCATAGATAACGAGATAAACGCAGCTGGACACGAATTAACTAATGATCACACTTAACAAGGACAGGAAACAAACCAAATATGGACACAAGAGGCAGGAACACATGACACACACAACAGAACCCTGACACTGGGGAGTCACACCTTATGACATGTTACAAACTAAACTAACCTTGCTTTGTCATTAAAAGGTCAAATTATTGGATATTTTAAGAGATATCTCTTAAGAAATAATAAAAAGATTGCCAAATTGTTTTAAAATTAAGAATTAAATTTTTAATATGGCTTTTTGTCTTCATGGTGATATCAGGACAGAATCAGCCTAACATTTCGGACTTTATGGCCCCAAAAAATATCCGAAATGATTTTTAATTCCAAAATGTAAAAACAGGTGTGTTTTTGAATAAATTAAAAGACATGACAAAAATTGTGTGTCATGTGATTGACCTTCACGCATAAGAACAAAATTTATCAGAACCTATGTGACTGAGGCCGAGGAATCCCTCTATGAAGATCTCGCTAATCCAGTTCTGTAGTTCACAGTCATGCTGGACGTCCTCATCATTACAGTAATACAAACGAATCCAACCTGCTACAAACCTGCATGGCAAACGCAAATCATGTGCTTACTTCAAACCTATAGAGGACTGTGATTCAGGTAATGCTAAATGATGATGAAAGTACCCATGTACATTTACATTTACATCTTACATTTACATGTAGAGCATCCCAGACCCTGAGTGCATCTTGTGCATAATAGCAGATAGGTAGTGCATCCAGTCCACGCACTCTTGTCATCTGGCACACACATTGAGCTGTAGCGGAGACGTTGTGTTTCTTGTGCAAACAGCAGTGGTATTGCCTCCAGACCACATCCTATTGACTATAGAGAACAGAAACAAAAAATATTTAAAGTTAGACTAAACCACAATGGAAAAAGAGGTTGTCTTTCACTTCCTTTACAGAGTAAGCAGACAAGATTAACCAAATCAACCTTGTCAAAAACCCCTTTTGCGGCCAGAAGAGTGGCTCTAACATGAATGTTAATCTGAAGAGTGCTCTGGATATGAGGCATCAGGAGCTGAAAAACAGAAGTGCAATTCATAAGTTTAGCAGCTAAATTATTCAATCATCTACTAAATGAGACCTAACTCGTTAAAAGTATCAAAATCAATGAACCACGGAAGCCCTTAAAGCAAACTAAATAAAAATTATAGTGAATTTTTTTTTGAAACTCTATTGCCTATCCAATATTCTATATTGTACATGGCTATAATGAGAAAAACAAAAACAACAACATTTAATTGTTTTGGGTTTACTATTGAAGCCCAAAATTATAAAATAAGTTAAAATTATAACCACACTTTGTTGAAATTATGGTATTTCGCAATTATGACTCATGTCTTTTTTTTATTTTATTTTTTTTATTATGCAAACAAACATACTATTTACAGGTGACAAATCAAATACAAAATAACCAAAGTAAATAAAACATACATGACAGCCAATGTGATTTGTGTGAGTGGATATGAGTTTGTGTGTGTATGTATATGTGTGTGAGTGTGACTGGGTATTGGGGGTGGGGGTATATAAACAAAAAAACTAATAAATAAGTAAAGTACAACAGACATAACAATAGTAAAAAGAAAACAATAGTAATGATAACAGTAGTAATAATAATAATAATAATAATAGCATTCATAAAAAAAATTAGAGGATGGAGGGTGAGGAAGGTGATAATAGTAATAGTAGCAGCAATAATATTAATAAATAAATAATAACAATAAAACAAAAATAATAGTAATTGACTCAATTAGACAGAAATGAGGGGAAAGTTGGAAGATCAGGAAGAGGACAAATAGTAATAATGATAATAATAATAATAATAATAATAATGATAGTAATAGTAGTGGTAATGATGAAATAATAATAATAATAATAAAGCTATAGAGAGTAAGTTATTGTAAGGCTGCCTCTGGGCCCTCTGTGAGCAAGGCATAAATTAGGCCCAAAACGAGCCATCAAGGAGAGGTGCTGAATGGGCACAAGGCCCAAAGTCCCACCCCTGGCCGCCACTCACATGCCACGCTTACCCTACATATGTATATGTATTGTTGAGTGTATGATGCATTAAAAAAGTGAGACGTGCAGCGTGGAGCCAGCCCAGTACAAAGTCCAGGCCCCCATGCTCACGTCCCACTTACCCTGTGTATGTCTGATATACATATATGCATTTTTTTCCCTTTCTTTTTTCCTTCTCCCTTCTTCCCTTGCTTTTCTTACAATAGATGTGTGTATATCGTCTAGTGATGCATTAAAAAAGCAAGGCATGTAGTGTTGAACCTGCCAGAGGCAAGAAAACCAGGCCAAAGCTGGTACAGGTTGGAGGTACAAGGTCCCCGGCCCCACAGCACACCCACCAACAACTAAACCGAACCACACAGGGCAGGAACTGAGATGCCACAGCCAACCGAGGCCCAGAGGCTTGAAAAGAGAAAGAGAAAATAAAAAAAAATAAAAAAACCACACTAAAAGTGGAGAGAACAGAAAGAGACATAAAGAAAGGATAGAGAAAGAGAGAAAAAAATAATAAAATAAAAGTTTAATCTTTTCTAAGTTTTTAATTTAGTTTGATATTAGCCATTGTTGCTACCTCTTCCTAACCCCCCTCCCCCAAATCTTGGTTAGATATTGATGAATAGTGTGTTGTTCAGGATGGCTACAGACAAAGAGGGTCAATGGATTCATGATTGATGGAAGTTTATGAGAGATAACAAAGAGTGGTTTAATTCTATTGTATTATTTTGAGTGGAAGTTAGGGTTAGGGTTAGGAAATAAAAATCTCCAAAGGTCAGACTAATCCGACCCTGGTTATGCTCCGGCCTACATTTCTACTGCCCGCTCTAGTGCCTGCCCGAATTCAGCCCCTTATCTCAGCGACCACCAAAACACATTCCATTTAGTCTGTGTACTTCGGATATTCCCTCTTTTAGTTTTACTACTTAATTAATTTATTAGGGTTATTTTGTCTAGGGGTAAAAATATTTAAGTGTAAGATGTGAAGGGGAATTTTCTCTAGGGCTACATTGACCCTAGGTTCAGGTCTTGTGTAGACTGAGGTCAGATAGACACACTCATTTAGGGTAAAAACCGTCAGGTGTCCACCATCCACAAGGCCACCCAGGGCTAAGTTTTAGGTGTCAGTTAGATGTTATTTACGAAAAATACAGAGTCACTGTTTTAGATAGGGTTAGGAAGTAAATATCCAAAAATCGGAGCAATGTCCGATTTTGGTTGTGCTCTGTCCTTACTACTTCCCTGACCGCTCCCAATTCTGTTTCGATCAGGCCCAAGCTCCAAAGACAGTCCCTCATTGTATATATGTAAATAATATTAGGGTTAGGGGTAAAAAAGCTAGTGACCAGGACAGAGCCAAATCACAGTTGTGTACGGGCCTTGGACATCAATGGCCGCCAATTCCCTGCTTCCAAGGGCCCAGGAACATTTTTCTGTCGATGCAAAAAATCCCAAGTAGGGTCTAAAGCGCTAGTGGTTGTTCTTCCTAGGTTTGCACAGCTATTAGTGTCTGGTAGGTTCAGTGTGCGTGCTGTCATACACGTTTCCTCGAAGAAAAAAGCAGTGAACATCTCACATCATCGTTTTGGATGAAGGAATTAATTTTTGTTTGGCTCTCTACACCACCCAGACTCATGGCGGAGGCCTAAATACGTGTGTCCAGGTCTTTGCGCGACGTTTCGGATTCTCTTATCCTTCTTCAGGCGAACACTGGACACAAAATGGCTGGAACATCCTCACATCAGCCATGTAATGCTGTTTCTAAGTGGGCGTGTTCCCACACACACACACCAAATCACCCAATGTCACACATGTTGTGCTTCAAAAATAAACTAATTGTTTTTTAAGCTATTGTTTTTACTGTATTTAATATTCTTACATCTCCAGACAACATTCCTCGAGCCCCTAGTCACAGAGAAAAGGTCCAGAGCTGCAGGCGCTGACTATAGTTAGGGGTAAAAAAGCTAGTGACCAGGACAGAGCCAAATCACAGTTGTGTACGGGCCTTGGACATCAATGGCCGCCAATTCCCTGCTTCCAAGGGCCCAGGAACATTTTTCTGTCGATGCAAAAAATCCCAAGTAGGGTCTAAAGCGCTAGTGGTTGTTCTTCCTAGGTTTGCACAGCTATTAGTGTCTGGTAGGTTCAGTGTGCGTGCTGTCATACACGTTTCCTCGAAGAAAAAAGCAGTGAACATCTCACATCATCGTTTTGGATGAAGGAATTAATTTTTGTTTGGCTCTCTACACCACCCAGACTCATGGCGGAGGCCTAAATACGTGTGTCCAGGTCTTTGCGCGACGTTTCGGATTCTCTTATCCTTCTTCAGGCGAACGCTGGACACAAAATGGCTGGAACATCCTCACATCAGCCATGTAATGCTGTTTCTAAGTGGGCGTGTTCCCACACACACACACCAAATCACCCAATGTCACACATGTTGTGCTTCAAAAATGAACTAATTGTTTTTTAAGCTATTGTTTTTACTGTATTTAATATTCTTACATCTCCAGACAACATTCCTCGAGCCCCTAGTCACAGAGAAAAGGTCCAGAGCTGCAGGCGCTGACTATAGTTAGGGGTAAAAAAGCTAGTGACCAGGACAGAGCCAAATCACAGTTGTGTACGGGCCTTGGACATCAATGGCCGCCAATTCCCTGCTTCCAAGGGCCCAGGAACATTTTTCTGTCGATGCAAAAAATCCCAAGTAGGGTCTAAAGCGCTAGTGGTTGTTCTTCCTAGGTTTGCACAGCTATTAGTGTCTGGTAGGTTCAGTGTGCGTGCTGTCATACACGTTTCCTCGAAGAAAAAAGCAGTGAACATCTCACATCATCGTTTTGGATGAAGGAATTAATTTTTGTTTGGCTCTCTACACCACCCAGACTCATGGCGGAGGCCTAAATACGTGTGTCCAGGTCTTTGCGCGACGTTTCGGATTCTCTTATCCTTCTTCAGGCGAACGCTGGACACAAAATGGCTGGAACATCCTCACATCAGCCATGTAATGCTGTTTCTAAGTGGGCGTGTTCCCACACACACACACCAAATCACCCAATGTCACACATGTTGTGCTTCAAAAATAAACTAATTGTTTTTTAAGCTATTGTTTTTACTGTATTTAATATTCTTACATCTCCAGACAACATTCCTCGAGCCCCTAGTCACAGAGAAAAGGTCCAGAGCTGCAGGCGCTGACTATAGTTAGGGGTAAAAAAGCTAGTGACCAGGACAGAGCCAAATCACAGTTGTGTACGGGCCTTGGACATCAATGGCCGCCAATTCCCTGCTTCCAAGGGCCCAGGAACATTTTTCTGTCGATGCAAAAAATCCCAAGTAGGGTCTAAAGCGCTAGTGGTTGTTCTTCCTAGGTTTGCACAGCTATTAGTGTCTGGTAGGTTCAGTGTGCGTGCTGTCATACACGTTTCCTCGAAGAAAAAAGCAGTGAACATCTCACATCATCGTTTTGGATGAAGGAATTAATTTTTGTTTGGCTCTCTACACCACCCAGACTCATGGCGGAGGCCTAAATACGTGTGTCCAGGTCTTTGCGCGACGTTTCGGATTCTCTTATCCTTCTTCAGGCGAACGCTGGACACAAAATGGCTGGAACATCCTCACATCAGCCATGTAATGCTGTTTCTAAGTGGGCGTGTTCCCACACACACACACCAAATCAGCCATGTAATGCTGTTTCTAAACATGTCTGTGCTTCAAAAATAAACTAATTGTTTTTTAAGCTATTGTTTTTACTGTATTTAATATTCTTACATCTCCAGACAACATTCCTCGAGCCCCTAGTCACAGAGAAAAGGTCCAGAGCTGCAGGCGCTGACTATAGTTAGGGGTAAAAAAGCTAGTGACCAGGACAGAGCCAAATCACAGTTGTGTACGGGCCTTGGACATCAATGGCCGCCAATTCCCTGCTTCCAAGGGCCCAGGAACATTTTTCTGTCGATGCAAAAAATCCCAAGTAGGGTCTAAAGCGCTAGTGGTTGTTCTTCCTAGGTTTGCACAGCTATTAGTGTCTGGTAGGTTCAGTGTGCGTGCTGTCATACACGTTTCCTCGAAGAAAAAAGCAGTGAACATCTCACATCATCGTTTTGGATGAAGGAATTAATTTTTGTTTGGCTCTCTACACCACCCAGACTCATGGCGGAGGCCTAAATACGTGTGTCCAGGTCTTTGCGCGACGTTTCGGATTCTCTTATCCTTCTTCAGGCGAACGCTGGACACAAAATGGCTGGAACATCCTCACATCAGCCATGTAATGCTGTTTCTAAGTGGGCGTGTTCCCACACACACACACCAAATCACCCAATGTCACACATGTTGTGCTTCAAAAATAAACTAATTGTTTTTTAAGCTATTGTTTTTACTGTATTTAATATTCTTACATCTCCAGACAACATTCCTCGAGCCCCTAGTCACAGAGAAAAGGTCCAGAGCTGCAGGCGCTGACTATAGTTAGGGGTAAAAAAGCTAGTGACCAGGACAGAGCCAAATCACAGTTGTGTACGGGCCTTGGACATCAATGGCCGCCAATTCCCTGCTTCCAAGGGCCCAGGAACATTTTTCTGTCGATGCAAAAAATCCCAAGTAGGGTCTAAAGCGCTAGTGGTTGTTCTTCCTAGGTTTGCACAGCTATTAGTGTCTGGTAGGTTCAGTGTGCGTGCTGTCATACACGTTTCCTCGAAGAAAAAAGCAGTGAACATCTCACATCATCGTTTTGGATGAAGGAATTAATTTTTGTTTGGCTCTCTACACCACCCAGACTCATGGCGGAGGCCTAAATACGTGTGTCCAGGTCTTTGCGCGACGTTTCGGATTCTCTTATCCTTCTTCTGGCGAACGCTGGACACAAAATGGCTGGAACATCCTCACATCAGCCATGTAATGCTGTTTCTAAGTGGGCGTGTTCCCACACACACACACCAAATCACCCAATGTCACACATGTTGTGCTTCAAAAATAAACTAATTGTTTTTTAAGCTATTGTTTTTACTGTATTTAATATTCTTACATCTCCAGACAACATTCCTCGAGCCCCTAGTCACAGAGAAAAGGTCCAGAGCTGCAGGCGCTGACTATAGTTAGGGGTAAAAAAGCTAGTGACCAGGACAGAGCCAAATCACAGTTGTGTACGGGCCTTGGACATCAATGGCCGCCAATTCCCTGCTTCCAAGGGCCCAGGAACATTTTTCTGTCGATGCAAAAAATCCCAAGTAGGGTCTAAAGCGCTAGTGGTTGTTCTTCCTAGGTTTGCACAGCTATTAGTGTCTGGTAGGTTCAGTGTGCGTGCTGTCATACACGTTTCCTCGAAGAAAAAAGCAGTGAACATCTCACATCATCGTTTTGGATGAAGGAATTAATTTTTGTTTGGCTCTCTACACCACCCAGACTCATGGCGGAGGCCTAAATACGTGTGTCCAGGTCTTTGCGCGACGTTTCGGATTCTCTTATCCTTCTTCAGGCGAACGCTGGACACAAAATGGCTGGAACATCCTCACATCAGCCATGTAATGCTGTTTCTAAGTGGGCGTGTTCCCACACACACACACCAAATCACCCAATGTCACACATGTTGTGCTTCAAAAATAAACTAATTGTTTTTTAAGCTATTGTTTTTACTGTATTTAATATTCTTACATCTCCAGACAACATTCCTCGAGCCCCTAGTCACAGAGAAAAGGTCCAGAGCTGCAGGCGCTGACTATAGTTAGGGGTAAAAAAGCTAGTGACCAGGACAGAGCCAAATCCCAGTTGTGTACGGGCCTTGGACATCAATGGCCGCCAATTCCCTGCTTCCAAGGGCCCAGGAACATTTTTCTGTCGATGCAAAAAATCCCAAGTAGGGTCTAAAGCGCTAGTGGTTGTTCTTCCTAGGTTTGCACAGCTATTAGTGTCTGGTAGGTTCAGTGTGCGTGCTGTCATACACGTTTCCTCGAAGAAAAAAGCAGTGAACATCTCACATCATCGTTTTGGATGAAGGAATTAATTTTTGTTTGGCTCTCTACACCACCCAGACTCATGGCGGAGGCCTAAATACGTGTGTCCAGGTCTTTGCGCGACGTTTCGGATTCTCTTATCCTTCTTCAGGCGAACGCTGGACACAAAATGGCTGGAACATCCTCACATCAGCCATGTAATGCTGTTTCTAAGTGGGCGTGTTCCCACACACACACACCAAATCACCCAATGTCACACATGTTGTGCTTCAAAAATAAACTAATTGTTTTTTAAGCTATTGTTTTTACTGTATTTAATATTCTTACATCTCCAGACAACATTCCTCGAGCCCCTAGTCACAGAGAAAAGGTCCAGAGCTGCAGGCGCTGACTATAGTTAGGGGTAAAAAAGCTAGTGACCAGGACAGAGCCAAATCACAGTTGTGTACGGGCCTTGGACATCAATGGCCGCCAATTCCCTGCTTCCAAGGGCCCAGGAACATTTTTCTGTCGATGCAAAAAATCCCAAGTAGGGTCTAAAGCGCTAGTGGTTGTTCTTCCTAGGTTTGCACAGCTATTAGTGTCTGGTAGGTTCAGTGTGCGTGCTGTCATACACGTTTCCTCGAAGAAAAAAGCAGTGAACATCTCACATCATCGTTTTGGATGAAGGAATTAATTTTTGTTTGGCTCTCTACACCACCCAGACTCATGGCGGAGGCCTAAATACGTGTGTCCAGGTCTTTGCGCGACGTTTCGGATTCTCTTATCCTTCTTCAGGCGAACGCTGGACACAAAATGGCTGGAACATCCTCACATCAGCCATGTAATGCTGTTTCTAAGTGGGCGTGTTCCCACACACACACACCAAATCACCCAATGTCACACATGTTGTGCTTCAAAAATAAACTAATTGTTTTTTAAGCTATTGTTTTTACTGTATTTAATATTCTTACATCTCCAGACAACATTCCTCGAGCCCCTAGTCACAGAGAAAAGGTCCAGAGCTGCAGGCGCTGACTATAGTTAGGGGTAAAAAAGCTAGTGACCAGGACAGAGCCAAATCACAGTTGTGTACGGGCCTTGGACATCAATGGCCGCCAATTCCCTGCTTCCAAGGGCCCAGGAACATTTTTCTGTCGATGCAAAAAATCCCAAGTAGGGTCTAAAGCGCTAGTGGTTGTTCTTCCTAGGTTTGCACAGCTATTAGTGTCTGGTAGGTTCAGTGTGCGTGCTGTCATACACGTTTCCTCGAAGAAAAAAGCAGTGAACATCTCACATCATCGTTTTGGATGAAGGAATTAATTTTTGTTTGGCTCTCTACACCACCCAGACTCATGGCGGAGGCCTAAATACGTGTGTCCAGGTCTTTGCGCGACGTTTCGGATTCTCTTATCCTTCTTCAGGCGAACGCTGGACACAAAATGGCTGGAACATCCTCACATCAGCCATGTAATGCTGTTTCTAAGTGGGCGTGTTCCCACACACACACACCAAATCACCCAATGTCACACATGTTGTGCTTCAAAAATAAACTAATTGTTTTTTAAGCTATTGTTTTTACTGTATTTAATATTCTTACATCTCCAGACAACATTCCTCGAGCCCCTAGTCACAGAGAAAAGGTCCAGAGCTGCAGGCGCTGACTATAGTTAGGGGTAAAAAAGCTAGTGACCAGGACAGAGCCAAATCACAGTTGTGTACGGGCCTTGGACATCAATGGCCGCCAATTCCCTGCTTCCAAGGGCCCAGGAACATTTTTCTGTCGATGCAAAAAATCCCAAGTAGGGTCTAAAGCGCTAGTGGTTGTTCTTCCTAGGTTTGCACAGCTATTAGTGTCTGGTAGGTTCAGTGTGCGTGCTGTCATACACGTTTCCTCGAAGAAAAAAGCAGTGAACATCTCACATCATCGTTTTGGATGAAGGAATTAATTTTTGTTTGGCTCTCTACACCACCCAGACTCATGGCGGAGGCCTAAATACGTGTGTCCAGGTCTTTGCGCGACGTTTCGGATTCTCTTATCCTTCTTCAGGCGAACGCTGGACACAAAATGGCTGGAACATCCTCACATCAGCCATGTAATGCTGTTTCTAAGTGGGCGTGTTCCCACACACACACACCAAATCACCCAATGTCACACATGTTGTGCTTCAAAAATGAACTAATTGTTTTTTAAGCTATTGTTTTTACTGTATTTAATATTCTTACATCTCCAGACAACATTCCTCGAGCCCCTAGTCACAGAGAAAAGGTCCAGAGCTGCAGGCGCTGACTATAGTTAGGGGTAAAAAAGCTAGTGACCAGGACAGAGCCAAATCACAGTTGTGTACGGGCCTTGGACATCAATGGCCGCCAATTCCCTGCTTCCAAGGGCCCAGGAACATTTTTCTGTCGATGCAAAAAATCCCAAGTAGGGTCTAAAGCGCTAGTGGTTGTTCTTCCTAGGTTTGCACAGCTATTAGTGTCTGGTAGGTTCAGTGTGCGTGCTGTCATACACGTTTCCTCGAAGAAAAAAGCAGTGAACATCTCACATCATCGTTTTGGATGAAGGAATTAATTTTTGTTTGGCTCTCTACACCACCCAGACTCATGGCGGAGGCCTAAATACGTGTGTCCAGGTCTTTGCGCGACGTTTCGGATTCTCTTATCCTTCTTCAGGCGAACGCTGGACACAAAATGGCTGGAACATCCTCACATCAGCCATGTAATGCTGTTTCTAAGTGGGCGTGTTCCCACACACACACACCAAATCACCCAATGTCACACATGTTGTGCTTCAAAAATAAACTAATTGTTTTTTAAGCTATTGTTTTTACTGTATTTAATATTCTTACATCTCCAGACAACATTCCTCGAGCCCCTAGTCACAGAGAAAAGGTCCAGAGCTGCAGGCGCTGACTATAGTTAGGGGTAAAAAAGCTAGTGACCAGGACAGAGCCAAATCACAGTTGTGTACGGGCCTTGGACATCAATGGCCGCCAATTCCCTGCTTCCAAGGGCCCAGGAACATTTTTCTGTCGATGCAAAAAATCCCAAGTAGGGTCTAAAGCGCTAGTGGTTGTTCTTCCTAGGTTTGCACAGCTATTAGTGTCTGGTAGGTTCAGTGTGCGTGCTGTCATACACGTTTCCTCGAAGAAAAAAGCAGTGAACATCTCACATCATCGTTTTGGATGAAGGAATTAATTTTTGTTTGGCTCTCTACACCACCCAGACTCATGGCGGAGGCCTAAATACGTGTGTCCAGGTCTTTGCGCGACGTTTCGGATTCTCTTATCCTTCTTCTGGCGAACGCTGGACACAAAATGGCTGGAACATCCTCACATCAGCCATGTAATGCTGTTTCTAAGTGGGCGTGTTCCCACACACACACACCAAATCACCCAATGTCACACATGTTGTGCTTCAAAAATAAACTAATTGTTTTTTAAGCTATTGTTTTTACTGTATTTAATATTCTTACATCTCCAGACAACATTCCTCGAGCCCCTAGTCACAGAGAAAAGGTCCAGAGCTGCAGGCGCTGACTATAGTTAGGGGTAAAAAAGCTAGTGACCAGGACAGAGCCAAATCACAGTTGTGTACGGGCCTTGGACATCAATGGCCGCCAATTCCCTGCTTCCAAGGGCCCAGGAACATTTTTCTGTCGATGCAAAAAATCCCAAGTAGGGTCTAAAGCGCTAGTGGTTGTTCTTCCTAGGTTTGCACAGCTATTAGTGTCTGGTAGGTTCAGTGTGCGTGCTGTCATACACGTTTCCTCGAAGAAAAAAGCAGTGAACATCTCACATCATCGTTTTGGATGAAGGAATTAATTTTTGTTTGGCTCTCTACACCACCCAGACTCATGGCGGAGGCCTAAATACGTGTGTCCAGGTCTTTGCGCGACGTTTCGGATTCTCTTATCCTTCTTCAGGCGAACGCTGGACACAAAATGGCTGGAACATCCTCACATCAGCCATGTAATGCTGTTTCTAAGTGGGCGTGTTCCCACACACACACACCAAATCACCCAATGTCACACATGTTGTGCTTCAAAAATAAACTAATTGTTTTTTAAGCTATTGTTTTTACTGTATTTAATATTCTTACATCTCCAGACAACATTCCTCGAGCCCCTAGTCACAGAGAAAAGGTCCAGAGCTGCAGGCGCTGACTATAGTTAGGGGTAAAAAAGCTAGTGACCAGGACAGAGCCAAATCCCAGTTGTGTACGGGCCTTGGACATCAATGGCCGCCAATTCCCTGCTTCCAAGGGCCCAGGAACATTTTTCTGTCGATGCAAAAAATCCCAAGTAGGGTCTAAAGCGCTAGTGGTTGTTCTTCCTAGGTTTGCACAGCTATTAGTGTCTGGTAGGTTCAGTGTGCGTGCTGTCATACACGTTTCCTCGAAGAAAAAAGCAGTGAACATCTCACATCATCGTTTTGGATGAAGGAATTAATTTTTGTTTGGCTCTCTACACCACCCAGACTCATGGCGGAGGCCTAAATACGTGTGTCCAGGTCTTTGCGCGACGTTTCGGATTCTCTTATCCTTCTTCAGGCGAACGCTGGACACAAAATGGCTGGAACATCCTCACATCAGCCATGTAATGCTGTTTCTAAGTGGGCGTGTTCCCACACACACACACCAAATCACCCAATGTCACACATGTTGTGCTTCAAAAATAAACTAATTGTTTTTTAAGCTATTGTTTTTACTGTATTTAATATTCTTACATCTCCAGACAACATTCCTCGAGCCCCTAGTCACAGAGAAAAGGTCCAGAGCTGCAGGCGCTGACTATAGTTAGGGGTAAAAAAGCTAGTGACCAGGACAGAGCCAAATCACAGTTGTGTACGGGCCTTGGACATCAATGGCCGCCAATTCCCTGCTTCCAAGGGCCCAGGAACATTTTTCTGTCGATGCAAAAAATCCCAAGTAGGGTCTAAAGCGCTAGTGGTTGTTCTTCCTAGGTTTGCACAGCTATTAGTGTCTGGTAGGTTCAGTGTGCGTGCTGTCATACACGTTTCCTCGAAGAAAAAAGCAGTGAACATCTCACATCATCGTTTTGGATGAAGGAATTAATTTTTGTTTGGCTCTCTACACCACCCAGACTCATGGCGGAGGCCTAAATACGTGTGTCCAGGTCTTTGCGCGACGTTTCGGATTCTCTTATCCTTCTTCAGGCGAACGCTGGACACAAAATGGCTGGAACATCCTCACATCAGCCATGTAATGCTGTTTCTAAGTGGGCGTGTTCCCACACACACACACCAAATCACCCAATGTCACACATGTTGTGCTTCAAAAATAAACTAATTGTTTTTTAAGCTATTGTTTTTACTGTATTTAATATTCTTACATCTCCAGACAACATTCCTCGAGCCCCTAGTCACAGAGAAAAGGTCCAGAGCTGCAGGCGCTGACTATAGTTAGGGGTAAAAAAGCTAGTGACCAGGACAGAGCCAAATCACAGTTGTGTACGGGCCTTGGACATCAATGGCCGCCAATTCCCTGCTTCCAAGGGCCCAGGAACATTTTTCTGTCGATGCAAAAAATCCCAAGTAGGGTCTAAAGCGCTAGTGGTTGTTCTTCCTAGGTTTGCACAGCTATTAGTGTCTGGTAGGTTCAGTGTGCGTGCTGTCATACACGTTTCCTCGAAGAAAAAAGCAGTGAACATCTCACATCATCGTTTTGGATGAAGGAATTAATTTTTGTTTGGCTCTCTACACCACCCAGACTCATGGCGGAGGCCTAAATACGTGTGTCCAGGTCTTTGCGCGACGTTTCGGATTCTCTTATCCTTCTTCAGGCGAACGCTGGACACAAAATGGCTGGAACATCCTCACATCAGCCATGTAATGCTGTTTCTAAGTGGGCGTGTTCCCACACACACACACCAAATCACCCAATGTCACACATGTTGTGCTTCAAAAATAAACTAATTGTTTTTTAAGCTATTGTTTTTACTGTATTTAATATTCTTACATCTCCAGACAACATTCCTCGAGCCCCTAGTCACAGAGAAAAGGTCCAGAGCTGCAGGCGCTGACTATAGTTAGGGGTAAAAAAGCTAGTGACCAGGACAGAGCCAAATCACAGTTGTGTACGGGCCTTGGACATCAATGGCCGCCAATTCCCTGCTTCCAAGGGCCCAGGAACATTTTTCTGTCGATGCAAAAAATCCCAAGTAGGGTCTAAAGCGCTAGTGGTTGTTCTTCCTAGGTTTGCACAGCTATTAGTGTCTGGTAGGTTCAGTGTGCGTGCTGTCATACACGTTTCCTCGAAGAAAAAAGCAGTGAACATCTCACATCATCGTTTTGGATGAAGGAATTAATTTTTGTTTGGCTCTCTACACCACCCAGACTCATGGCGGAGGCCTAAATACGTGTGTCCAGGTCTTTGCGCGACGTTTCGGATTCTCTTATCCTTCTTCAGGCGAACGCTGGACACAAAATGGCTGGAACATCCTCACATCAGCCATGTAATGCTGTTTCTAAGTGGGCGTGTTCCCACACACACACACCAAATCACCCAATGTCACACATGTTGTGCTTCAAAAATAAACTAATTGTTTTTTAAGCTATTGTTTTTACTGTATTTAATATTCTTACATCTCCAGACAACATTCCTCGAGCCCCTAGTCACAGAGAAAAGGTCCAGAGCTGCAGGCGCTGACTATAGTTAGGGGTAAAAAAGCTAGTGACCAGGACAGAGCCAAATCACAGTTGTGTACGGGCCTTGGACATCAATGGCCGCCAATTCCCTGCTTCCAAGGGCCCAGGAACATTTTTCTGTCGATGCAAAAAATCCCAAGTAGGGTCTAAAGCGCTAGTGGTTGTTCTTCCTAGGTTTGCACAGCTATTAGTGTCTGGTAGGTTCAGTGTGCGTGCTGTCATACACGTTTCCTCGAAGAAAAAAGCAGTGAACATCTCACATCATCGTTTTGGATGAAGGAATTAATTTTTGTTTGGCTCTCTACACCACCCAGACTCATGGCGGAGGCCTAAATACGTGTGTCCAGGTCTTTGCGCGACGTTTCGGATTCTCTTATCCTTCTTCAGGCGAACGCTGGACACAAAATGGCTGGAACATCCTCACATCAGCCATGTAATGCTGTTTCTAAGTGGGCGTGTTCCCACACACACACACCAAATCACCCAATGTCACACATGTTGTGCTTCAAAAATAAACTAATTGTTTTTTAAGCTATTGTTTTTACTGTATTTAATATTCTTACATCTCCAGACAACATTCCTCGAGCCCCTAGTCACAGAGAAAAGGTCCAGAGCTGCAGGCGCTGACTATAGTTAGGGGTAAAAAAGCTAGTGACCAGGACAGAGCCAAATCACAGTTGTGTACGGGCCTTGGACATCAATGGCCGCCAATTCCCTGCTTCCAAGGGCCCAGGAACATTTTTCTGTCGATGCAAAAAATCCCAAGTAGGGTCTAAAGCGCTAGTGGTTGTTCTTCCTAGGTTTGCACAGCTATTAGTGTCTGGTAGGTTCAGTGTGCGTGCTGTCATACACGTTTCCTCGAAGAAAAAAGCAGTGAACATCTCACATCATCGTTTTGGATGAAGGAATTAATTTTTGTTTGGCTCTCTACACCACCCAGACTCATGGCGGAGGCCTAAATACGTGTGTCCAGGTCTTTGCGCGACGTTTCGGATTCTCTTATCCTTCTTCAGGCGAACGCTGGACACAAAATGGCTGGAACATCCTCACATCAGCCATGTAATGCTGTTTCTAAGTGGGCGTGTTCCCACACACACACACCAAATCACCCAATGTCACACATGTTGTGCTTCAAAAATAAACTAATTGTTAGGGTTAGGGTTAGGGTTAGGGTTAGGGTAGGGTTAGGGTTAGGTTAGGTTAGGGTTAGGGTTAGGGTTAGGTTAGGGTTAGGGTTAGGGTTAGGGTTAGGGTTAGGGTTAGGTTAGGAAATAAAAATCTCCAAAGGTCAGACTAATCCGACCCTGGTTATGCTCCGGCCTACATTTCTACTGCCCGCTCTAGTGCCTGCCCGAATTCAGCCCCTCATCTCAGTGTCCACCAAAACCCATTCCATTTAGTCTGTGTACTTCGGATATTCCCTCTTTTAGTTTTACTACTTAATTAATTTATTAGGGTTATTTTGTCTAGGGGTAAAAATATTTAGGTGTAAGATGTGAAGGGGAATTTTCTCTAGGGCTCCATTGACCCTAGGTTCAGGTCTTGTGTAGACTGAGGTCAGATAGACACACTCATTAGGGTAAAAACCGTCAGGTGTCCACCATCCACAAGGCCACCCAGGGCTAAGTTTTAGGTGTCAGTTAGATGTTATTTCCGAAAAATACAGAGTCACTGTTTTAGATTAACTTAAATGATCCTGTGGATATTAGAATATGTTAAATATAAGGTTTTATCAACAGAAAAAGATGAAATATAAAGAATGAATGGATGGATAGAAGACAAAAAAGAAAAAAAAGAAAACACATCATCACGCCTCATTCAGTCCCCTTGGGTAAAGACTGTCCAGTCGTTTGATCCAGGTTCGTTCCGTCCTGAGTCGCTCACGGAGGGACCAATGAGGATCAGATTCTAAGGCCGTGACTCTCATGGCTTCCAAGCCATGTATCATAAAGTGTCTCACTACATATCTCCTTTTTTCAATTTTATTTTTAATGTTATATGTGTGTTGATAAATCCTTTGCAGCAACTGGTTTTTTGTCTGTCCTACATATTGTTTTTCACATTTACTACAGAAAATCAGATAAATGCAGTTAGACACTTGGGAAGGCATATTTTGTTGGGTGGAGTAAATCTGTTTGTTAGTCTTATTTTGAACCCATCTTTTGTGTGTTAAATGTTTGTGTGCTTTTCCTCTGGATTTAGGTGGTGTTGATTTAATTTTGCTACAAACTAATGTATCTAATAAATTAGTGTTTCTTTTGTATGCAGCAATGGGTCTATGCTTTTGTAATGTACGCGTGGGTTCCATAAATTTTGTAAAGTTTTCCTTGGTGGCTTTGTTTAATTGAGTACTGTGTTGTGAAAAAAATGATACCAAGGGAACTATTTTGTTTCTGTCTTGTGTGATTTTTATCGGATTCGTGACTGATTGATTAAATGACCTAATGGCTCTTCTGAGGTATCCTCTGGAGTATTTTCTTCTTTCCTTCAAGGCCTTGAAAAGGATCTTTACTGCTTTCCTGAATTCTGTTTCTTGTGAGCATATACGATGAAATCTGAGAAGTTGTGACTTAAGTATGCCACGAAAAGTATGGCTCGGATGAAAACTTTCCCTGTGTAGTAAGCAGTGTGTATCCGTAGGCTTGAAGAAAACCTTGTAGTCGAGGTGTCCTGTCTCTGAAAAACTTGGTCCTTTGTATGTCACGACATCTAAGAAATTTACCTCCGATGAGTTGGTTTCAAATTTAATCTTTATCGACTCCTGCTGATGATTGAGATGATGTGTAAATTTCTTAAATTCTTCCATGCCATGGGTCCAGATGCCCCAGATGTCATCCAAAAATCTGAAATATGCCAACGGTTTTAAACGGAAAGATGCTAAGGCTTTCTGTTCCCAAGCGGCCATAAATATATTGGCGTATGACGGAGCAAACTTTTTGCCCATGGCCGTGCCTTTTATCTGTAAATGAAATTTTGAGTCAAATTCGAAGTCATTTTTTGTAAGATTTATTTCCAATAGTTTTAAAATGTATTTGTCAGGCCTCTTTGAATCAGGAAATCTCAGCATGCAATCCTTTACGGCTTTTATGCCCTCTGTTGTCTCTATATTTGTATATAAGCTATCTATATCTATAGTAAACAAGAGAGAATCAGTGGGGACTAAGAGATTTTTTGTTTTTTGAATAAAATCATAAGTATCTTTGAGATAACTTCCGTGCTTTTGCGAAATTGGGCCTAGAAAATACTCTATGAATTCTGCCGTGTAGTAGGACTCACTGTCACAGTCAGATACAATAGGTCTTCCTGGAGGGATCTTGAAAGCCTTACTCCAACTACCAGGATCCTTGTGGATTTTTGGCAGAAGGTAAAATCTTCTTGGTCTAGGCGTTCCTGATCCTAATAAATAATTCTTTTGTTCTCCACTGATTACTCCCTTGTCACACATTTCTCCTAAAATATTTCTTATTTCCAATGAAGTCTGTGTGTAAATGGGTGCCGTGAGAGGCTTGTAATGCTCTTTCACCTCCAGCTGTCTTTTCCCCTCCCACAGGTAGTCTTCCTTATTCATGAGAACTACCGCATTTCCCTTATCTGCCGGTTTGATAACTAATTTATTGTTTTTCTGTAATTCTTTAATGGCTTGTTTTTCGCGTATTGTAAGATTCTGTTTTTCTATTAAGCCCCAATTTAGGTGGCTAAATGCATAAATGTCTGCTCTGATAAGGGCTCTAACATGTGGGGGTAAGCTACAGAGGGTTGGTGTCCACTCTGAGCCGTGAGTGAATGGCAGTTTCTTCTTATTACTCTTTTTATTTTCAAAAAAAGTTTCCAATTTCAGTCTTCTGTGGTATTTTTGTAGACCTTGTAATAATTCTATCTTTTGTGTCCTCACATTTTGTGGTGTAGGGACAAATGAGAGTCCCCTTAGAAGTACTGCCCTCTGCTCAATTGACAGAGTGGACGATGATAGATTAACTACTAATTTATCTTGACTATTTATAGGGTTTACGGTACTCAGAAGTTTAAAGACCGTGCCCAATGCTCTAACATATAACGAGCTGTTGACGATGTCCAATGTACTGAGTCACTCTCAACTCTGAATTGAGCAGAGGGCAGTGGATCCAAAAAATTAAGGTTGGTTCTGATGTACTCGTTAATTTCCAGTAGAAGGTTCTGTTCATCACTGGGAAGTTGATCACAAAAATTGACCACCGGTACCACTATTTCTGTGTGTGGTAAACGGGTTCTAGCTAATCTATAAGCCCTGTGGATCTCTTTGCTGGTTGTGGAGAAACATCTTTGGGAACGGTTGTTCAGGCCAAACGACAACACCAAGATCTCCGGTTCCAAGGCAATAGTAGCTTTTTCCACTAAATTTCCAGCATGTTGGAATTTTGCTCCCGGAAAGCTATCTATTTGTAAATCAGGGATGTGAAAGGCCGGAATTCTGGACACGTTGGAATCTCCAAGAATGACAAACTTTTTCTTTAGATTGAGACTCCAATCTGTTTGTTTTCTGTCCGTATTGATGTGTCGATATGGTCGACCTACCGCTCTTGGTGTTGTGGGAGTGGCCGGAGTAACCGTCTCCTCCTGTTGGGTTTCTTCTTGACGTGATCCTGTCACACTTTCAACACTTTCGGATTGTGTGGTTTCCTTCTGTCTCACTGTTTCATTTTCTCGAACCATCTCTTCCAAGAATTCTAACTGCTTAGCTGTATCTCCTGAGTATGGTTGAAGCTCCTCTGAGTCTTCAGAAAAGAGTACAGGAGAACCAGGAAGTCTAATAAGGGAAGGGGGGAGAGGTTGTGGCCCTGTGATCTCCGTTAAGGTTGTTGCACCTCCTTTTACATTATTTTCAGTGCGTGTTATTGTCACATCTTCTCTTTCTTGTGTCTGTAGTGATTCATGAGAAGGTGAAAGAGGGTTTTGTTTTCTCTGTTGTGTTTCGACCATGTTTGTAGTTTGTTTTTCAACCGTGTCTGTTTGTTCCTCCGTATTAACCAACAAGTCAGTAAAAATTCTCCTAGGTTTTCTTTTTGGGAGAGGTGGAACCGATCTGACTGGTGTTGGTTCCAGAGCGGGTCTTGGTTCAAGAGGGGGGAACTCCATATCAAAGGACCAGTCACCTCGGATTGGAGGGGTATTAGTCGTCACATTCGGAGCCCCTTGTCCCCTTGGAGATGTTTGTACGTAAATATGTGTTGTGCCCGCTTTGGGTCTAACTGTTTGTGTTTCGCGTGGAGCTTCATCTACGGTAGCCGCACGTGACTCTTTTTGTTGTTCTCTTCGATCATATTCGTCGCATGATTCTGCCGTGAAGAGTGCTTCAACCTGTGTGAAAATGTCCGTGTCTACTCGTCTCCCAAAGTTCTTATTGGTCCAGGTCTTCGCTATTTCGAAGGCCCGGAACCAATCTGATGGGTCTGTTTGTTGTCTTAATTCTGTTATTGTTTTTTCCACTAAAATTTCATAGTGTTCCTCCAGAATCGATTGTGCATTGTGCGCCCAGTTCCTTGCATTGCCCTCCAGAAGTTTTTTGACACTATCATCGGGCATTGCCGGTTTGATGGAATTGATTAACAGGTCTGTTAATCGTTTGAAAGTCACAGGTGTATTATTTGTCACTTTGGTTGTTGTTTTGTTTAAGTGGTGTACAAATCTAATCAGTTTGTACATGACTTTTACTGTTGTTCTTAGTTTTGTTGTAGCTGGAATGTAATTTGATTTCTGATTAGTTTGATCAAAATACCTCCTAGGTCTGCTCTTTCCTCTCCCTCCTTTCTGAGGAAAGCGGCGTGTCTCTCTATCTCTTTGAAACCTATTCGGTGGTTGTTCTATTCTGATGTCTCTACTCGCTCCGTTAGCGCACGAGAAGCCACCCGCATCTCCACTGGCCGAGCCACGAGAGGATTCAATGTATGCATCTCTCTTGCTCCAGGCATGGGGTCTGGGTGGTTCTGTTTCATGAAAGTTATCACTCTCCTGCACCAAAGTTTGGTGTTCACGTGCATCATAATCACGAAGATTATAGTCACGTTCATTGTCATCATCATAATAATACCAATTTTCATCTCCCTCATTCCTCATGCGTCTATCTAGAGTCTTTCTGTGATTTCTACGAGCTGTTCTAGTCATTCTTTTTTGTGTTCTCTCCTGATCAAAGTCATTATAAAATTGATCAGTGTTGTATGTGTCTCGTGGGAAAGTTCTGACCAGTCTGTGGTCAGGAAACAGACCTCTATCGGTGAGAGCACGTCTGTTTGTTTGTTGTCTTTGTTTGTATTGAGTATTTATGAATTCCCTTCTTTGAGGGAAAAACTTTTCATTTTTGTTTTGAACATATCTGTCTTTTCTTTCTTTGTAGTCAGGAAAATATCTGTTTTCCCTTTCTTGGTCTCTGAATCTTCCAAAACTAAACTCCATACCCTCTTGGTATGTGTTTCTGTTTGGCATAGATCTAGATCTGCGATTATGGAAATATGTATAGTTATTATTGTAACGCTGATCATCTTGATCCTCGTTATATATACTTTGTCCTTGTTTGGTAGCCCGAAAACGGGCTTTTTGTTTGTATTCAGCATACTGAAATCGGTGTGGATCTACAAAATCGTCTTCAAAAGACCCACCTTCCATATCCATCCGCCGATTTCGTTGTTGTTCACCAGCACGTGGACGTGCTGTTTGTTTGTTTAAGAAATAACGTCGTTCTTCGTCAGGTGGTACGGACGTGAATCTGACGCTGTTTCTTTGCATCGTTCTCGGTCTGTACCTCTCAATATATCTCGTCATGACAGTAATTATCGTCTTTCGATCTGCTGGAATTCCTTAAAACACGACGTCACTGTGTTACGCGACGTTTCGAAGTTAATCACTTCTTCCTCAGGCTAACAGTACGTCGTTTTCCTAGAATGTAACCGATCAAAGCTTTACTAACTATCGTTGTGAGAGTTTGAAGAGAAATGAGTCTCTGTAGCCTCTCCCTCGTCTCATAGCAACTCGAGGGGGGCGTCGGCCGTGACGTCATCGCCTCTAAACTCCCTCAGATAGTCAGTTTATATCAAGTATTTCAAAATGTATCCTGTATTTCTCTGTTTTAATGTTTTTAATCATGTGATTGTTCTATTCCAAGATGAATTATATTGTTTGTTGCTGTTTTTAACTTTTTAAAGGTGTTTTATAGTGAATTTTAAAGTTAAAAACCTGATTAATTTATACACTCCTCATCAAATGCACTCCAAACCTCTGCATGCATGTAGGCAATGCTTACTAATATTTTTGTGTTCATTTTCAAGCCGGAGCGTTGAAATTTTCCTTTTTGAAACTTGTAAAAACTGAAAATCTATATGAAATCTTTGAGATATTCATCCAAAACTCTGCATGCATGTAGGCAATGCTTACTAATATTTTTGTGTTGATTTTCAAGCCGGAGCGTTGAAATTTTCCTTTTTGAAACTTGTAAAAACTGAAAATCTATATGAAATCTTTGAGATATTCATCCAAAACTCTGCATGCATGTAGGCAATGCTTACTAATATTTTTGTGTTCATTTTCAAGCCGGAGCGTTGAAATTTTCCTTTTTGAAACTTGTAAAAACTGAAAATCTATATGAAATCTTTGAGATATTCATCCAAAACTCTGCATGCATGTAGGTCATGCTTACTGGTATTTTTGTGTTGATTTTCAAGACGGAGCGTTGAAATTTTCCTTTTTGAAAATTGTAAAAACTGAAAATTTTGTGAATTATTTAAGATTTTCCACGTGCTTCCCCAAGAAACCTTTCACTAATCCTCTGGAATGATGTTATAAAGAATAAAAATCTATTTTTGACTGTTAGTTTCCTTTGGGGTTGAAGTTTGAGTGTAAAAACACATGATTATTAAGTCAAATATAAGTATATAAGTGAATAACCGTATGATTTCTTATGATAACTGTGCTCCTTCTATCCATCGTGTTTCCAAAGTTCCTGTAATTGTGATAAAACCAAGAATTTTGTGTAAAACAATTAACTGGTAAACTGACACATGTTTTTCAGCCATTTTGTGTGCTTTTCTGTGTCTCCATCTTGTGGTCTGATGGCCGAAGTTCCATGATAGCCTCCATTATCATGCATAATATCCACTATAAAGAAACTAATACCATGTTTATAGTATTTTTACTATGAAAATGAGTAAGGTGGGCACCGATTACAGGGCTTCCTTCCACCAGGCACCAAAGTGCAGAGACGTGGCGCGCGCTTGAGTTAGGAAATAAAAATCTCCAAAGGTCAGACTAATCCGACCCTGGTTATGCTCCGGCCTACATTTCTACTGCCCGCTCTAGTGCCTGCCCGAATTCAGCCCCTCATCTCAGTGTCCACCAAAACCCATTCCATTTAGTCTGTGTACTTCGGATATTCCCTCTTTTAGTTTTACTACTTAATTAATTTATTAGGGTTATTTTGTCTAGGGGTAAAAATATTTAGGTGTAAGATGTGAAGGGGAATTTTCTCTAGGGCTCCATTGACCCTAGGTTCAGGTCTTGTGTAGACTGAGGTCAGATAGACACACTCATTAGGGTAAAAACCGTCAGGTGTCCACCATCCACAAGGCCACCCAGGGCTAAGTTTTAGGTGTCAGTTAGATGTTATTTCCGAAAAATACAGAGTCACTGTTTTAGATTAACTTAAATGATCCTGTGGATATTAGAATATGTTAAATATAAGGTTTTATCAACGGAAAAAGATGAAATATAAAGAATGAATGGATGGATAGAAGACAAAAAAGAAAAAAAAGAAAACACATCATCACGCCTCATTCAGTCCCCTTGGGTAAAGACTGTCCAGTCGTTTGATCCAGGTTCGTTCCGTCCTGAGTCGCTCACGGAGGGACCAATGAGGATCAGATTCTAAGGCCGTGACTCTCATGGCTTCCAAGCCATGTATCATAAAGTGTCTCACTACATATCTCCTTTTTTCAATTTTATTTTTAATGTTATATGTGTGTTGATAAATCCTTTGCAGCAACTGGTTTTTTGTCTGTCCTACATATTGTTTTTCACATTTACTACAGAAAATCAGATAAATGCAGTTAGACACTTGGGAAGGCATATTTTGTTGGGTGGAGTAAATCTGTTTGTTAGTCTTATTTTGAACCCATCTTTTGTGTGTTAAATGTTTGTGTGCTTTTCCTCTGGATTTAGGTGGTGTTGATTTAATTTTGCTACAAACTAATGTATCTAATAAATTAGTGTTTCTTTTGTATGCAGCAATGGGTCTATGCTTTTGTAATGTACGCGTGGGTTCCATAAATTTTGTAAAGTTTTCCTTGGTGGCTTTGTTTAATTGAGTACTGTGTTGTGAAAAAAATGATACCAAGGGAACTATTTTGTTTCTGTCTTGTGTGATTTTTATCGGATTCGTGACTGATTGATTAAATGACCTAATGGCTCTTCTGAGGTATCCTCTGGAGTATTTTCTTCTTTCCTTCAAGGCCTTGAAAAGGATCTTTACTGCTTTCCTGAATTCTGTTTCTTGTGAGCATATACGATGAAATCTGAGAAGTTGTGACTTAAGTATGCCACGAAAAGTATGGCTCGGATGAAAACTTTCCCTGTGTAGTAAGCAGTGTGTATCCGTAGGCTTGAAGAAAACCTTGTAGTCGAGGTGTCCTGTCTCTGAAAAACTTGGTCCTTTGTATGTCACGACATCTAAGAAATTTACCTCCGATGAGTTGGTTTCAAATTTAATCTTTATCGACTCCTGCTGATGATTGAGATGATGTGTAAATTTCTTAAATTCTTCCATGCCATGGGTCCAGATGCCCCAGATGTCATCCAAAAATCTGAAATATGCCAACGGTTTTAAACGGAAAGATGCTAAGGCTTTCTGTTCCCAAGCGGCCATAAATATATTGGCGTATGACGGAGCAAACTTTTTGCCCATGGCCGTGCCTTTTATCTGTAAATGAAATTTTGAGTCAAATTCGAAGTCATTTTTTGTAAGATTTATTTCCAATAGTTTTAAAATGTATTTGTCAGGCCTCTTTGAATCAGGAAATCTCAGCATGCAATCCTTTACGGCTTTTATGCCCTCTGTTGTCTCTATATTTGTATATAAGCTATCTATATCTATAGTAAACAAGAGAGAATCAGTGGGGACTAAGAGATTTTTTGTTTTTTGAATAAAATCATAAGTATCTTTGAGATAACTTCCGTGCTTTTGCGAAATTGGGCCTAGAAAATACTCTATGAATTCTGCCGTGTAGTAGGACTCACTGTCACAGTCAGATACAATAGGTCTTCCTGGAGGGATCTTGAAAGCCTTACTCCAACTACCAGGATCCTTGTGGATTTTTGGCAGAAGGTAAAATCTTCTTGGTCTAGGCGTTCCTGATCCTAATAAATAATTCTTTTGTTCTCCACTGATTACTCCCTTGTCACACATTTCTCCTAAAATATTTCTTATTTCCAATGAAGTCTGTGTGTAAATGGGTGCCGTGAGAGGCTTGTAATGCTCTTTCACCTCCAGCTGTCTTTTCCCCTCCCACAGGTAGTCTTCCTTATTCATGAGAACTACCGCATTTCCCTTATCTGCCGGTTTGATAACTAATTTATTGTTTTTCTGTAATTCTTTAATGGCTTGTTTTTCGCGTATTGTAAGATTCTGTTTTTCTATTAAGCCCCAATTTAGGTGGCTAAATGCATAAATGTCTGCTCTGATAAGGGCTCTAACATGTGGGGGTAAGCTACAGAGGGTTGGTGTCCACTCTGAGCCGTGAGTGAATGGCAGTTTCTTCTTATTACTCTTTTTATTTTCAAAAAAAGTTTCCAATTTCAGTCTTCTGTGGTATTTTTGTAGACCTTGTAATAATTCTATCTTTTGTGTCCTCACATTTTGTGGTGTAGGGACAAATGAGAGTCCCCTTAGAAGTACTGCCCTCTGCTCAATTGACAGAGTGGACGATGATAGATTAACTACTAATTTATCTTGACTATTTATAGGGTTTACGGTACTCAGAAGTTTAAAGACCGTGCCCAATGCTCTAACATATAACGAGCTGTTGACGATGTCCAATGTACTGAGTCACTCTCAACTCTGAATTGAGCAGAGGGCAGTGGATCCAAAAAATTAAGGTTGGTTCTGATGTACTCGTTAATTTCCAGTAGAAGGTTCTGTTCATCACTGGGAAGTTGATCACAAAAATTGACCACCGGTACCACTATTTCTGTGTGTGGTAAACGGGTTCTAGCTAATCTATAAGCCCTGTGGATCTCTTTGCTGGTTGTGGAGAAACATCTTTGGGAACGGTTGTTCAGGCCAAACGACAACACCAAGATCTCCGGTTCCAAGGCAATAGTAGCTTTTTCCACTAAATTTCCAGCATGTTGGAATTTTGCTCCCGGAAAGCTATCTATTTGTAAATCAGGGATGTGAAAGGCCGGAATTCTGGACACGTTGGAATCTCCAAGAATGACAAACTTTTTCTTTAGATTGAGACTCCAATCTGTTTGTTTTCTGTCCGTATTGATGTGTCGATATGGTCGACCTACCGCTCTTGGTGTTGTGGGAGTGGCCGGAGTAACCGTCTCCTCCTGTTGGGTTTCTTCTTGACGTGATCCTGTCACACTTTCAACACTTTCGGATTGTGTGGTTTCCTTCTGTCTCACTGTTTCATTTTCTCGAACCATCTCTTCCAAGAATTCTAACTGCTTAGCTGTATCTCCTGAGTATGGTTGAAGCTCCTCTGAGTCTTCAGAAAAGAGTACAGGAGAACCAGGAAGTCTAATAAGGGAAGGGGGGAGAGGTTGTGGCCCTGTGATCTCCGTTAAGGTTGTTGCACCTCCTTTTACATTATTTTCAGTGCGTGTTATTGTCACATCTTCTCTTTCTTGTGTCTGTAGTGATTCATGAGAAGGTGAAAGAGGGTTTTGTTTTCTCTGTTGTGTTTCGACCATGTTTGTAGTTTGTTTTTCAACCGTGTCTGTTTGTTCCTCCGTATTAACCAACAAGTCAGTAAAAATTCTCCTAGGTTTTCTTTTTGGGAGAGGTGGAACCGATCTGACTGGTGTTGGTTCCAGAGCGGGTCTTGGTTCAAGAGGGGGGAACTCCATATCAAAGGACCAGTCACCTCGGATTGGAGGGGTATTAGTCGTCACATTCGGAGCCCCTTGTCCCCTTGGAGATGTTTGTACGTAAATATGTGTTGTGCCCGCTTTGGGTCTAACTGTTTGTGTTTCGCGTGGAGCTTCATCTACGGTAGCCGCACGTGACTCTTTTTGTTGTTCTCTTCGATCATATTCGTCGCATGATTCTGCCGTGAAGAGTGCTTCAACCTGTGTGAAAATGTCCGTGTCTACTCGTCTCCCAAAGTTCTTATTGGTCCAGGTCTTCGCTATTTCGAAGGCCCGGAACCAATCTGATGGGTCTGTTTGTTGTCTTAATTCTGTTATTGTTTTTTCCACTAAAATTTCATAGTGTTCCTCCAGAATCGATTGTGCATTGTGCGCCCAGTTCCTTGCATTGCCCTCCAGAAGTTTTTTGACACTATCATCGGGCATTGCCGGTTTGATGGAATTGATTAACAGGTCTGTTAATCGTTTGAAAGTCACAGGTGTATTATTTGTCACTTTGGTTGTTGTTTTGTTTAAGTGGTGTACAAATCTAATCAGTTTGTACATGACTTTTACTGTTGTTCTTAGTTTTGTTGTAGCTGGAATGTAATTTGATTTCTGATTAGTTTGATCAAAATACCTCCTAGGTCTGCTCTTTCCTCTCCCTCCTTTCTGAGGAAAGCGGCGTGTCTCTCTATCTCTTTGAAACCTATTCGGTGGTTGTTCTATTCTGATGTCTCTACTCGCTCCGTTAGCGCACGAGAAGCCACCCGCATCTCCACTGGCCGAGCCACGAGAGGATTCAATGTATGCATCTCTCTTGCTCCAGGCATGGGGTCTGGGTGGTTCTGTTTCATGAAAGTTATCACTCTCCTGCACCAAAGTTTGGTGTTCACGTGCATCATAATCACGAAGATTATAGTCACGTTCATTGTCATCATCATAATAATACCAATTTTCATCTCCCTCATTCCTCATGCGTCTATCTAGAGTCTTTCTGTGATTTCTACGAGCTGTTCTAGTCATTCTTTTTTGTGTTCTCTCCTGATCAAAGTCATTATAAAATTGATCAGTGTTGTATGTGTCTCGTGGGAAAGTTCTGACCAGTCTGTGGTCAGGAAACAGACCTCTATCGGTGAGAGCACGTCTGTTTGTTTGTTGTCTTTGTTTGTATTGAGTATTTATGAATTCCCTTCTTTGAGGGAAAAACTTTTCATTTTTGTTTTGAACATATCTGTCTTTTCTTTCTTTGTAGTCAGGAAAATATCTGTTTTCCCTTTCTTGGTCTCTGAATCTTCCAAAACTAAACTCCATACCCTCTTGGTATGTGTTTCTGTTTGGCATAGATCTAGATCTGCGATTATGGAAATATGTATAGTTATTATTGTAACGCTGATCATCTTGATCCTCGTTATATATACTTTGTCCTTGTTTGGTAGCCCGAAAACGGGCTTTTTGTTTGTATTCAGCATACTGAAATCGGTGTGGATCTACAAAATCGTCTTCAAAAGACCCACCTTCCATATCCATCCGCCGATTTCGTTGTTGTTCACCAGCACGTGGACGTGCTGTTTGTTTGTTTAAGAAATAACGTCGTTCTTCGTCAGGTGGTACGGACGTGAATCTGACGCTGTTTCTTTGCATCGTTCTCGGTCTGTACCTCTCAATATATCTCGTCATGACAGTAATTATCGTCTTTCGATCTGCTGGAATTCCTTAAAACACGACGTCACTGTGTTACGCGACGTTTCGAAGTTAATCACTTCTTCCTCAGGCTAACAGTATGTCGTTTTTCTAGAATGTAACCGATCAAAGCTTTACTAACTATCGTTGTGAGAGTTTGAAGAGAAATGAGTCTCTGTAGCCTCTCCCTCGTCTCATAGCAACTCGAGGGGGGCGTCGGCCGTGACGTCATCGCCTCTAAACTCCCTCAGATAGTCAGTTTATATCAAGTATTTCAAAATGTATCCTGTATTTCTCTGTTTTAATGTTTTTAATCATGTGATTGTTCTATTCCAAGATGAATTATATTGTTTGTTGCTGTTTTTAACTTTTTAAAGGTGTTTTATAGTGAATTTTAAAGTTAAAAACCTGATTAATTTATACACTCCTCATCAAATGCACTCCAAACCTCTGCATGCATGTAGGCAATGCTTACTAATATTTTTGTGTTCATTTTCAAGCCGGAGCGTTGAAATTTTCCTTTTTGAAACTTGTAAAAACTGAAAATCTATATGAAATCTTTGAGATATTCATCCAAAACTCTGCATGCATGTAGGCAATGCTTACTAATATTTTTGTGTTGATTTTCAAGCCGGAGCGTTGAAATTTTCCTTTTTGAAACTTGTAAAAACTGAAAATCTATATGAAATCTTTGAGATATTCATCCAAAACTCTGCATGCATGTAGGCAATGCTTACTAATATTTTTGTGTTCATTTTCAAGCCGGAGCGTTGAAATTTTCCTTTTTGAAACTTGTAAAAACTGAAAATCTATATGAAATCTTTGAGATATTCATCCAAAACTCTGCATGCATGTAGGTCATGCTTACTGGTATTTTTGTGTTGATTTTCAAGACGGAGCGTTGAAATTTTCCTTTTTGAAAATTGTAAAAACTGAAAATTTTGTGAATTATTTAAGATTTTCCACGTGCTTCCCCAAGAAACCTTTCACTAATCCTCTGGAATGATGTTATAAAGAATAAAAATCTATTTTTGACTGTTAGTTTCCTTTGGGGTTGAAGTTTGAGTGTAAAAACACATGATTATTAAGTCAAATATAAGTATATAAGTGAATAACCGTATGATTTCTTATGATAACTGTGCTCCTTCTATCCATCGTGTTTCCAAAGTTCCTGTAATTGTGATAAAACCAAGAATTTTGTGTAAAACAATTAACTGGTAAACTGACACATGTTTTTCAGCCATTTTGTGTGCTTTTCTGTGTCTCCATCTTGTGGTCTGATGGCCGAAGTTCCATGATAGCCTCCATTATCATGCATAATATCCACTATAAAGAAACTAATACCATGTTTATAGTATTTTTACTATGAAAATGAGTAAGGTGGGCACCGATTACAGGGCTTCCTTCCACCAGGCACCAAAGTGCAGAGACGTGGCGCGCGCTTGAGTTAGGAAATAAAAATCTCCAAAGGTCAGACTAATCCGACCCTGGTTATGCTCCGGCCTACATTTCTACTGCCCGCTCTAGTGCCTGCCCGAATTCAGCCCCTCATCTCAGTGTCCACCAAAACCCATTCCATTTAGTCTGTGTACTTCGGATATTCCCTCTTTTAGTTTTACTACTTAATTAATTTATTAGGGTTATTTTGTCTAGGGGTAAAAATATTTAGGTGTAAGATGTGAAGGGGAATTTTCTCTAGGGCTCCATTGACCCTAGGTTCAGGTCTTGTGTAGACTGAGGTCAGATAGACACACTCATTAGGGTAAAAACCGTCAGGTGTCCACCATCCACAAGGCCACCCAGGGCTAAGTTTTAGGTGTCAGTTAGATGTTATTTCCGAAAAATACAGAGTCACTGTTTTAGATTAACTTAAATGATCCTGTGGATATTAGAATATGTTAAATATAAGGTTTTATCAACGGAAAAAGATGAAATATAAAGAATGAATGGATGGATAGAAGACAAAAAAGAAAAAAAAGAAAACACATCATCACGCCTCATTCAGTCCCCTTGGGTAAAGACTGTCCAGTCGTTTGATCCAGGTTCGTTCCGTCCTGAGTCGCTCACGGAGGGACCAATGAGGATCAGATTCTAAGGCCGTGACTCTCATGGCTTCCAAGCCATGTATCATAAAGTGTCTCACTACATATCTCCTTTTTTCAATTTTATTTTTAATGTTATATGTGTGTTGATAAATCCTTTGCAGCAACTGGTTTTTTGTCTGTCCTACATATTGTTTTTCACATTTACTACAGAAAATCAGATAAATGCAGTTAGACACTTGGGAAGGCATATTTTGTTGGGTGGAGTAAATCTGTTTGTTAGTCTTATTTTGAACCCATCTTTTGTGTGTTAAATGTTTGTGTGCTTTTCCTCTGGATTTAGGTGGTGTTGATTTAATTTTGCTACAAACTAATGTATCTAATAAATTAGTGTTTCTTTTGTATGCAGCAATGGGTCTATGCTTTTGTAATGTACGCGTGGGTTCCATAAATTTTGTAAAGTTTTCCTTGGTGGCTTTGTTTAATTGAGTACTGTGTTGTGAAAAAAATGATACCAAGGGAACTATTTTGTTTCTGTCTTGTGTGATTTTTATCGGATTCGTGACTGATTGATTAAATGACCTAATGGCTCTTCTGAGGTATCCTCTGGAGTATTTTCTTCTTTCCTTCAAGGCCTTGAAAAGGATCTTTACTGCTTTCCTGAATTCTGTTTCTTGTGAGCATATACGATGAAATCTGAGAAGTTGTGACTTAAGTATGCCACGAAAAGTATGGCTCGGATGAAAACTTTCCCTGTGTAGTAAGCAGTGTGTATCCGTAGGCTTGAAGAAAACCTTGTAGTCGAGGTGTCCTGTCTCTGAAAAACTTGGTCCTTTGTATGTCACGACATCTAAGAAATTTACCTCCGATGAGTTGGTTTCAAATTTAATCTTTATCGACTCCTGCTGATGATTGAGATGATGTGTAAATTTCTTAAATTCTTCCATGCCATGGGTCCAGATGCCCCAGATGTCATCCAAAAATCTGAAATATGCCAACGGTTTTAAACGGAAAGATGCTAAGGCTTTCTGTTCCCAAGCGGCCATAAATATATTGGCGTATGACGGAGCAAACTTTTTGCCCATGGCCGTGCCTTTTATCTGTAAATGAAATTTTGAGTCAAATTCGAAGTCATTTTTTGTAAGATTTATTTCCAATAGTTTTAAAATGTATTTGTCAGGCCTCTTTGAATCAGGAAATCTCAGCATGCAATCCTTTACGGCTTTTATGCCCTCTGTTGTCTCTATATTTGTATATAAGCTATCTATATCTATAGTAAACAAGAGAGAATCAGTGGGGACTAAGAGATTTTTTGTTTTTTGAATAAAATCATAAGTATCTTTGAGATAACTTCCGTGCTTTTGCGAAATTGGGCCTAGAAAATACTCTATGAATTCTGCCGTGTAGTAGGACTCACTGTCACAGTCAGATACAATAGGTCTTCCTGGAGGGATCTTGAAAGCCTTACTCCAACTACCAGGATCCTTGTGGATTTTTGGCAGAAGGTAAAATCTTCTTGGTCTAGGCGTTCCTGATCCTAATAAATAATTCTTTTGTTCTCCACTGATTACTCCCTTGTCACACATTTCTCCTAAAATATTTCTTATTTCCAATGAAGTCTGTGTGTAAATGGGTGCCGTGAGAGGCTTGTAATGCTCTTTCACCTCCAGCTGTCTTTTCCCCTCCCACAGGTAGTCTTCCTTATTCATGAGAACTACCGCATTTCCCTTATCTGCCGGTTTGATAACTAATTTATTGTTTTTCTGTAATTCTTTAATGGCTTGTTTTTCGCGTATTGTAAGATTCTGTTTTTCTATTAAGCCCCAATTTAGGTGGCTAAATGCATAAATGTCTGCTCTGATAAGGGCTCTAACATGTGGGGGTAAGCTACAGAGGGTTGGTGTCCACTCTGAGCCGTGAGTGAATGGCAGTTTCTTCTTATTACTCTTTTTATTTTCAAAAAAAGTTTCCAATTTCAGTCTTCTGTGGTATTTTTGTAGACCTTGTAATAATTCTATCTTTTGTGTCCTCACATTTTGTGGTGTAGGGACAAATGAGAGTCCCCTTAGAAGTACTGCCCTCTGCTCAATTGACAGAGTGGACGATGATAGATTAACTATTAATTTATCTTGACTATTTATAGGGTTTACGGTACTCAGAAGTTTAAAGACCGTGCCCAATGCTCTAACATATAACGAGCTGTTGACGATGTCCAATGTACTGAGTCACTCTCAACTCTGAATTGAGCAGAGGGCAGTGGATCCAAAAAATTAAGGTTGGTTCTGATGTACTCGTTAATTTCCAGTAGAAGGTTCTGTTCATCACTGGGAAGTTGATCACAAAAATTGACCACCGGTACCACTATTTCTGTGTGTGGTAAACGGGTTCTAGCTAATCTATAAGCCCTGTGGATCTCTTTGCTGGTTGTGGAGAAACATCTTTGGGAACGGTTGTTCAGGCCAAACGACAACACCAAGATCTCCGGTTCCAAGGCAATAGTAGCTTTTTCCACTAAATTTCCAGCATGTTGGAATTTTGCTCCCGGAAAGCTATCTATTTGTAAATCAGGGATGTGAAAGGCCGGAATTCTGGACACGTTGGAATCTCCAAGAATGACAAACTTTTTCTTTAGATTGAGACTCCAATCTGTTTGTTTTCTGTCCGTATTGATGTGTCGATATGGTCGACCTACCGCTCTTGGTGTTGTGGGAGTGGCCGGAGTAACCGTCTCCTCCTGTTGGGTTTCTTCTTGACGTGATCCTGTCACACTTTCAACACTTTCGGATTGTGTGGTTTCCTTCTGTCTCACTGTTTCATTTTCTCGAACCATCTCTTCCAAGAATTCTAACTGCTTAGCTGTATCTCCTGAGTATGGTTGAAGCTCCTCTGAGTCTTCAGAAAAGAGTACAGGAGAACCAGGAAGTCTAATAAGGGAAGGGGGGAGAGGTTGTGGCCCTGTGATCTCCGTTAAGGTTGTTGCACCTCCTTTTACATTATTTTCAGTGCGTGTTATTGTCACATCTTCTCTTTCTTGTGTCTGTAGTGATTCATGAGAAGGTGAAAGAGGGTTTTGTTTTCTCTGTTGTGTTTCGACCATGTTTGTAGTTTGTTTTTCAACCGTGTCTGTTTGTTCCTCCGTATTAACCAACAAGTCAGTAAAAATTCTCCTAGGTTTTCTTTTTGGGAGAGGTGGAACCGATCTGACTGGTGTTGGTTCCAGAGCGGGTCTTGGTTCAAGAGGGGGGAACTCCATATCAAAGGACCAGTCACCTCGGATTGGAGGGGTATTAGTCGTCACATTCGGAGCCCCTTGTCCCCTTGGAGATGTTTGTACGTAAATATGTGTTGTGCCCGCTTTGGGTCTAACTGTTTGTGTTTCGCGTGGAGCTTCATCTACGGTAGCCGCACGTGACTCTTTTTGTTGTTCTCTTCGATCATATTCGTCGCATGATTCTGCCGTGAAGAGTGCTTCAACCTGTGTGAAAATGTCCGTGTCTACTCGTCTCCCAAAGTTCTTATTGGTCCAGGTCTTCGCTATTTCGAAGGCCCGGAACCAATCTGATGGGTCTGTTTGTTGTCTTAATTCTGTTATTGTTTTTTCCACTAAAATTTCATAGTGTTCCTCCAGAATCGATTGTGCATTGTGCGCCCAGTTCCTTGCATTGCCCTCCAGAAGTTTTTTGACACTATCATCGGGCATTGCCGGTTTGATGGAATTGATTAACAGGTCTGTTAATCGTTTGAAAGTCACAGGTGTATTATTTGTCACTTTGGTTGTTGTTTTGTTTAAGTGGTGTACAAATCTAATCAGTTTGTACATGACTTTTACTGTTGTTCTTAGTTTTGTTGTAGCTGGAATGTAATTTGATTTCTGATTAGTTTGATCAAAATACCTCCTAGGTCTGCTCTTTCCTCTCCCTCCTTTCTGAGGAAAGCGGCGTGTCTCTCTATCTCTTTGAAACCTATTCGGTGGTTGTTCTATTCTGATGTCTCTACTCGCTCCGTTAGCGCACGAGAAGCCACCCGCATCTCCACTGGCCGAGCCACGAGAGGATTCAATGTATGCATCTCTTGCTCCAGGCATGGGGTCTGGGTGGTTCTGTTTCATGAAAGTTATCACTCTCCTGCACCAAAGTTTGGTGTTCACGTGCATCATAATCACGAAGATTATAGTCACGTTCATTGTCATCATCATAATAATACCAATTTTCATCTCCTCATTCCTCATGCGTCTATCTAGAGTCTTTCTGTGATTTCTACGAGCTGTTCTAGTCATTCTTTTTTGTGTTCTCTCCTGATCAAAGTCATTATAAAATTGATCAGTGTTGTATGTGTCTCGTGGGAAAGTTCTGACCAGTCTGTGGTCAGGAAACAGACCTCTATCGGTGAGAGCACGTCTGTTTGTTTGTTGTCTTTGTTTGTATTGAGTATTTATGAATTCCCTTCTTTGAGGGAAAAACTTTTCATTTTTGTTTTGAACATATCTGTCTTTTCTTTCTTTGTAGTCAGGAAAATATCTGTTTTCCCTTTCTTGGTCTCTGAATCTTCCAAAACTAAACTCCATACCCTCTTGGTATGTGTTTCTGTTTGGCATAGATCTAGATCTGCGATTATGGAAATATGTATAGTTATTATTGTAACGCTGATCATCTTGATCCTCGTTATATATACTTTGTCCTTGTTTGGTAGCCCGAAAACGGGCTTTTTGTTTGTATTCAGCATACTGAAATCGGTGTGGATCTACAAAATCGTCTTCAAAAGACCCACCTTCCATATCCATCCGCCGATTTCGTTGTTGTTCACCAGCACGTGGACGTGCTGTTTGTTTGTTTAAGAAATAACGTCGTTCTTCGTCAGGTGGTACGGACGTGAATCTGACGCTGTTTCTTTGCATCGTTCTCGGTCTGTATCTCTCAATATATCTCGTCATGACAGAGTAATTATCGTCTTTCGATCTGCTGGAATTCCTTAAAACACGACGTCACTGTGTTACGCGACGTTTCGAAGTTAATCACTTCTTCCTCAGGCTAACAGTACGTCGTTTTCTAGAATGTAACCGATCAAAGCTTTACTAACTATCGTTGTGAGAGTTTGAAGAGAAATGAGTCTCTGTAGCCTCTCCCTCGTCTCATAGCAACTCGAGGGGGGCGTCGGCCGTGACGTCATCGCCTCTAAACTCCCTCAGATAGTCAGTTTATATCAAGTATTTCAAAATGTATCCTGTATTTCTCTGTTTTAATGTTTTTAATCATGTGATTGTTCTATTCCAAGATGAATTATATTGTTTGTTGCTGTTTTTAACTTTTTAAAGGTGTTTTATAGTGAATTTTAAAGTTAAAAACCTGATTAATTTATACACTCCTCATCAAATGCACTCCAAACCTCTGCATGCATGTAGGCAATGCTTACTAATATTTTTGTGTTCATTTTCAAGCCGGAGCGTTGAAATTTTCCTTTTTGAAACTTGTAAAAACTGAAAATCTATATGAAATCTTTGAGATATTCATCCAAAACTCTGCATGCATGTAGGCAATGCTTACTAATATTTTTGTGTTGATTTTCAAGCCGGAGCGTTGAAATTTTCCTTTTTGAAACTTGTAAAAACTGAAAATCTATATGAAATCTTTGAGATATTCATCCAAAACTCTGCATGCATGTAGGCAATGCTTACTAATATTTTTGTGTTCATTTTCAAGCCGGAGCGTTGAAATTTTCCTTTTTGAAACTTGTAAAAACTGAAAATCTATATGAAATCTTTGAGATATTCATCCAAAACTCTGCATGCATGTAGGTCATGCTTACTGGTATTTTTGTGTTGATTTTCAAGACGGAGCGTTGAAATTTTCCTTTTTGAAAATTGTAAAAACTGAAAATTTTGTGAATTATTTAAGATTTTCCACGTGCTTCCCCAAGAAACCTTTCACTAATCCTCTGGAATGATGTTATAAAGAATAAAAATCTATTTTTGACTGTTAGTTTCCTTTGGGGTTGAAGTTTGAGTGTAAAAACACATGATTATTAAGTCAAATATAAGTATATAAGTGAATAACCGTATGATTTCTTATGATAACTGTGCTCCTTCTATCCATCGTGTTTCCAAAGTTTGTGTAATTGTGATAAAACCAAGAATTTGTGTAAAACAATTAACTGGTAAACTGACACATGTTTTTCAGCCATTTTGTGTGCTTTCTGTGTCTCCATCTTGTGGTCTGATGGCCGAAGTTCCATGATAGCCTCCATTATCATGCATAATATCCACTATAAAGAAACTAATACCATGTTTATAGTATTTTTACTATGAAAATGAGTAAGGGGGCACCGATTACAGGGCTTCCTTCCACCAGGCACCAAAGTGCAGAGACGTGGCGCGCGCTTGAGTTAGGAAATAAAAATCTCCAAAGGTCAGACTAATCCGACCCTGGTTATGCTCTGGCCTACATTTCTACTGCCCGCTCTAGTGCCTGCCCGAATTCAGCCCTCATCTCAGTGTCCACCAAAACCCATTCCATTTAGTCTGTGTACTTCGGATATTCCCTCTTTTAGTTTTACTACTTAATTAATTTATTAGGGTTATTTTGTCTAGGGGTAAAACATATTTAGGTGTAAGATGTGAAGGGGAATTTTCTCTAGGGCTCCATTGACCCTAGGTTCAGGTCTTGTGTAGATGAGGTTAGATAGACACACTCATTAGGGTAAAAACCGTCAGGTGTCCACCATCCACATGGCCACCCAGGGCTAAGTTTTAGGTGTCAGTTAGATGTTATTTCCGAAAAATACAGAGTCACTGTTTTAGATTAACTTAAATGATCCTGTGGATATTAGAATATGTAAAATATAAGGTTTTATCAACGGAAAAAGATGAAATATAAAGAATGAATGGATGGATAGAAGACAAAAAAGAAAAAAAAGAAAACACATCATCACGCCTCATTCAGTCCCCTTGGGTAAAGACTGTCCAGTCGTTTGATCCAGGTTCGTTCCGTCCTGAGTCGCTCACGGAGGGACCAATGAGGATCAGATTCTAAGGCCGTGACTCTCATGGCTTCCAAGCCATGTATCATAAAGTGTCTCACTACATATCTCCTTTTTTCAATTTTATTTTTAATGTTATATGTGTGTTGATAAATCCTTTGCAGCAACTGGTTTTTTGTCTGTCCTACATATTGTTTTTCACATTTACTACAGAAAATCAGATAAATGCAGTTAGACACTTGGGAAGGCATATTTTGTTGGGTGGAGTAAATCTGTTTGTTAGTCTTATTTTGAACCCATCTTTTGTGTGTTAAATGTTTGTGTGCTTTTCCTCTGGATTTAGGTGGTGTTGATTTAATTTTGCTACAAACTAATGTGTCTAATAAATTAGTGTTTCTTTTGTATGCAGCAATGGGTCTATGCTTTTGTAATGTACGCGTGGGTTCCATAAATTTTGTAAAGTTTTCCTTGGTGGCTTTGTTTAATTGAGTACTGTGTTGTGAAAAAAATGATACCAAGGGAACTATTTTGTTTCTGTCTTGTGTGATTTTTATCGGATTCGTGACTGATTGATTAAATGACCTAATGGCTCTTCTGAGGTATCCTCTGGAGTATTTTCTTCTTTCCTTCAAGGCCTTGAAAAGGATCTTTACTGCTTTCCTGAATTCTGTTTCTTGTGAGCATATACGATGAAATCTGAGAAGTTGTGACTTAAGTATGCCACGAAAAGTATGGCTCGGATGAAAACTTTCCCTGTGTAGTAAGCAGTGTGTATCCGTAGGCTTGAAGAAAACCTTGTAGTCGAGGTGTCCTGTCTCTGAAAAACTTGGTCCTTTGTATGTCACGACATCTAAGAAATTTACCTCCGATGAGTTGGTTTCAAATTTAATCTTTATCGACTCCTGTTGATGATTGAGATGATGTGTAAATTTCTTAAATTCTTCCATGCCATGGGTCCAGATGCCCAGATGTCATCCAAAAATCTGAAATATGCCAACGGTTTTAAACGGAAAGATGCTAAGGCTTTCTGTTCCCAAGCGGCCATAAATATATTGGCGTATGACGGAGCAAACTTTTTGCCCATGGCCGTGCCTTTTATCTGTAAATGAAATTTTGAGTCAAATTCGAAGTCATTTTTTGTAAGATTTATTTCCAATAGTTTTAAAATGTATTTGTCAGGCTCTTTGAATCAGGAAATCTCAGCATGCAATCCTTTACGGCCTTTATGCCCTCTGTTGTCTCTATATTTGTATATAAGCTATCTATATCTATAGTAAAACAAGAGAGAATCAGTGGGACTAAGAGATTTTTGTTTTTTGAATAAAATCATAAGTATCTTTGAGATAACTTCCGTGCTTTTGCGAAATTGGGCCTAGAAAATACTCTATGAATTCTGCCGTGTAGTAGGACTCACTGTCACAGTCAGATACAATAGGTCTCCTGGAGGGATTTTGAAAGCCTTACTCCAACTACCAGGATCCTTGTGGATTTTTGGGTAGAAGGTAAAATTTCTTGGTCTAGGCGTTCCTGATCCCAATAAATAATTCTTTTGTTCTCCACTGATTACTCCCTTGTCACACATTTCTCTAAAATATTTCTTATTTCTAATGAAGTCTGTGTGTAAATGGGTGCCGTGAGAGGCTTGTAATGATCTTTCACCTCCAGCTGTCTTTTCCCCTCCCACAGGTAGTCTTCTTAATTCATGAGTACTACCGCATTTCCTTATCTGCGGTTTGATAACTAATTTATTGTTTTTCTGTAATTCTTTAATGGCTTGTTTTTCGCGTATTGTAAGATTTGTTTTTCTATTAAGCCCCAATTTAGGTGGCTAAATGCATAAATGTCTGCTCTGATAAGGGCTCTACATGTGGGGGTAAGCTACAGAGGGTTGGTGTCCACTCTGAGCCGTGTGAGTGAATGGCAGTTTCTTCTTATTACTCTTTTTATTTTCAAAAAAAGTTTCCAATTTCAGTCTTCTGTGGTATTTTTGTAGACCTTGTAATAATTCTATCTTTTGTGTCCTCCATTTTGTGGTGTAGGGACAAATGAGAGTCCTTAGAAGTACTGCCCTCTGCTCAATTG